>JAOWBW010000836.1:440099-599667 GCA_026119855.1 Campanula takesimana
ACCAGAAAATGAATACACTAGGGAAACAAAACAAGAAAAAGTTTCCTTAAAGGTTACTAATGATTATGGGAGTGGCATGATTGATCAAAAACACCATTTATAAATACAATGACCGACCATAAGAAAGTCTCATTTGAATTTGATGGTCAACACAAGATACTACCTCCATCCCAAAAGATAGTCTCATATGACTTTTGATGGTCAACACAAGCGATTTGACCAACATTACTGTCAATCTAATCATTAAAATGATTTATCAATTAACAACATTTAGAAATTCAATAAGATGATTAGATTGCCATTAATATTTTTGGAGCAGATACTAATAACACTAGTCTCCAAGCTGTTGTATCACCAAGAACTTCTGATTTTTATAGTTCAAACAATTTTTCAAAGAGTACCGACTACCAAGTTAAGCAACAACAGTATACCGTCCTGATGATTTATGATATTTGCAGATAGTCTTTGAATTTCACGTTCTTCATGATCTGCAAACGCTTTCGCCTTCATTGTAGCAGCAGACAAACCAGCTCTTGCTGCTTTTTGCACTCTTTCACAAGATAAAGGGGAATCATCTTGACCCACTTCTTCTGCAAATTATTTTTCCAACATGTAATTAGAAGTAAGAAAACAATAACAATTAACAAACCACCATATTAGTAGCTAACCCTTTTGCTGAACTGAGTTTGTAATATCCGCACTAGGACCCTGTTCCTTGGTATTCCTACTTACGTAATTCATCCTTCAAAACAGAAAAATCTTACAAATCAAACCAAATAGTCTGGAATAACAAAAAATGATTAATCAATATTATAAAAGGAACTCCCTCCGTCCCAAAATTAATGTCTGAAAAAATCTCAAATTTACTCTGGATCAAGAGTTAATTCAAAAGGTTTTCGTTCATTTCGGGACGGAGGTAGTATAATAATTCATAATCTGCAGGAGAAGAGGGCAACGACAAGAGAGAGAGAGAGAGATACCTATTACCAGATGCAGAACCATTAATCATCCCCAGTTTTCCTAAATCAGCTGCGCAATCACCAATAGACAATGTTGCCAAGGATGCATGAGCACCAGCTGCAGCAACGCGTGGACCCACTGCAGAGGCCAGAAATGCAACCTAAAAATTCAAAAGCAGAGTTTGTATAAGACAGATCAGAGCAATCGGAAATTCAATCCTGGAAGCCATGTTAAAAAGTTTGAATAGTCAAATGTGAAGATCCTTCGAGACGGAGGGAGTAAGAAATAATTATAACTTAGAAAGAAAATAACATCCTTAAGATAAACTGTCAGACAAGCTATTCCAGGGTGCAATATAAAGAAAATTATTTAAGGTGGTCATTAAGCAAGACTAATTTAACTCCCTATCAATAGTGAGTGGTTTTATATTCAGATATCATCGTTTAGGATTTGCTATGGCATCCTAAGATGGGGTCTTTATAGCTTGTTGAAATTACCAAATACTCCCTCCGTCCCAAAATGATCTTCACTTTTGCCATTTCTCATTGTCCCAAAAAGTTATTCCCATTTCTACAATATGGGCTTAAAAGAGCATAAACAAAACATGGCTAGTGAAGCAAGTGTTCATATTTTTAAAAGTTTGAATAGTCAAATGAGAAGATCATTTTGGGACGGAGGGAGTATCAAGTAATTGTCATAGGTTTAATTGCACTTTAGACGCTGAAGTACCATACCACCCTTCCAAGCGAACCCTGATATGTTTTTTTTTTTTTGTCAAATCAGGTCTTGATGATTTAAAAACTCGCCAAATAAGGCCTTTTTTTGACGGAATTCGTTAAAAACTCAGTTAGAAAGCATGTGCCATGCACGTGACTAACGGAATTGGGTAGTTTGAAGTTGATATTTCATTTAAGGGGCTTAATGAAAATTTCAAACTTAACAGCGCTGAAATCAAAACAATTATCAAAATTTTTATTTGAGCAAAAAACAATTATCAAAATATTAAATAAAACCATACAATATAACTTTATTATCATTACTTTCATCAATTTTTTTAGTTTACCAAATTTTTGAATTTTTTGTTTTAAAAAAACTATTTATTGATTTTGTTAAACCAATAAATTTTCTTTTCAAGCATTCACTATTTATATATTTTATCTTATATAAATAATTATTTTCTTTCAAAACAAAATGAAAAATTAACTATTTTATTTTCCTTTTTATTACTTCTTAATTACTCTCTCCTTCCCAAAATAATTTTTATTTGGCTATTAACTTATTTTTTATTTCCCGGCTCGTTTGATAGACCGGTACGTATAAGCATTACTCCCTCCGTCCCATCCGAATTAGGATTTTTCTCTTCCGACACGGGGATTAAGGAATAATAGTATTATATTGTGAAAAGTGATAATGAAATTGAATTAAGAGATTTAACATTTATGATTAAGCACTAATCATTTACCTAAAAACTGTCCAAATATAAAATTTGAGTACACACAAATTTGTTAATGAAATTCAAAATACAAATTTTACATTTCAACCAAATTATCATCACCGTTCTCTCCACCATTACTACCACCGCCACCCACACACCACCGCACCGCCACCACCTAGAGCCATGCCAAACACCGCCACATGAACACACACAGATTATTATACACACAAGCAAACCAGAAATCAAAAATTGAAACTTCAAAAATCAAAATTAAAAAAATCAAGATTTTGGGGGAGAAAATAGAATCAGGGAATAATGGTTTGAGGAGGGAAGAAAGAGAACTCAAGATCCCTTCTTCATCAGTGCACGAATTGGGAGAATCGAAACCCATCTTTGAAGCCTAAATCAAGATTCGTGGCAATTGAGGCCTGGAACCGGAGGAAGGTGCGCATCGGGAGATGGGTCAGCGATTAAGGGCAGCGGTGGGTACGGCGATGGATAGAGAGGGGATGGAGATGGGAGTGGTGAGGAGAGAGAGTGTGTGTTGTTGTGTGTGTGTGCGTGTGTGTCCGAGTGTGTGTGTGTGTGTGACGGAGGAGGAAGAAGGTGGGATATAGTTTTTTTTTTTTTTTCATCCCTTGTTTTTTGAAGATGTCATTTATAACCCCTTCAAACTTAATCGCAATTCAAACTACCCAATTCCGTTAGTTACGTGCATGGCACATGCTTTTTAACTGAGTTTTTAATGAATTCCGTCAAAAAGGCCTTATTTGGCGAGTTTTTAAATCATCAAGACCTGATTTGACAAAAAAAAACATATCACGGCTCGCTTGGAATGGTGGTATGGTACTTCAGGGTCTAAATTGCAATTAACCCTTGTACATATAATTGGTTTAAGATAATATCATTCTCCTAGAAAGATGGAGTTCAGTTATATATGAGCTTTATACTTCCCAGGTAAGTTTGGTTAGCAAGCAATGAGTAGAATTTAATGTAAGTTGAAAGTCGAATGAGGTAAATTGGAATATACGGTTTTATTTAAACTGAAGCAACTACTCTCCCTTTACAGATGATTTATTTCGCGAACATAACCTTCCACCGACAAAAAGACAATAATTCCTAATTCAAATATTAATAGAGTAAGTTCTTAACAAAAATTGAAAATGAACAAGGCAACCAATAGTAAGATCAGTATGTAACGTCCAGCAACTAATGGCCAAGGATATAAGATTTTCACAAAGGGCTGATCATAACTACAAGCTACCTTTCAACTGGCCTGAACAAGAAAACAAACCACAATACAGAAACGTGAAATAAAATGCCATTCGCACCTTCTATATAAAAAGAGTATCCCTTAAAACTGGTAAGGAGGATGCTATTAAAGGAAAACTAGCTTACAGACGTCTTGTGTCTAGTTTCGGTAGCTTTAAGATACTCATTAAAAGACCAAGCCTCTATCTACTTCAAGGATTACTTGCTAGAATTATTCCATAAAGCCAAAGTCTTGGAATTTTCCAATTTACGGTTGTTTGGCTAACTTCGGAAAAGTTTTAAGAAAGCATATTATAGTCTATATTTGAGTGTTTGACCTAATGTAATCGAAATAAGCATAAATGTATTTAATAACAGCATAACTTGTGATGCACATTGTGCAATTATTTCCAACTCGTCAATTGCGATAAGTCCTATTTGGCTGTCATCCTCTATCACACACATTTTTCCTCAAGAAAACACGAGTGAACCCCATAGTTGTCATAGGCGACCCGCACGCCTCGCCTTATTGGCTCCTTGGGGGTAGGTCGCCTTTTTTGTAGCCATGCAGACGGATGTACGCCTTTCTTCACGAGGCGTTCGCCTTTTTTTGCCTTTTTGCATTTTTTATGTTTTCTTTTCTCTTCCTTGTTTTTCAATTTTTCATTTACTTTTGCATGACTTTAGAGCTTGATTTCTTTTCTCGATAATATTTAAGGGCTTAAGTTTATTTCACTTGCTTAAACTCGTACTTGTTTGTTGATTTGAACTTCGTAATTTTAATTCATGCGCCTTTTTTTTTAAGAGTTCTTACTTTTGAAGTTTGAACTATATTAAGATACTATTATGCGTGGAATTGTGAAATTTATTTAATGTTCTATTCTTGTCATAACATGTTTTATGCTTGGTTTATGTGTTGCATGTATATAGATAGACATTTTGCCTTTTATACTAATTTTTAGTTCCATATTTCTCCTTGCTCGCCTTTTTTCCGCCTGCCACTCGCCTTGTTTTTCGCCTTTTCTAAGTACATCTCGCTCGCCTCTCGCCATTGACAACTATGGTGAACCCCATGCGGTACCATGGTTTTTGTGACCTCCCTAACATTTTATTACTAGGTTTTTGTGCGGATGAGCCTCCATGTGTTACTGTGATTTTAAGGATAAACTCCTTTCGTGAAGCTCACGTTACGAATAATACACTTGTATCTCTTTCTGTATCCTCGTGTTCGCTCCTTTTTCTTCTTTTAAATTTTTCATGATCTTGCATGCAAATTAAGTATCCAAGTTAAAATCAGTGAAATAAAATTCAGAGATCTCACTGGATATGGCAGATATGATTTCTTATTTAAATTGGAGATTGTAATATATATATATATATATATATATATATATATATATATATATATATATATATATAAAATTAAAAAAAAAACAAATCTCTCTCCCTTCACAAACCCACGACTCTTACTAGGTATACAATCACTTGTGTAGAGTAGCATTTTCTCGGCTTTGGTAGGTAGTTCTTGCTCAAGGGTTTAAATTATTTGGGTATCTTTAAATCAGATAAACAACAGATGAGTAGCATTGACGCTAGGGCATTGAAATCAAAGGAGCTTCTTTTTATGATTTTTGGTGTGCCACTTGAATTAACAACTAACCAAAAGTTCTGGTGCTTATAAGCCCCCTCCCCCAGCGTTATAAGAGAAACAATAACCATTTTACATCAAATATCAAGTAGCTGCATTCATGGGAAAGCAGAAAATGGAAATATCACCGCCAAGCACCAATGATTAAATCTCGTTAAGCTAAGACCAATAGGGTATGAGCACGAAAAACATCAACAATGTTAATAAATAAGAACATAAGAGAATAAAATGGTATGAAAGTCACCTCTTTCTGCGACCGATAGTAGACCGCAGCCAGCGGCCAAGGACAATGATTGCAGCACGTCTCATTCAGTGCTACGCGAATCATACTGTCCTGATCAGAGGTCTGATGACCTCTAGAAACTAGTTCAGGATAAACATCTGCTGCTTTAAGCATGCACTTAGCCTTGTCAAATTGGATCAAGCTATCAATAGCTTTCAAAGACGTGGCTGGCACGACCTGTTGCTCTATTCTATCTATTGAAGAAGGTGAAAACCAATCTGCTCCAAAGAAAAATCAAAACCGCATAAAAAAATCACTCACGGGGTACTAAAGACAGAACTAAATCTTTTAAATTGTTTCTACCAACGTCAGTAAGGTTTAAAGCATATAATGCATTTGATTGAGTGGCGGAGCTACCATGGGGGCATGGTTTTTGGAAAATAAAAATTTGCTAGTGCTAAAATTAACAAAAAATTGGGGGTTTAGTGCGTTTTTTTTTTTTTTTTTTTTTTTTCGAAATTTGTGGTGGGTTTACATGCCAAGGGGATGAGTTTTGCATATGATTTAAATAAGTATTCGGGTTCAGCATAAGATAACACAACAGCAACTTGACTAATGGATACAGATATACAAACAAGATATTGTGTGTGTGTGTGTGTGTGTGTTTAATGTAAAAAGAGAAAGCAAGCAACCTGAGTGCATTGGCAACAATCGCCAGAACGGAAGGGTGGGGTCGATTCACAGATGGGAAATTGGACAGGCGGACGGCGGCGGCAGGGGAAGAGGGTGGATCGGAGGAATTATGGGGAATTTTTACCTGAAGAAGAAACTGACATTGGTGAGGTGAGGTGAGGGTGAGAGTGAGTGAGAGTGAAGACAAGGGGTTTAGGTGGAAATAGTCGATAATCTCTAGGTGGAGATGGTCGATAATCTCTAGGTGGAGGGCTGACGGAACAAACAAAAACGTGGATGGTGTGTAGAGAGAGAGACAATTGAGATGGCCAACTTCTTCCACATGCAACAACACAGTGCCGGGTCGATTTGGTTCGGTTTAGGCCAAAACCAACACCAAACCAATAGTTATCGGTTTATGTAATTCAAAACCATTAAGCTTCGGTTTCATAATGGTTCGGTTTGTTTGGTTTCGGTGTGATATCGGTTTGGTTCGGTGTCAAACCAATAGAATAGACTGTTGGGTTGTGGGTTTGTTGGGCCGCCTTAATGGGTTATATTCAAATGAGGCCCAATTTGCACATAATAAATAATAAGGTCAAATAAGGCACATTTTCTGGTTGAAGTATGAAGTGGGCCAATGGGCCATACTACTTGGGCCAAAAACTACAAATTAAAGTTTACAACTATTAATTCAAATAATAAGCTAGGAATAAAACGACATAGTTTTAGGTAATCGGTTCGGTTCGGTTTCTTATCGGTTCTAACAAGCTGGAAACCTAAACCGAACCACTAATTTCGGTTTTCTAATTTTTAGAAACCGGTCCTAACCAATAGCTTATTGGACCGGTTTTTCGGTCCGATTTTTTCAGTTTTATTGGTTTTTTTCGGTTTTTTTTTTGGTTTTTTTGCTCACCCCTAAATTTGAATACCTAAACACACCCTTAAGCTCTTAAATCAAAACTACTACTCCGTACTTCACTATTTATTTTAAGTCTAATCACCAAAATATGCAACATACTTTGTCATTTGTTTTAAATAATGCAATGTACTCCTTCGCATTAGCGGATCTACGCCCTTTGAGAAGGGTACATGCAGTGGCGGATCCAGTAATTGTTATCAGTGGAGCCAAAAAAAATTGTCCCCGTACAGCCATTATTCAAGTGAAAATCTTAGAAAAAATCAGCTCTTCCTAACAATTAGAAAAAATGGGTTTTCTAAATACGTGGTAACATTTTTGTTGGTAAGTGTAACTTGTTTTAATAACACGCGGTGACGTTTTTGTAAATTACATACACTTTTTCTCAAAAGCGGGATAACATTTTTGCAAGTAACTGAAGCTTATTAACACACAACCACTGAGTTCACTAATTGATGAACCAGCACTCCTTAATACTCCCTCCGTCCCTATTTACCTTACAAAAATTGTCATTTTGGGTGTCCCTATTTACATTACAAAATCCCAAAAAGGAAACTTTTAAACATTTTTTAAATAGTGGGACCCACTTGTCATACTCACAACAACTACCCACTTACTTTTCTCTACCCACTTTCTCTCTCCCACTCAACTATCTACACTCACAACACATCAACTTTACAATCATTTTCTTAATTTTTGTGCAAAGCCTCATTTTTGTAAGGTAAATAGGGACGGAGGGAGTACATGAACTAGTTAAAATAGTATTTAATACTCCATCCGTTTCATGTGAATTGAGACAAAAAAAAAATAGGCACAATAATTAAGAGAAAGTAGTGAATGTGTGGTAGAAAATAAAGAGAGAGAATGAGTGGGGTAAATAGTAGTGTTGGTTGGATAAAATGAGTGGTGAAAAATGAAGAGAGAGAATTAGTGGGGTTAAATGGGTGGGGTTGTGTGAATATAAAATATTAAAAAGTTTGCCATTTTAGGCAGTCTCAATTGAGGTGAAACGGACGAAAAGGTAAATAAGTCTCAATTCACATGAAACGGAGGGAGTATATACTATATTTCAATACAATAATGGATCTTCTTTAAATATAAGTACGCTAGTTTCTAAAGTTTAAACACTTCATGATGTCAATTTTTTGGTTGATTATTAACTATTTTTCACCGTTCAGTAAATTTCATTTATACAGGGGATTTTTACCAATAAGTCCCTGGGGAAATGTGGTATTTACCAATAAAAACACAACATTTCAAATTCTACTTTAGGGTCCTTAGGTTCAAATCAATTTTACCAATAAATCACTCGTACCTTTAAATGGCAAAAATACCACCAGCCCAAATAAAATCCTCCAAAACCTCTAACCTTTGACCATTTTGACTGCGACCTTTAACTTTGAGCACCACCGCCCTCCGCCGCTGACCGCTGCCGGCCACCACCACCATCCGCCACCGACCACCGCCACCACCACCACCGGCGAGCTACCGCTGACCACTGCCGGCCACCACCGACCGCCGGCCACCACCACCGGCGAGCCGCTGCTGACCGCCGCCGGCCACCACCATCATCCGCCACCGACCGCCGGCTACCACCACCGGCGAGCCGCCGGACCTCACCAACTGCCGCCACAATCATCTGCAACCCCAAGTATTATAAATAAAAATTATTTGCTCTTGGGAGGGTTTGAACCCAAAACTAAGACTCCTAACCACAATGCCAAGCTTCTTACTTGTTCTATTAGTACACTATTATATATTTAACACTACAACCTCACATTTGTTGTTGTTTTTTTTTTTTTTTTGGGGGGGAGGGGTGGGGGTTAGGAGTTTTAATTCCTCACAATTGGATAATTAATCATTTTTAATAATAAAAAAAGAGATAAATTTATTTCACAATTGTTTAAAGAGCATTTGACAACACATAGTTCTGAAAATGAGTATCTTTTGTAAAAACTGTGCGATAAATTTCTTAGTTGTTACACTCAACTCATGTGTTAACAAATGAGAAATAAATTTGCCAGTTCTTATATTAAACTCGTGTGTGAATAACTGAGAAATGAATATCTCATTTATTATTATATTAACAACAGAGAAAAACTGATAACTGAGAAATGAATGTACAAGTTCTTGTACTCAAATTCATATGTGAATAACTGAGAAATGAATGTCTCATTTATTATATAATTAAACCGATAAATTGAGTCATCAATTGAAAAAATGAGAGGTGATTTTATCATTTTTTATTCAATTACGAATAACTGTTAAATGAATGTATCAGTTATTATATTCAAAATAATGTGTGAACAACTGTTAAATGCATGTCTTAGTTGTTATAATGATTGTGAAAAAATTGAGAGATGAATTTATCAGTTTTTTAAAATGGAAAATGAAAAAATGACACAACTGTGAAATCACACAACTGAGAAATCAGTTGAAAATGATTTTACAAGTGAAAAATGAAAATTTTATTTTTTAAAATTGAGAAATTAAAAATGATTTTTTTTTCAAATTTTTACAAGTGAAAAATGATTTTTTTATTTATAAATTTTGAATTATGTGTTGAGTGTACTTGTTTGATTCGTATTGTCGACACGATTAAAACAATAGTTTCAGATCATTTTTTCAGTTTATAGATTTTGAGATATGTCATTTTAAAATTTTAGGTGAAAAAAAAAAACAGTAAAGAAACAGGAAGAGAGAAAGAGAGGGAGCAAAAGACGTTGCGGGGCTGGGGCTGGGTTGGTGCGCGCTCATGCGAAGGGTATTCTGGTCTAGGAAAAAATTCAAGGACTTTTTGGTAGGTTTTCAAAATGTTTGTCCTTATTGTTAGTTTTTATTTTGCCTATGGACTTATTGGTCAAAGCCTCTTTATATAGTCTATAATTCATTTAAAATGTTAAAATAACTTCCATTCCCTTGTTATTATTCTTAAAAAAAAAAAAAACTTTTAAAGGAGAAAAAGCGGTTAAGAGAGAAAAGAGACGTTATCTAATTCAATTCAATTCAACGATCTTCTCCTTTTTGTTTGATTTAATTTGATTTGTGTTCTTCTCTTAATTTAAACTTTAATCGTTGATATTCTCAATGATTAAAGTTTAAATTAAGAGTATTTTTCATTTTTGTTTTTTTTTTGCTTTTCAATAATAAATTTCTCTCCTTGTGAGAGCCGTTTTATTCTCTCTTTTGTGAGAGCCGTTGTTTGTTTGTTTGTTGTTTTTTTTAGGTTTGCAATTGCGATGGTTCTTGTATCTTCTTACAATCAAGTGGATGCCAATGTTCCAACTGCACATGAATTGTTCGTGAATTTTGAGACTGTTGGTAGGCGTTTTTTGGTCAGCCCGGATTCTACATATGAAGTGCTCAGCGCAATATTACTTGTGGGAGATTTCTTGAATGCCGAATTGAGGCAGTGTCCAAGTTTTACTTGGAATGGAACCCGAACGTCTCAATATTTAGATCAGACATATTGTTGTAGTAGGACTAGGAAAGAGAAAAGAAAAAAGAGAAGAATTGCATGTAGTGGAATTTTTAAAGAATGAGAAAAAAGGAAAAAGAAATATGATGTCAATGGGCTTCAAGTACAGGTGATGCAGACCATGTATACACACGCTTCACTAGCTTGCCCGACCAAAAGAATATGTAAATGTTTAACAACTAAAAAATATACTCCCTCCGTCCCATTTTAAGAGTCCAAAAATGGGTGGGTTCAAAAATTAAGGAAAATGTGATGTGTTGTGAGTGTTTGATAGTTGGGTAGGAGAGAAAAAGTGGAGTAGAAAAGAGTTAGTGGATAATTGTTGTGAGTATGACATGTAGGACTCACTTTTCATTTTAAGATTTTGACTCTTAAAATGGGACACCCTTTTAGGAAATTTTTGACTCTTAAAATGAGACGGAGGGAGTATACATTATACATGTAAAAAAAAAAAACTTTTTGATGATTTTTTGAAATTCAGTGGGGGGCCATCGCCCACGCTCGTGCCTTCATAAATCTTCCCCTGGGTACATGGACCTCTGACTGTTATAATTTTTACAAATTTACTTTTTACAATTTTTGAATTTTCTTTATTGACCCCCCTGAAGAGAAAATTTCAGGAGGGTGTAGATATGCCACTGCTCCCTCCGTCTCAGAATATATGTACACCCTCTCATTTGCACGGAGATTAAGAAATGGTGGAAATGATGTAAGTGTTGTGAGTATAAAAGTAAAATAGAAGAGAGAATGAATGGGAGGGAATAGTAAGTTGATTAGTGTTGTGACTTGTGTGTATAAAAGTAAGTATGAGAGAGAATGAGTGAGAGAAATAGTAAAGATTCTTTGTTATTTTAGAAAGTGGACATATACTTTGGGACAAACTAAAAAGGAAAAGTGGACATATACTCTGGGACGAAGAGGGTACTATTTAATGATCACTTAATGCAGTGTACTATCTTGTAGTTTATCATGTAATGCATTATGCATTAAATTAACCTAACGACGTCAAAAAACCTAACGAAAATGTCGACGTATTGTTAAAAAAACTAACCCATGTTAAATGCACCAACATTTGCTAATAAGACTAACTCCCTCTCTCTTTATCTTCCCTATCACCAGTGTGCCACCATCACTCCTCGGGCAACCACCACCACTAGTCCACGGTAAGCACCACCACCAACCCAATGACTGTCACCATCTCTCTCGGTTCCGATCACCACCATGCAGCTCCGAAAAATCCTCTCCCAACACCATTTCTCCATTCAACCCCATTTCTTTTCAAATTCTCAGCTATTCAACATTTTAAAAACCCAGATTATGAAACAATGGATCTAAATGAAAATTGACACTCAATCGAACTCAAATTAAACCCCAATCAAAATCAAAAATGAAAATTGAAACAAACAACATTCAAGCACTTCCCTATTATTGGATTCAAACCCAAATCAAAAACAACATTAGCAAAAGATAGAATGAACCTACACTTCCTCATTTTTGGATTCAAACCAGATTCTCCGTACAATCGATTGTCGAAATTACTAGGGTTCTAAATTACCAGATTTTGAACCCTATGTTTTGAAATTACTAGATTTTGATTTGATTTTGGATGGAATTTGCTTAGGAATCGATTCAATTTTACCTAGGGTTCGAAATTTCTAGATTTTGATTTAATTTTGGGTTAGATTTTTGTTCAATATTGATTTCTGGTTTAATTGTAGGTTCGATTTTGTGTTAGAGCATAAATGGGGATGAGGATGAAAGGAAACGGCTGTTAATTAGGGAGAAGGGGCTTTGTTAAATTAGTAACTGGTGTTACATTTTTAATGAATTTTTTAATGAAATTTAACGTGTTGCATTATTTGAAAAAATTCTCAAAAGTACAATGCATTATGTGGTCACTAAATAGTACGTTATCTTTTTTGAGAGTGAGGGTGTATAGTACATTGCATAGTTCCACTATTATCCCATTTTTCAAAAATAATGAACACCAATATTTATTTGAGGAAAAATTCTCTATGGCCCTAGGTCAATGCTAAATAATCTTTTAAAGAAGAGTAATCTTGTAGTTATCTTTGAGCGCTAAATTGTGAAAAGACTTTAAAATTTTTTTTTTTTTTGAAAAAGCTCAGAGTTATTTTCCAAATTAAATTTTGGGTAGTGATACACGTACCGGATTTTTTGGGCGAAAATAATCGTCGATCATAGTACATGGCATCATAGTCTTCAAAAATTTGGCCTACCATTTAATGCCACATATTGACTTTAAAATTTAACCCAACACGTCGTTTCTCAAGCTCCGTTACCCGGTGACCCCCGTCCAAATCCATTCGGCTCCTCATCCTCAAATTTAATCCAAATCACTCCGGCTCTTAATCCTCCAATTTCTCAAAAAATACAATGATTTCGTCAAAATCTGAAATTTATGCTTGGTTTAACTTATTTGATTATTTTTCTCCTTGCCCACGGGTACCCGCGGAGTCGAAACTAGCAAAAGAGTTGTAGCGGGAACTCATGCTAGAAAGATTGCTTGATGTGATTTTTTAGCGTTCTTTAAGTTTTCTATTGTAATTTTAGAACCCAATCCGTGTAGATTTAGTTAGCATCCCCGGTTTTTCTCAAACTGAAGAAAGAAGAAAAAATAGTGGAAGTCTTTGATTGTAAATGGAACAAGAAGAGAGTTTTTGGGATGAGGAATTTGAAGAGAAAGAAATAGAATTGGAGGAAGTTCTCTTTCTGAAATTATCTAGTTGTAGAAGGAACATAAAGAGTGTGCGATGGTGAGAAAGTATGCGAGGAAAAAAGAACAGGGTTAATGGGAATTTTGGACTGGGAATAGAGAACTGATGTGTCTTGTTTTACATGACCAACTGAATCATTCGCTTTTGGTTTTCGGTATCATATTTCGCTATAACAATCATTTTTCTTAAATTTTACGTCTTAGAGATAACTCTCACACCTATGATTTCATTAGAACATAATAATTAAAAGAGGACTGAGAGAGAGAGAGAGAGAGAGAGAGAGAGAGATGATTTGCTAACAATTTAGACGGAATTACTAGATTTGAACTCAAAAGTAAATGATCACGGTATGAAGAATTATTGATTATGGATATCGCTTGTATAAATAATAAATGGAGAAATGAGTTATAGATATTTGGACATTAAATAGTATGCTTTGTTTCTACAAAAGAAATATAATTCAAAATAAAACAATAGTCTCGAAAACAAAGGTGCATCTTGTGTTTGGTTTCGTTGTTGAAGAAATCCATAATAATCTCTACTTGTTTATTCAAGAGAGACGAGGGCGATACGCGCGTTACTGAAGAAGATCTGCAGGAGACGAAAGCAAGAGAAGAAGAGAATGAGGGTGATGGAGATACAGGGTCTAGGAGGTGCAATGATGTAGAGAAGTTGGTTCCGGCAAGGATATGGTTGAAGAGGTAGGTTGGCACTATGCTGATAGATCTAGGGCCGACATTGGTTCAAGAGCGTTTTACGAAGAAAAAAAATGGCGTCATTCCCCACCCTATTTCATATTTCATAGAAATCTTCACTGACCACCGGACTTCGCCACCTGAACTATGGAAGATCACCTGAACTAATGGAAGAGTGTGGGAGAGTGGGAGAAAAGGAGGGTTTTGGGGGGTGGGGTGAGAATCTAGAGATAGAGTTGATTTGGAGTGTTTTCGGGGGAGGGGGGAGTAGGGTTGTAGCAGTAGTTTCTTTTTTTCCTTATTTTCCATCGACTTAACAAATTGCAAACATGAGTTAACAAACTTTAACACATTTAACCCTGTGACTAACTTTTGATAGGTTTTTAATGAATTTTGTAACGAAGTGAGCACATTTTAAACATTGTCATAGTTTGGAGCGGACATTTTCAAAAAAATAAATTTCGGTGAAAACATTTTGAATTGGGCAAAAGTTCAACGGCCAAAAAATGGTTTTTGCCTAGTGATTTGTATGTAACATAGTTGATGTGAGAATGATATGCGGGTCTCACTAATTAAAAATCATTAAACATTTCTATTTTTTAAATTTGCAATTTCTAATTTGACACATAACATGGTAAAAAAAAAAATTATGTAAAGTTTGCAATCTGATTCGAGACGGAAGTAGCATGTTTTAATAGTACATGTGTGTTGCTAAAAGTGCTTAAAGTCAACTTTCATTGAATTTTTGTTTAAGGAGAACATTCATTCATATTAATAGAAAGAGGGAGAATTTGAAAGAAGAGGAAATTAATGGCTATGAAGAAGCAGCTAACTGGGGAAGGAGACAACCAATTCATCATCTATGCATCAAAGCTGGGGAAGGAGACAACCAATTCATTATCTATACATCAAAGCTGGCTACCTTTCTACCGTCCTATTTCAGAAACATTTTCCTCACTATAATCAATATTTAATCACCGAAACGCGGTCCAATTTTATTTCAAAAAATAAAAGTGAAAAATGTTGAGCTAACGCATCAACACTTTCTTCCATTTTCCCAAAGGACTTCACTTACTTTGATCGATCGAAACCTGACCTACCTACTAGTATTTGAGATGGGTCTCAACATTGTAAGAGGCAGCCTCGGTCCGAGTCCGTGCCCATACATAGCCTGATGTTGCTGTTGGTGTGACATGTACCCGCCACCCATAAATGATTGTGAAGACGATGAGCTAGGGCCCACCTGTTGCCTACCTCCAGGATTACCATTGGTGACCACTGGACCAATCCCTGCTAGTCCAGGAGGTCGACTGACCCCACCAGTCCGAACTGGGTGATGACATCATGTGGCCCGAGAAGGAGATAGAATTCTAATATTATCGAATAAACCCACATCTGCACCAAGGCACATAAAATGAGCAACACACTGGGCTTTGGTCTTATTACCAACAGGCCCTGCAATTTGATTCCTGTTATTACAGTAGATTTCGATGCCCTCAAGAAGTGACAATGTCTCCTGATCAGTTCAGCTTTCTCCATCCTGATCTCCTTAATTTTTTGTGGCATCGAACTTCACAAAATCAAGGCTGGAATGACCAATGACAAATCTTCCAAGCATAGCAATAAATTTTAAGGATTACCAGCTGCCCTTGGTCCACATAATGAGAATGGATTACTACAGCATTACAAGTACTAGCCATCCTTGACATGATGTGTGGGCTAAATGATTAAAATGTGTTTGATAATCTGATATCAGGAAAAAGGAAAGGAAATGGAAAAGGGTGTGCTCATGCATTTTGTTCATAAGTCATTCCAATTATTTGAGTCCAAATTCAGTTTAAACATTTCTACTCGCATATGTGATTTTCTGAGAAATAGATAATTACACTTGACACATTGAAACATCAGTATAAAGCACCTTTGCACTTGAGACAAAATCTCGGTTGGCTTTTAGCTAAACCGACTGCAACCTGAATAGCTGTTTCCAATTCCTCCAACGGAGCATTTTTGCATGCATTCAGAACATCTCGAAGGGTGTTACCATTTTCCAAGTATATATACTCCGGTGGACGCTTATTTGCACTACCGGCATGCATCTCAAACTGATTAGGAGTGACAACCTACAAAATTATGATCATAAGAAAATTAAGTACACTCAAGTAACAATATGCTACGAAAAGGGCACATAATACAACTTACTTGAGCTCCATTACAATCGTCACAAAAGCACAATATCCCAGAGCCCTTGATTATTCCTTGTAACCCTGTTTCTGACTGATCTCTTACCTACATTATTTCACGAGACGCATAAACCCTAATTCACAATCATGCATTTACCCATAGTTATTAAAGACCCAAGGCGCACCAAGGCGCAAAAGGTGAGCCCGGAGCCTAGCGCAAGGCACAAGGCGGGCGGGCGCCCGAGAGAAGAAGCACAAAAAAATGCCTTAAAATATTCAAAATATAGAAGCATAAAAGAAACAAGCATAAATAGATGTTCTAACAAGCATAAAGAGAAGTTCTAACACAAGGACTCTTAAGTCTAATTATTGTTGGGGAAACTGATCATAGTTATTTCATGGCAAATGCAACACACATTGACACAAACAGATAGTACTTACATTAAAATGAAAATTTATTTATTTTTTATCATTCATTTAGGTAAAGAAAAGTAAAATGTCCAGTATCATATTGTTAATTTCGTAATGCAGCATAGAGAAAATGAAAAATGAGATTAAATTTAAATCAATGGATACTAAAAAATGAGACTAAGATTAGTTACACAACACTGAAATTAGTAGGAAAAAAAACTAATATAAAAAAAGATAACAGGAAATAGGAAAAAGGAAAAAGATAACTGGAAAAAGAAAAAAGTTAACATGAATTAGAAAAAAGATAACTGGAAATAAGAAAAAAGATAACTGGAGGTCTGGAAAAAGAAAAAGCTATTGCTGGAAGGTCGCTTGAGGTAGCAGGAGGTCGCCGGAGGTCGCAGGAAGTCACCGGAGGTTCACCGGAGGTCGATTGAAGGAGTCGCCTACTCTTATATAGAGTAATCGAGCGTGTACGGAGAGGGTCATGGGAGAGGAAGAGGGTATTAGGTTTAATTAGGATGTAGATGACGGTCAATTGCCGTGTCCAGAGATCAGCACCTCGCCTAGCGGAAAAAAGCCCCGAGATCGCGCCTCGCCTCGCCTTGCGCCTAGGCGCACCTTTAATAACTATGTATTTACCAGAAAACAAAAACAAAATTTTAAACACCTAATTCCACTTTAACCATTGCGAAATGGGGACATAATAATTTTCACCTTCAGGCCTCGAAGGTACTTCACTGGTAAGCCCTCGAGCAAACCTGTGTCAAGAAGCTCCTTCAGCTTGGTTGGTAACCTCTTCAAACCAATTTTCTTTGACATTTTCAACTCCAAATTGCTATTTATCATCCTACTGCTCCCTTCAACTTCATCATTTTTACCATCTGTCTTCGCCTTTGGTTTCGAACCCGGCCGCGAATTTCGCTCCGACAAAACATTTCCACCATTCTCTTCACTATCAATTAGCTCTTTCTGGCTGTCATTGTTCACAAAGTCATCCCCCGACCCAAATCGAATTTGTTCGACCAGTTCAACAGAGTTGCTCCTCATCTCATCATCGCTAGAGACAACCACCACATCCGTTTTATCCTCCTCTTTCTGGTAGACCGGATTCGTCTCAGCATCAGTCCCAACATTCTCCTTCGTTTCAAAAAACACATTGATGGATGTATTTTTACACATCCAAATGATATATCTTCGGGCTTGTTTATTGCTACATTCTCGAGTTGTTTAGTGTTTTAATGGTGTTTTTGGAGTATCTTGTGTTACAGGGTTCAAAGAAAAGAATTAGGTGTTTCGGATTGAAAAGGGAACAAATGTTGGGGACGGACCGGGAGCACCAAAGAAGGAAAGAAAAATGAAGGACAGTATTCCAGAGGACGCCACCATAGTGGGCGACCTCACACTGTTGTTACAAATAGCCCAGAAAATCTCAGAGTGAATGGGCGGCCGCATAGAACCAAGATGGGCACAACCACACCACAAACTTAAGAAAGGCTCAAAATTCTCAGAGCACTTGGGCGGTCGCACACCCTGACCAATGGCGGCCGCAACCCCAGATCCAGCTGCTTTGTAATTTCCTAATTGGACAAGGATTTTAGGGTTTCCTTATTTTTAAAGCATTGTATTGCCCTAGTATAAATAGATAACTCCATC
The DNA here is from genome assembly GCA_026119855.1 of Campanula takesimana. Classification (NCBI taxonomy): domain Eukaryota; kingdom Viridiplantae; phylum Streptophyta; class Magnoliopsida; order Asterales; family Campanulaceae; genus Campanula; species Campanula takesimana. The sequence continues at coordinate 458,366 of JAOWBW010000836.1, forward strand.
CACTATTTTTCTCTTATGCTTTATTCTAGTTTTGAAGGATTGTAAACAAGGTTCAATGGTTTTTAATATCCAAGCATAATATCCAGGTTTATGAATGTCCATGAGTAGCTAAATTCCTTTGATTTGCAGACTGGTAGTAGCCATTGCTTGATATTAATGTTGTGATCTTAATCTTAGTAGTCATTCTCAATCTTGTTTGTCAATTTATTTATCATCAATTCTAGGGTTTTAGGTTTATGTTAAGATATTCTTGACCTTAAAATTCTTGGGTATCACTTGTTGGAATAATATGGGCAATTGATAAGTTGACCACTAAATTGATAAATAAACTCAATTGACGTCGTAAAGCGAAATAAATACCAGAAATCCGTTAATTGTACGAAATGACGACAAATGAGTTCTTCAAGATCTCATTGATTCAATAATGAATTCTAGGAATTGGTAACAAAAGGAAAAACTCCACTTTTGGGAATGAGAAAAGCTTAAATCAATTTTATTCTAAAAAACTCTTGAAATCTTGTAAGTAACATATGCTTAATACTATCTAGTCCTAACTAACCAAAAGAAAACAAATCCTAACTAGAACATAATTCTTTTGAGCCTAAATGATAAACGGAATCTAATTAAAAAAAAGAAGGAACCATCAATTCTAATTAAATAAGGACACCAATCACAACTGTTAAGTTTAATGCCTTTGAAATTACGGACGTTTAATTTAATGGATTAATTTAACAAGTTGTCGTAATTCCGAGACGAAAGGATTTGAGCTGAGGCCACAAACTTGGGCCATAAAATCTGGTTGTACGTGGATGTTGCAGCATTAGCCACAAGTGCACGCCAGATTTTGTTAAATGGACCAACATGGTTAAATGGCTATTGGGACGTTTAGCTAACGTGGACTAAGGAAGACATGTTTAGATATAACTCATGTTTGGTGTGTGTGTCACCAAGTATTAAAGTCTGAGTTCAACTAGGATTGGTCACAGTCCATATACGAATTAACAAGGGAATTTAGGATACGTAATTTATACTCCTTCCGTCCTAATTTAATTAAGTAGTTCAATTACTCAGAGAGAAAGAGAGATCAATAATTCTATATCTAGGGTTTTGCATAGCTTAGAATTTTGTGATCAAAATTCATGCAAATATAGATTAGTGTGATAATCTTCTTGTAATTGCTTCTTCGCCATATTAATAATATCCGTCTCCCTTGGCCCGTGGACGTAGCCAATAGGCTGTTGGTGAACCACGTAAATTATGTGTTCTTACTTTGTCGATTTGAGTTCATTATTATCTGCTATCTCTTGAGTCTGATTTACTAACAACAACCTTAGCCCAAGACGTGTATAACCTTGGAAAGCAAGATATAGTTAACAACAGATTATGCCCTCACTTTACTTAGCAACTTTTCTCGGTCTGTCACGAACACCCAATGCGTGCGCTTGGAAAGCAGCGTAATTCGCCTCTTTTCTCCCGGCATCACCCTCTTACCATTTGCAGCCTATTTCCTCACTTATTGACTAAGCAGAATCAAAGCCACCAAAGAGGCTAACAAATGGTAACCGTTAGGAATATCCAGTTAACAGGCCCACACAAGCGCATTCAGAGGCATTAAACCGACCCTTAACCGCTACTACGATGTAGTAACAAATATTTTTGTGTGATTACATGGATATCTTTGATCAGTAGTTGGTTCAAGAGGATGATTAGCCACACTGGGACTGAGACACAGCCCAGACTTCTTTTGTTAGAGAAATAGGCACATAAAGCTAAGAGACAATGCAATATACACAAGATGCCTCTTCATTGTTATCTCTGTGATTGTCTCTCAATAAATATTTTTGTGTGATTTTCTCCTAGAAAGATGGAGTTCAGTTATATATGAGGTAAGTTTGCTTATCAAGCAATGAGTAGAATTTAATGTAAGCTGAAAGTCGAATGAGGTAAATTGGAATATACGGTTTTATTTAAACTGAAGCAACTACTTCCCTTTACAGATGCTTTATTTCGCGAACATAACCTTCCACCGACAAAAAGACAATAATTCCTAATTCAAATATTAATAGACTAAGTTCTTAACAAAAATTGAAAATGAACAAGGCAACCAATAGTAAGATCAGTATGTAACGTCCAGCAACTAATGGCCAAGGATATAAGATTTTCACAAAGGGTTGATCATAACTACAAGCTACCTTTCAACTTGCCTGAACAAGAAAACAAACCACAATACAGAAACGTGAAATAAAATGCCATTCGCACCTTCTATATAAAAAGAGTATCCCTTAAAACTGGTAAGCAGGATGCTATTAAAGGAAAACTAGCTTACAGACGTCTTGTGTCTAGTTTCGGTAGCTTTAAGATACTCATTAAAAGACCAAGCCTCTATCTACTTCAAGGATTACTTGCTAGAATTATTCCATAAAGCCAAAGTCTTGGAATTTTCCAATTTACGGTTGTTTGGCTAACTTCAGAAAAGTTTTAAGAAAGCATATTATAGTCTATATTTGAGTGTTTGACCTAATGTAAATCGAAATAAGCATAAGTGTATTTAATAACAGCATAACTTGAGATGCACATTGTGCAATTATTTCCAACTCGTCAATTGCGATAAGTCCTATTTGGCTGTCATCCTCTATCACACACATTTTTTCTCAAGAAAAGATGAGTGAACCCCATAGTTGTCAAAGGCGACCGCCCGCCTCGCCTTATTGGCTCCTTGGGGTTAGGTCGCCTTTTTTGTAGCTAGGCAGACGGATATACGCCTTTCTTCACGAGGCGTTCGCCTTTTTTGCCTTTTTGCATTTTTTATGTTTTCTTTTCTTTTCCTTGTTTTTCAATTTTTCATTTACTTTTGCATGACTTTAGAGCTTGATTTCTTTTCTCGATAATATTTAAGGGCTTATGTTTATTTCACTTTCTTAAACTAGTACTTGTTTGTTGATTTGAACTTCCTAATTTTAATTTATGCGCCTTTGTTTTAGAGTTCTTACTTTTGAAGTTTGAACTATATTAAGATACTATTATGCGTGGAATTGTGAAATTTATTTAATGTTCTATTCTTGTTCATAACTTGTTTTATGCTTGGTTTATGTGTTGCATGTATATAGATAGATATTTTGCCTTTTATACTAATTTTTAGTTCTATATTTCTCCTTGATCGCCTTTTTTCCGCCTGCCTCTCGCCTTGATTTTCGCCTTTTCTAAGTACATCTCGATCGCCTCTCGCCTTTCGCCATTGACAACTATGGTGAACCCCATGCGGTACCATGGTTTTTGTGACCTCCTTAACATTTTATTACTAGGTTTTTGTGCGGATGAGCCTCCATGTGTTACTGTGATTTTAAGGATAAACTCCTTTCGTGAAGCTCACGTTACGAATAATACACTTGTATCTCTTTCTGTATTCTCGTGTTCGCTCCTTTTTCTTCTTTTAAATTTTTCTTGATCTTGCATGCAAATTAGGTATCCAAGTTAAAATCAGTGAAATAAAATTCAGAGATCTCACTGGATATGGCAGGTATGATTTCTTATTTAAATTGGAGATAGTAAATTAATAAGAAAAAAATTATATATATATATATATATATATATATATATATAATATAATAAAAAAAATCCCTCTCCCTTCAGAAACCCACGACTCTTACTAGGTATACAATCACTTGTGTAGAGTAGCATTTTCTCGGCTTTGGTAGGTAGTTATTGCTCAAGGGTTTTAATTATTTGGGTATGTTTAAATCAGATATACAACAGATGAGTAGCATTGACGCTAGGGCATTGAAATAAAAGGAGCTTCTTTTTATGATTTTTGGTGTGCCACTTGAATCAACAACTAACCAAAAGTTCTGGTGCTTATAAGCCCCCTCCCCCCAGCGTTATAAGAGAAATAATAACCATTTTACATCAAATATCAGGTAGCTGCATTCATGGGAAAGCAGAAAATGGAAATATCACCGCCAAGGACCAATGATTAAATCTCGTTAAGAGCTAAGACCAATAGGGTATGAGCACGAAAAACATCAACAATGTTAATGAATAAGAACATACGAGAATAAAATGGTATAAAAGTCACCTCTTTCTGCGACCGATAGTAGACCGCAGCCAGCGGCCGAGGACAATGATTGCAGCACGTCTCATTCAGTGCTACGCGAATCATACTGTCCTGATCAGAGGTCTGATGACCTCTAGAAACCAGTTCAGGATAAACATCTGCTGCTTTAAGCATGCACTTAGCCTTGTCAAATTGGATCAAGCTATCAATAGCTTTCAAAGACGTGGCTGGCACGACCTGTTGCTCTATTCTATCTATTGAAGAAGGTGAAAACCAATCTGCTCCAAAGAAAAATCAAAACCGCATAAAAAAATCACTCACGGGGTATAAAGACAGAACTAAATCTTTTAAAATGTTTCTACCAACGTCAGTAAGGTTTAAAGCATATAATGCATTTGATTGAGTGGCGGAGCTACCATGGGGGCATGGTTTTTGGAAAATAAAAATTTGCCAAGGGGATGAGTTCATGCATGAGTTCTGCATTTTTAAATAAGTATTCGGGTTCAGCATACAGCAACTTGACTAATGGATACAGATATACAAACAAGATATTGTGTGTGTGTGTGTGTGTGTGTGTTTAATGTAAAAAGAGAAAGCAAGCAACCTGAGTTGCATTGGCAACAATCGCCAAGAACGCCAGAAGGGTGGGGTCGATTGACAGGTGGAGTATGCCACCGTCCGAGGCGGCGGCAGGGGAAGAGGGTGGATCGGAGGAATTATGTGGGCCATCGGCGAATTCGGATTGATTATTCTCGAGGTCATCGTCTTCATCAAGTAGGTCATCATCATCGTGGGGTTGGGATTGGATTTGGGTTTACGGGAAGGGGTGATTTGGGTGTGTCTCTTTCGCTTGTTCATAGCTTCTGACCGCCTTTTCAAAACAAACCCACAAATTTGAAAAGATTAATACACATAATTACATGTATGCATGTGTGTAATCTATAGATGTAGAGAGAGATAGAAGGGGGAATTTTTACCTGAAGAAGAAACTGACATTGGTGAGGGTGAGGGTGAGGGTGAGGGAGGGTGAGAGTGAGAGTGAGAGTGAGACGAAGGGGTTTATGGTGGAAATAGTCGATAATCTCTAGGTGGAGATGGTCGATAATCTCTAGGTGGAGGGCTGACGGAACAAACAAAAACGTGGATGGTGTGTAGAGAGAGAGACAATTGTGATGGCCAACTTCTTCCACATGCAACAACAACAACAACACGCACACACAAAAATTCGAATACCAAATTGTTTTGTTTTTTTTTTTTTTTTTTTTTTTTAACATAAGTTTGTCCCAAAATAAGTATGTATTTTCAAAAAAACTTTTTTTAATAATATTCATTTTTCTTTGCAATTGACAAGTCAAAATGTCAATATGGCAAATGTAATATCTAGGGCAGCGTCTGTAATTGTGAGCCCCACCATTTGGGTCGAACTACTGATTTCTGTGGATAGCCGACTCCTAAACGTTTGTCGTTATCATTAATAATATGTTTCTTTTGGTTTCAGAAACAAAAAAACAATTGAAATGGTCAACTGCTTATTGATCCACTTAATTAAATAATCCCCAACTTCTCTGTTCTCTCCCAACCACCATCTTCTCCAAAACTCATCTTCTTCTTCTAAAATTTTCATTAAATATTCCTTCAATTTCCATTGAAGTCTTCATCATTTCTTGAAGAAAACTTCATCTCCTTCTTCTGGTTCACAATAACACAATTGTTTATAATTTCAATGTAGAAATTATAAACAATTGTGTTGTTGTTTTCTATTGTACATTATATATTAAATAATAAGCATCTCTCCTAAGTGAGAGCCGTTGTATTCTCTCCTCAGTGAGAGCCGTTGTATTCTCTCCTTTGTGAGAGCCTATGTTGGTCTTGTTTGTTTGTTTGTTTGTTTGTTTGTTGTATTTTTCTTTTCAAAATTGCGAGATTTCTAGCATTTTCTCACAATGAAGTGAGTTCTGATGTTCTAACTACACAAGGATTGTTCGGAAATTTTGAGATGCTTGGTAGGCGTTTTCTCACCAACCCGGATTCTGCATATCCCGTGCTAAGCGCAACATTTTACCCGAGGGAGGATTTCGTAAATGCCAATTGAGGCAGTCTCCAAGTTTCGTTTGGAAAGGAATCTGTACGTCTCAAGGTTTAGATATCAAATATAATTCTTGTAAGTTACGAAATAGAACTACTATTGTAATTCTGAGTGAGCCTCCAATCTTTGTGGTGTGTCATCTCTTTTTTCATTGTGAATGAATGAATTATTGTTTGCCTTAAAAAAAAAAAAAAAAAAACAATTGAGATGGCCAACTTCCCTCTGTCCTTCCTTAAATAAATGAGTGTTTATTTCAAAAAAACTTTGTCCCAAAATAAGTGTCTTTTTTTAACATAACTTTGTACTTAAATGTTTTTTTTTTGTTTTTTTTCACCGGTCTCTTTGTACGCGCAAAACTAAATGTTTGAAAAGGAGATTACAAGATTATATATGAATCATTATCACCAAATTGTACAAAGAGTTGAGATTTTCAGATGTCCCTTAAAATAAAATTTGGACACTCATTTAAGGACAGAGGTAGTAACTTATTTGAGGCAAATTTCCCTATCGCCCTCGGCCTCGGTTAATAATAATGTTTTAAAGAAGAGTAATCTGATAGTTGGCTTTGAGAGCTAAATTGTAAAAGAGTTTGGCAAACCAAAAAAAAATAAAAAATCGAGATATCTTTGAGAGTCATTTTCCAAACCTAATTTGATGTTTTAGAGATAGCTCTCACACTATTTTTTTGCTAATACATAAAAATTAAAAGGAGACTGAGAGATGGAGAGAGAGAGACAACAACAACAACAACAACAAAGCCTTAGTCCCAAAAGAATTTGGGGTCGGCTAACATGAATCCTCATATGTCATCGTGATAAAAGGAAGAGAGAGAGAGAGAGAGAGAGAGAGAGAGAGAGAGAGAGAGAGAGAGAGAGAGAGAAAAGATGGAGAAAATAAAATAAAATAAATAAATAAATAATAATAATAAAAAGTACGATCAACCCCCATCATTCACATGAATTTTCGCCCTCCACTCCGGCCTCTTCAACGCCACATCTTCATCCACTCCAAGTAAACTCATATCATTTTCAATCACCTTAATCCAAGTTTGCTTGGGTCTTCCCCTACCCCTCGCCATTTTATCACTTCTCCACTCTTCAGGCCTCCTAACCGGTGCATCACTCGGTCTCCGTCTCACATGACCAAACCACCTTAGACGATGCTCCCTCATTTTATTCTCAATGGGCGCAACTCCTACTTTACCCCTGATCACCTCATTTCTCAATCGATCCTTTCTTGTATGCCCACACATCCATCGTAGCATACGCATCTCCGCTACATTCATCTTATGAATATGACACTGTTTCACGGCCCAACATTCAGTGCCATAAAGCAGTGCAGGCCTAATTGCCGTACGATAGAATTTTCCCTTTAATCTATTTGGCATGCCACGATCACAAAGAAACCCTGTGGCACTCTTCCACTTCAACCAACCTGCTTTAATCCTATGAGCCACATCTCCATCCAATTCTCCATCTTTTTGGATAATAGATCCAAGATAGCGAAAGAACTCGGAAGCTTGGACAATCTTTCCATCGAATGTGATCACTCCTGCCTCTCTGCTTCCAACTTTGCTAAATTTACACTCCATATATTCAGTTTTGCTTCTGCTTAACCTAAAACCTCGAGATTCCAAAGTGCGTCTCCACAACTCCAATTTATTTTCAACACCTTCTTTTGTCTCATCAATCAGCACAATATCATCTGCAAACAACATACACCATGGAATAGCATCTTGGATTGACCTCGTCACTTCATCCATTATCAGGGCAAAGAGAAAGGGACTAAGTGCAGAGCCTTGATGCACTCCAATCGTGATAGGGAACTCTTCTGTCTTCCCAACACTTGTCCGTACACTAGTAATAACTCCATTATACATGTCCTTGATAATATCAATATATTTCTTTGAAACGCCTTTCTTTACTAAAGCCCACCAAAGTACCTCTCTTGGCACTTTATCATACGCCTTCTCCAAATCAATGAAAACCATGTGCAAATCTTTCTTTTTATCTCGATATTTCTCCATGATTTGTCTCATAAGATAGATTGCGTCCATAGTCGATCTGCCGGGCATAAATCCAAATTAGTTATCCGAAATATTCACAATTTTTCTTAGCCGTTGTGCAATCACTCTTTCCCAAAGTTTCATAGTATGGCTCATTAGTTTGATCCCTCGATAGTTGGTACAATCTTGGACATCACCTTTGTTCTTATACAAAGGGATTAGGGTACTTTTTCTCCACTCCAATGGCATTGTGTTACTTCTCCATATCTTGTTGAAAGATGGAGAGAGAGAGAGAGAGAGAGAGAAATGATTTGCTAACAATTTAGACGTAGTTACTAGATTTGAACTCAAAAGTAAATCACCACTATCAAAAATTATTGATTGTGGATATCTTTTGTATAAAAAATAAATAAAGGACAAGTTATAAACATTTGGATATTAAATAGTATGTTTTGTTTCCACCAATTAGGAAACATAATTCAAAATAAAACAAAAAAAGTACATCAGAACAAAGGTCCATCCCGTGTTTGGTTTCGTTGTTGAAGAAATCAATAATAATCTCCCATTTGTTTATTAAAGAGAGACGAAGATGATAAACGTTGGAGAAGAGCCGCAAAAGACAAAGGCAAGGGAAGAAGAGAAATAGGGTGATAGAGACAAGGGGTCCAGGCGGTGCGGTGATGTAGAGCAATTGGTTCCGGCAAGGATATGATCGAAGAGATCGAATTGGCAATAAGTTGTTAGATATATGGCCGACATTGGCTGAAGAGCGTATCACAAAAAAGAACGAGTATGGGATTTTCGGTAAGGTTCGGGATCTTGGAGGATAGTGGTTGTCGGGAAACCAGGGGAAGGACGTCGGATTGGTAAGGGAATAGAGGAGACGGTAGGCAGTGACAACAACGATGGACAATGATATGGGTAAAGTTCAAAGAAAAGAGAGTGTGAAGAGACGGGTAGACAAAGAGATATATGAGTGAGAAATGTGATGGGGAATTGAGGGGATCTCCACATCCACTAGCCCATACTAGCAGTCATCAACATGGAGAATATAATCAACACATGATAATATAATATGAAAGAACAAGAACACCATGATTTGTTAACACGGTTCATCACCCCCATGTGGCTACATCCGGAGGCCCCAAGTCAGGATATCACTATAATAATATGTTGATTGTTACAATTTACATATGCACTCACTCAGATCTAGCATAGCAACTCTCCATGGACAACCCTCTTCTACATATTATTATTTTTCCCCATAAACACACATACAATATGACTATGGCCGGGTTGTAAGATCGCCCCCCATGGCTCTCCTAGGCCTCCGGCCCCCTCCTACACACTATTTTGTGTTTTCTATTGATATCCTATCTCTATCCTTTTGGGTACACAATATTCTGGATAAAATCATGCTTATATAGGTGTACAAGGAAGTCCTAAGTCTATTTGGAAGAGATACGATCAAAATAGGAAACAAATCAGCAAATCAGATCTGGCACCAGGCGCCCACCTGGTAGGGACCAGGCGCCCGCCTGGATTCTTTTCCCAGGATCGGCCCCTTTCTGCCAAGGTCAGGCGCCCGCCTGCTTTGCCGTGCAGTCTTCCACCTCCTTTTCGAACTCCTCTTCGACTCTTCCACCCCCCCCCTTTGACTTAGACTCCTTTTCCCCTTTAGTTTCCCCTTATGTTTAGGATCCAATCCCAACAATCTCCCACCTCGAGACTAAACCCATAAGCGTAGTCATCATCCCGTCAAGCTCCTACCACGAAGATGACCTCCTTTGAATATTGTAACACCGTGCACTAAGCTTCTCCATTGTGTTGATGATAAGCCTCCACGCTTAACCATTACACCATGTTGAGCCTCCACGCTCCTCCACCATGAGCCTCCACGCCCAATTAATAAGGCGAGTTGAAACCATGCGACGCTTCAACCTCTCCGTGTTAAATTCTTCTTGCCTCCTCAAATCAACTTCTACCTTGATTTCTTTGCAAGACTAACTTTGCCTTTTCCCTCCTAGATCCACTCCCCTTGCAATGCTTCCCGTGAAACTCAGACACACCTTGCTTATTGCATTATCTTCTTGTGGTCTTATCTCACTCTCTGTTAGGTACTTGTGACTGTCTCTTTGCTGATCAGCTACACATTGTCACCTCTCCACCCTAACACATCGTTTGTTGATGTCTCTCCTTTTTACACCAATAGGCCGGTCTTTACGCCTCTTGCTCCCACCCGTTATGAATTTGATATTGTCGGTAGAGTACAACATTCTCCTAACCCCCATCCGTCATTTCCGAGAATTCCTCCTCTTCTCACGTGGTCTAACCGGCTTATACCACTCACATTTGCAGCGTCGATTGCTTACGTAAGTTCCTGATGCATTCCTCCTTTCTTTCATATTTTTCTCCAACCACCTTGACTGCCCCAAGATCCCTTTAACACCTCCTGATCCATCTTGATCTCTGCATCTTCAAATTCCACCTCAAATTTCTGCATATCTCAAAAGAAACAAACAAACTTTTCGGACTTTCTGATCTTCCGAACGATCGTTGACCTATTTGGCACGTGTCTTGCTTCTACCATAAACCCTAGAAGCTCTCAGATCCCTGCACTTCTTCCACACGAAGAATCTGCACTGCACGAAATCTGCACGTGCGCTCCACCAAGCCTGCACGTGCATTGCACGAATTCTGCACATGCGCTGCCCGAAAATCTGTTGTCGCTTTTCTTCACCTTCGATCTCCCCTAGATATCAAACCAAAGCGCTGATACCAGTTGTTGGGGAATTGGGGGGATCTCCACATCCACTAGCTCATACTAGCAGTCATCAACATGGAGAATATAAACAACACATGATAATATAATATGAAAGAACAAGAACACCATGATTTGTTAACCCAGTTCACCACCCCCATGTGGCTACATCCGGAGGCCCCAAGCTAGGATATCACTATAATAATATATTGATTGTTACAATTTACATATGCACTCACTCAGATCTAGCATAGCAACTCTCCATGGACAACCCTCTCCTACATATTATTATCTCTCCCCATGAACACACAAACAATATGACTATGGCGGGGTTGTAGGATCACCCCCCATGGCTCTCCTACGCCCCCGGCCCTCTCCTATATACTATTTTGTGTTCTCTCTTGATATTCTATCTCTCTCCTTTTAGGTACACAATATTCTGGATGAAATCATGCTTATATAGGTGTACAAGGAAGTCTAAAGTCTATTAGGAAGAGATACAATCAAAATAGGAAACAAATCGGCAAATCAGACCTGGCACCAGGCGCCCACCTGGATTCTTTTCCCAGGATCGACCCCTTCCTGCCAAGGTCAGGCGCCCGCCTGGTATGGCCCAGGCGCCCTCCTGCTTTGCCGTACAGTCTTCCTCCTCCTTTTCGAACTCCTCTTCAACTCTTCCACCCTCTTTGACTTAGACTCCTTTTCCCCTTTGGTTTCCCCTTATGTTTAGGATCCAATCCCAACAATCTCCCACCTGGAGACTAAACCCATAAGCGTAGTCATCATCCCGTCAAGCTCCCACCACGAAGATGACCTCCTTTGAATATTGTAACACCGTGCACTAAGCTTCTCCATTGTGTTGATAATAAGCCTCCACGCTCAACCATTACACCATGTTGAGACTCCACGCTCCTCCACCATGAGCCTCCATGCCCAATTAATAAGGCGAGTTAAAACCAAGCGACGCTTCAACCTCTCTGTGTTAGATTCTTCTTGCCTCCCCAAATCAACTTCTACCTTGATTTTTTTGTAAGACTAACTTCGCCTTCTCCCTCCTAGATCCACTCCCCTTGCAATGCTCCCCGTGAAACTCGGACACACCTTGCTTCTTGTATTGTCTTCTTGTGGTCTTATCTTCTTTCTCTGTTAGGTACTTGTGACTGTCTCCTTGCTGATCAGCTACACATTGTCACCTCTCCACCCTAACACACCGTTTGTTGGTGTCTCTCCATTTTACATTAATAGGCCGGTCTTTACACCTCTTGCTCCCACCCGGAACAAATTTGATGTTGTCGGTAGAGTACAACATCCTCCTAACCCCCATCCGTCATTTACGAGAAGTCCTCCTCTTCTCACGTGGTCTAACCAGCTTATACCACTCACCTTTGTATCGTCGATTGCTTACGCAAGTTCTTGATGCATTCCTCCTTTCTTTCATATGTTTCTCCAACCACCTTGACTGCCCCAAGATCCCTTTAACACCTCTTGATCCATCTTGATCTCTGCATCTCCAAATTCCACCTCGAATTTTTGCAGATCTCATAAGAAACAAATGAACTTTTTGGACTTTCTGATCTTCCGCACGATCGTTGACCTATTTGGCACGTGTCTTGCTTCAACCATAAACCCTAGAAGCTCTTAGTTCCCTGCACGTCTTCCACACTAAGAATCTGCACTGCACAAAATCTGCACGTGCGCTACACCAAGCCTGCACGTGCATTGCACGAATTCTGTACGTGCGCTGCACGAAAATATGTTGTCGTTTTTCTTCACCTTGGATCTCCCCTAGATCTCAAACCAAAGCTCTGATGCCAGTTGTTGGGGAATTGGGGGGATCTCCACATCCACTAGCCCATACTAGCAGTCATCAACATAGAGAATATAATCAACACATGATAAAATAATATGAAAGAACAAAAACACCATGATTTGTTAACCCGGTTCACCACCCCCATGTGGCTACATCCGGAGGCCCCAAGCCAGGATATCACTATAATAATATGTTGATTGTTACAATTTACATATGCACTCACTCAGATCTAGCATAGCAACTCTCCATGGACAACCCTTTCCTACATATTATCTCTCCCCATGAACACACAAACAATATGACTAAGGCCGGGTTATAGGATCGCCCCCCATGGCTCTCCTAGGCCCCCGGTCTCCTCCCACACACTATTTTGTGTTCTCTCTTGATAACCTACCTCTTTCCTTTTGGGTACAAAATATTTTGGATGAAATCATGCTTATATAGGTGTACAAGGAAGTCCTAAGTCTATTTGGAAGAGATACAATCAAAATAGGAAACAAATCGGCAAATCAGATCTGGCACCAGGCGCCTGCCTGGTAGGGACAAGGCACCCGCCTGGATTCTTTTCCCAGGATCGGCCCGTTTCTGCCAAGGTCAGGCGCCCGCCTGGTATGGCCCAGGCGCCCGCCTGCTTTGCCGTGCAGTCTTCCTCCTCCTTTTCGAACTCCTCTTCGACTCTTCCACCCCCTTTTACTTAGACTCCTTTTCCCCTTTGGTTTCCCCTTATGTTTAGGATCCAATCCCAATAAAATGCAAATGAACCGGAAAGGGGGGTTGCGTATTTTGTTAATATTACACTGTTTCATTAAATGAACTTGTGGCTTGAGGAATTAAACATTACCTTTGTGGGTACGCGAGAAATTGACAAAATAGGTCAACTTGTTAAAGAATAATATGAAGTATAAATTACCGTGGTAGTTAATTGCAATTACATGAATATAACATAGACTCATTTAGTCATTAGTAATTATAGTGGTCAAACAAAAGTAAAAATCTATAATTTATGATCTCAAACAAAGTTTTGATAAAAAGAATCCCACGACCCAATCACCCTCCCCAAGAAATATGTGCATCTAAAAACTATTGTATTTCATATTGTGCTAAATATCAAAGGGTCACGCGGAATAAGTCATGTGTTTCATTTCCCACTATCAACTGTTTAAAAAATGTTTGGCCCGAAACCATGGCCGGAATCAACCTTTAACCACATACTTGCCTATATAAAGAGTCAACATTAAAAGATGCAATGACACCATAAACAACGCCTTCAACCGCCAACTTTTTTTATTTCCTTTATCTGTATTTAATAAGTCTTCAATTTAAATTACTCTTCATCGTCAAGAGCCTTGGATTCTATTCTCTGTGTTGAGAGTCTTTATATAATATTTATATTTTTTTGATGTAATGCTTGGTTGGACGGTTATTGCCAACCCAAATCACTGTTCTTATCGTGGTTTCAAAGTCATTATTCATAAACGTATTTTATGGAGATCTATTTCAGGCTTAAGGATCATTAGTCATTGTGGAAATTTGTTTTTAAGGGTTGCTACTGTTTTTCCAAAGTCTTTCCAGAGTGCCATTTTTGAATAAAATTAATATTATATCATTCCAATCTAAAAAATTAATATTTGGATCATTTGACTAAAGCAGCAAAACCATGCAAACACATGTGTATGACAGAGCGGTTGGATCAGATTGGTTTTGTTAAAAAGACAAACGCCACTACTCCCCCTCAACAACCCTTTCAAACCACAAACCCTTAAAACCATCTCATTTTCCTCTTGTTAAACTAAGAAACTCCATTAAAAACAATAATAAAAAATCAAATCTTTATTTTCCTCTATCTCTAACTTCTCTCTAGCTTTTGAAACTAGAAAGAGGTTATGGTGGCAATGGCACCTGATACTATTCCCAAAAACCTCCTCCGGACTCTACTAATTCGACTCTATCCATATTTTTGGAAGTGGTGAAATGTAAGATTTTCTCTCATTCACCATCTCACACCCCAACTTTGGGTGGTTTTCTGTCCTTCTAAGGTTAGCGATCCAAGTGGAAAATTCACTGGGTGTTCTTTTCATTCCTAAGGAGATTTGTGTTGTTGAAAATAGTTAGAGTTGTAAAATTTTCAGTAGTCATCCCTCATCCACATGTGATCCAAGAAACGAATGGAGGTAGGCTTAAAGGAACTTTGTTATTGCTTTGTTGGATGCCAATCACGTTATGGTTTATCTTACTTCGGGAGACGATCTGAATCAAGCCCTGTCAAAAGAGTCTTACATCTTACATGATAAAAGAATGTATGTTTCGGTCTTTTAGATAGTCATCAGATTTCACTCTAAAGTATGATTGCCCCATGGTGGCGGTTTGGGTTACGCTTCATAAGATACCTCTCTATTTATTTGCATCGACAATGTTGGAACGAATCGGTAATGTGTTGGCAACTTTCTTACTCTTGCACTCACACACCCAAGGTATGCTCGGATTTGTGAAAAAACGGATGTCTCCAAACCTCTCTCAAAATTTGAATTAAAATGGAATATAATATTTTGTGATGGATATGGGTTACTTGGTCATATTTATTTATGATTGTAAAAGAAGACCCACAAGGAGATCTTCAAAGGATCCTGCGAAGAAAATAGAGTGGTTTCCTAAAGCCAGCGAAGATGGAGAAAATGCGCCTGGTGGGTGCAAACAAGGCCAATGTTGTGAAATTTTGGTCCCTATGCGAATTATTTAATTGAGAGCCTTAAATTCCCTCACATTCAACTAATGCGGTGGCATTTTCGACTCCCTATACTACTTTTTGGCTTTTCGTCTCTGTCGTTCTTTCTATCGAAGTTGTTTATTTCTTAGGTTTTAACATTCTTAACAGTTGAACATTAAATTGAATCGTAGACTAACAACGAGAATTATGAAATTTTATTAACAAAAATATTAATTTTTGAAGTTGGACAATTGAGCTTGGTATTTAATTGAGTTGAGATAAATGAAAAAAAGAGAGGAAATTTTATGAGAAATTTCAAAGAATTTAAAGAAATATATCACAATAATTTAGTTGTAAATGAAAATAATAAAAAATTACAATAATATTGAAATAATTATTGCAAATAATCCATAAGATAAGTTGAAAGAATGAGAGAAAAACTAAAACTACAAGAATAATCAGAGTATATATAGCCAACTAATTAAATTTGAGAAATCTCAACCAAAAAGCTCAATTTAAAATTTAAAGAGAGACTGGGGAGAGATTGTCTAATACTCCCTCCGTCCCACTAAAAGCTTCACCAATTACTCAAAAGGTTGTCCCGTTAGAAGCTTCACCATTTCCTAAAATGGAAAAAACATGGGGGCCCACTTGTCATACCCACTCACTTCTTCCTCTCACATACATAAATTGTGGTCCCCACTTGTCATCCCCACTAACTTTTCCCCCTCACACATTTAAACTATGGGTCTCACTTGTCATACCCACTCACTTCTTCCCTCTCACAACTCATTTCCCACTCATCACTTTTATTAATTCTTGTGCAACACCAAAAGGGTGAACATTTTAATGGGACTGAGGGAGTATATAGAATTAAGTTAAAAGAATCACAGAAAAACTAAAACTAAAGGAAGAATAAGAGTGTATATAGCCCAACTAAAATGTCCAAATTAAGAGAGCGTGTGTCAAAGAGAATGTAAATAAAAATGTCTATGTAAAAGTTCAAACTTAAATGATTTGGATGCAAACGACAGTTAATAACCACTGAAACAATATGAGTAATTGTTATTTAAACCAAGATCTTTATGCATATATACAAAAACCAAAAAAATTGGGACCACAAAATCGAGTAAAAATTTGGGGGCCCTAGGCAACCACCGCGCTTGCCTCCCTACAGGCATGCTTTGACGCAAACCCTATCTTAGGGCTACCTGTGCAAACCTGTTATGATAGGGTCGACCCAACCCCGAAAAACAACAAGGAAGAGTCATCTCGGGTTAATTCGATTGTAGTTGAAGAGATCACAAAATCAGACGATGTAAGTATTGAGCCCAAATTCATGGCACCAAATATAGATATAATTATTTATATCCCCGGGGTGGTGGAGCTGATTGTGGTGTGGCGACTCAATCAAAGGTAAAGTCATTTGTCCCTCTCAGTCCTTATCTCCAAGACTACGGGCCTCAAGAACCTTGTTGCAGCGGATACGCCGTTAGATGTTAACGTGGTTACCATTAGACATGCTCAACCGGTTCAGATGAATGAACCGGTGAACCAGCGGTTTTTGAACCGGCCAAACCGTCGAACCAGAACCAGAGGAAAAAATCTGAACTATGAACCGTCAATTCATGGTTTTATAAGGTTTATTGTTGAAAACCGCCGGTTTGAACCAGCGGATGAACCGGCGGTTCATGAAATCTCCACCGTTCAGATCATAGCCGTTTGAACTATTTGAATTTGGGCCGTTGATCGATGGTGACCATTGGAGAGTTGGGTCATGTGCTTTTCCAGGTTTGTTGCGCCGCCTAGCCGTTATGTTTCTAACGGCTAGGACTAATCTGCAAAAAAAAAAAAAACTTCCAGCCCATTTAACTATAAACACCCCCCGTCCTTACTATTTTTTCACACAAGCTTACAAACTCTCTCTCTCTCTCTCTCTATTCAATTAATCTCTCTCTACAAGGGTAAGGTTGGTTGTCACCCTCCATGTAATTTTTTATTAAATTAATAAAATTATAAGGTTTTTCTTCTATACATTATATTTCTTTTGTATTTTATGCAAAATACAATAAAAAAAAAAAATTGTTTTTTTGTTTTTTTTTTATCAAAAGAGATTTTTGAAGTTTCTGTTTGTTTATTTAAAAAAAAAAAAACAATTTTAATTTGAATGTTTATGTTTTTAACAGCCTTTAAAAAAAATAAAAAATAAAAGGCTGAGAAGTGACTTGCTACTAGTCAGTTGGCCTGCTAGGCATGCGCATGGGCCGCATAGCCCAGTAGCCAATGGGCCACCTGTTTTATAAAAAAAAATTGGGCTGAACAGCAAGGAGACGGGCTGGGGCTGGGGGCGCGGGGCGCTGGCGCTGGGCTTAGTGGGCTACTGGCAGGTAGTCTGGCACTCTTTCTCTTCCTTCTCAAGAAAAAACTAGCCGTTATAATGGCTAGTTTATTTATTAACTCGAGGGTCTTTTTGCAATAAAAAAAAAACTTTCCCACCCATTTTAACTATAAATACCGCCCTTCTCACTATTTTCCACACCAGATCACATTACCAACTCTCTTTCTACATTAATCTCTCTCTACAATCACTTTTGTGAAATTCGTTACAATCTATCCGTTTTCTCGTTAAATTTCTGACGAAAATTGGTTTTTTTTTTTTTTTTACTTTCAGCCTTCTTTTGTTACACTTTCACCCCTTCTTCACATCCAATGGCTTCTAATTCAAACAATTCCACACCAATTATGAAGGAGGGACAATTTACCATTCTTGGCAACCATTTTACAATCACAACAAAGGATGGAGCCAAACCCGAAGCCGATAACACATACAAATTGATTTGCAAGTATTATTGTCGCGCCCCGACCCGTGGTCCTACTTGGCCCCACGTCCGGGACACGCATGGAAGACGTCATAAAACAACTTAAAGAAAATTTTTCGAAATATACTTTCATAAAAAGTCTTATAACCAAACACATTTACTAAACTTGACTTCAAGTCAAACAAACCAAACTTTCACAACAAGTACTTAGCCACTCGGCTACAACTACTAACTTTACTTACTCATTTAGAAACGCTTAACATCTACCAAAAGAGATGATACAACAACTAAGTCACGGGTACACTACCCCAAAAGGTGTTACATTTACATAATGTATCCTTTACATACACAACACTTCCCAAAATGTCTTACTCAAAGATATCCTTCTCGACGTCCTCCCTGTGTGTGAACTATCCCCTGGGCTCCTTCTTATCTAAAACGGTAAACAAATAAAGGGTGAGAATAAATCTCAGTAAGTTACTAAAATGCAACTATATTACATGATATGATAAACATAAAGGAACAATACCACAAATGATCATATAGCATATAGCACATAATATGAGAGGCTCCCTATCGCCAACCGTCCCATACCGGTTGGAAATAACGACCAACTCATCATACTCCACATAAAGCGGAAATAAACACTCATACGTGGATACTAAGCCAAGGTTCTCGAACCAAAACAATAGCCATCTGAGAGGCATCAACTGATCAGCATCGAAGAGCTGAAACGGGTTCCGGAACCAAACAACAACAACAACAACAACAACAACGGGGAAAATGACACAGAGTCATAACCCAAAATGCCCAACCTTTGGCCTAAGGAAGGGGGTTAAAAATGGGAAACCAATGATAGGAGCCTTATAATGAACTTGGCTCGTGTGCCATTATAATCCCTATCATTGCCCGAATACCAGCTGGACTTTACACAAAACGAAGCAAAGAATACTTGCTTAAACAACAAACGGGGTATGATTCCAAAGTAGGGAACCACACAAGCTCATCATAGAGAAGTAAACACATTTTCATAATAGTGTGCACAATATTGACATTAAGTCATCACACAATCCATCCAAACAATCACATTAATTCAAACTTGATCACAAAAGACCAACTCTACCATAATGAACCATTAATACTCTTTTTGGTACTAAACACCTACTGGATTTTCGTACTATAAAAATCAGAACCCAACTTAAAAACCAACCCATCGTGTAGTACTCGAGAAGAGCTTTCCAACGATAGTTTACACGACCAAAACGGAGTCCGGTTGAAGAAGTTATGGCCTCCGGAAGATTTCACGTAAAATATACAAGTTCAGAACTTGGCCTTTTACACAACTCGTGTACCCTTACACGACTCGTGTAACAACTTCTACACAATTCGTGTATCAGTACTGCTCTCATTCAGCATTTTCCTCTACACAACTCGTGTAACCTTACACGAGTCGTGTAATCAAGCCTGGAGCAACATTTTGGCTGTAAAATATATACTCCCTTCATCTCACCGACCCAAAAGTACTAATACTTATAACACACAACAATTGTAACTTCACCAAAGCTACAACTTCAGCCTTAGACAACTCTAACACCAACTAAAACCAATACTTGTACTACTCTTTCTGTCCCAAAATTACAAGTATCAAGAAACTATTCAAAACATGATTTTTCAACACATATAGCATATATAACATATATATGACCATTTTAACATTTAAAAGGGGGATTAGTAACTTACCTATTTTTCGGAAAAGTATCGAGAAAATATTATTTGATCGGTTAGAAATGGCCTATTCAACACCCTGATCATTATTATATAATTAGATTTGAAAATGGAGTAGTAAATTAAAAGAAATGAAAATAGCAAGAACAAAACTTTACCTTCTCTTTCTTTCTTCAACAATGGAGAAATTTTGGAAAAGTTGTAAAGAAATGGTGAGGTGAACGCAGGAGAGGGAGAGAAGAAGAGGTAAGTATGAAGATCTTACCCACTAGATTTTCAAATAAATCATTCAAGTTTCATTTTTCACGCTTAACCCCTCTAGTTACTTAATTCACTTAAACTTCTTAACAACCAAATTGTTGGCCCATAAAATTCCACTTCACAACTTAACTTCCAAAACAAATATTACTACTAACACTTTAACTAACTCAAATAATCAAATAAGATGTATAATTCATATAATATGATGCAACACATAAAATGCGCACATAATTTTAAATTAAAAATCTCATGAATATAAAATAAATATAAAATAAATAAAGACGGATTTTGGGGTCGTTACACTCACTCCCCCTTAAAGAAAATTCGACCCGAATTT
Source organism: Campanula takesimana (assembly GCA_026119855.1). Classification (NCBI taxonomy): domain Eukaryota; kingdom Viridiplantae; phylum Streptophyta; class Magnoliopsida; order Asterales; family Campanulaceae; genus Campanula; species Campanula takesimana. The sequence continues at coordinate 478,925 of JAOWBW010000836.1, forward strand.
TTAAGATTACATACCTCAACCCTCAAACAACCAAGGATACTTCCTCTCGATCTCCTCCCGAAGCTCCCAAGTTGACTCTTCCACATTATGATTCCTCCACACAACTCGCACAAGGGGAATACTCTTAGTTCGCAATTCTTGAACCTTTGAATCAATAACTTGGACTGGATGCTCCTCGTAAGACATACTTGGTTCAATATCCTCGGGAACCTCGGACAAGACATGAGAAGGATCATACACATACTTCCGAAGCATCGAGACATGAAAAACATTATGGATCTTGTCAAGAGAATGAGGTAACGCAAGACGATACGCTCTATCTCCAACTCTACTCAAAATCTCGAATGGGCCAATATACCTTGGTGCTAGCTTGCCTTTCTTCTCGTACCTTCGAATCCCCACTTTAGGTGAAACTTTCAAAAACACAAAGTCACCCGAATGAAACTCAAGATCTCGCCTCCGGTGATTGGCATAGCTTTTCTGTCTACTCTGAGCAGTACTCAAACGATCCCGAATAAGTTTAACTTCCTCAACTGATTTGTTCACCATGTCAATACCCCAAATTTTTGCTTCTCCCACTTCATCCCAACAAATCGGAGACCGACATTTCCTCCCATACAAAGCTTCATACGGGGACATCCCAATACTTGACTGAAAACTGTTGTTATAGGCAAATTCCACGAGATGTAAATGAGAATTCCAAGAATCTGAAAAATCAACTGAGCAAGCTCGCAACATATCCTCGAGAATCTGAATAGTCCTCTCTGACTGTCCATCTGTCTGGGGATGAAAAGTTGTACTAAGCTTCAACTCTGAACCCAAAGCCTTCTGAAATGCTTGCCAAAACCGAGATGTAAATCTAGGGTCACGATCAGACACAATGCTTACCGGGACACCATGCAATCTCACAATCTCATTTATATATAAAGTTGCAAGCCTCTCCATCGAGTAGCTAATCTCAATAGGTAGAAAATGAGAAGACTTTGTCAATCTATCCACGATCACCCAAACTGCGTCAAACCTTCTTCGAGTGCGTGGTAATCCCGTCACGAAATCCATAGTAACATGTTCCCACTTCCATTCCGGAATCTCTAACGGTTGAAGTAACCCCGCAGGTCTTTGATGCTCAGCTTTAACTTGTTGACATGTTAGACACTTGGATACATAATCCGCTATTTCTCTCTTCATATTATTCCACCAAAAGTGTTGCTTCAAATTCTGATACATTTTTGTGCTCCCGGGATGAATAGTATACCTCGACTTGTGGCCCTCATCCAGAACTTGGAGTTTAATCCCATCCATGAAAGGCACACATAACTGGCCTCTGAAAGTTAACACTCCTTCGGAATTAAGAGAGAAATCCTCAAATTTTCCATCTTCGATTTTATCCACTATTTTTACTAACTCCGGATCATCCTTCTGAGCTTCCTTTATTTGTTGAATCAAGACTGGTAATACTCGAATACTCGCAAAAATAGCCCCATTCTTTGACTCATAAGGACTCCAATCTCGAGCATCCTCCAACATCTTCCATTCACGCACCATTAATGAAGCCATAAAAGATTTCCGGCTAATGGCATCGGCTACCACATTTGCTTTACCCGGGTGATAAGAGATAGTGCAATTATAATCCTTAAATATCTCCATCCATCTTCTTTGCCTATTATTCATCTCTTTTTGGGAGAAAAGGTACTTCAAACTTTGATGATCGGTAAATATCTCAAATTTGGCTCCGTAAAGATAATGTTTCCACTTGTGCAACGCAAAGACAATCGCAGCTAGCTCCATGTCATGGGTAGGATAATTTTGCTCACTCGGAGTCAACTTCCTTGAAGCATACGCAATCACCCTTCCATTTTGCATTAGCACACACCCGAGGCCTTCTTTAGAAGCATCACTATAAATCACTAAATCATCATTTCCATTAGGTAGCGCAAGGATAAGAGCTGTAGTCAATCTCTTCTTCAACTCTTCAAAACTAACTTGACACTTGCCATCCCACACATAAGGAACATTCTTTCGAGTCAACTGAGATAACGGAGTAGCAATTTTAGAAAATCCCTCGATAAATCTTCTATAATACCCGGCTAAACCTAAGAAACTTTGAATCTCCGTAACTGATTCAGGCCTCTTCCAATTCACAATAGCTTGAAATCTTGGAAGGATCCACGGATATTCCTCTATTAGAAACCACGTGCCCAAGAAAAGACACTTCATCGAGCCAAAAAGCACACTTACTGAATTTCGCAAACAGTTGTTTCTCACGAAGAACAGATAAAACCATTCGCAAGTGTTGCTCGTGCTCTTCCTTAGACTTGGAATACACAAGAATATCTTCAATAAATACAACCACGAAGGTGTCAAGATAAGGTTTGAAGACCCGATTCATCATATCCATGAAAACAGCCGGAGCATTTCTCAACCCGAAAGGCATAACAAGGAACTCATAATGACCATACCTACTACGGAAAGCAGTCTTAGAAATGTCTTCAGAACGAATCTTTAACTGATGATACCCACTCCTCAAGTCAAGCTTCGAAAAGACGACTGACCCTTGGAGTTGATCAAACAAGTCATCAATATGAGGTAGAGGATATTTATTCTTTATAGTTACCTGATTCAGCTTCCTATAGTCAATGCATAGTCTCAAAGACCCATCTTTCTTCTTGACAAACAATACAGGAGCTCCCACGGTGATACACTAGAACGGATAAATCCTCGATCAAGTAACTCTTGTAATTGAACCTTCAACTCTTTCAGTTCAGCTGGAGCCATTCTATAAGGTGCTTCTGATATAGGGGTGGTACCTGGAAGCAAGTCAATACCAAACTCGATCTCTCTATCGGGAGGCATAGAATACTCAGAAGAGAACACATCAGGAAACTCTTTAACTATAAACACATCCCCAACTTCAGGCAACCTTTTTGTAGTATCAAAAACACTGGCCAAATACCCCGAACAACCACGGTGCAATAGCCTCCTAGCTTTCACATACGAAATAATACGAATTCCCTTACCCAAAGAAGCTGCCCCAAAAGTAAACACAGGCACACTAGGGATAGAAAACGTAACCACTTTCTTAAAGCAATCAACAGAGGAATGATATTTACTTAACCAATCCATACCCAGAATAACATCAAAATCTTGCAATGGCAGTATAACTAAATCAGCAAGTAAAACATGTTCACTAATATGCACATCACAATCACGTAACACTTTGTCAGCTATCAAACAATCTCTTATAGGAGTCAACACTTCTAGCACATAAGGCAAAGACTCAGAGGAAGAATGCAATCGAGATGCAAAAGACACAGAAACATATAAATACGATGAGCCGGGGTCTATAAGTGCACGTGCTCTCAAACCTGACAATTATACCTCCTATTACGGTGGAAGCATCCGAAGCTTGTTGCTGATTGATTGCAAACACACGACCTTAAACTTTTGGTTTTCCCGAGGCATCCCTTTTCTGACCCTGAGACGGTCCAACACTACTCTACGATGGTTTACCCTCGATCTACTACAATCCCTTTGAAAATGGCCAAGTTGCCCACAATTCAAACACTTTCCTTGTTTCTTCCAACACCGCTCCTCACTGTGCCCTTCCCTCTGACAATAATTATATACTCTCTTGCTTTGACCCCCGGAGAAATTACCTTGATTTCTAACACTCGGTTTCCCTTGTGGTTGTCCTCTAAATGGGGTTAAAGTTCCTTGTCCTCCACGATTATCATTACGTTGTTGTTGTGGTCTACCTTGTCTTCCCGCACCTACCAATTCCACCTTCCTCTTGTGTTCTTCAATATCGTGCTCCACTTGATAAGCTCGATCAACTGTATCTTGAAATTCTTGTAGTTTATGGGACACCAATTGAGTTCGGATCACAGTTTTTAATCCCTTCACAAATCTTATTGCCTTCCTCTCCTCAGTTGCAACTAAGTGAGTACAATACCTGGATAACTCCGTGAATTTAGCTGCATACTGAGCCACCGACATCGTATTTTGTTCCAAGCTAAGGAATTCCACTTCTTTCCTATCTTGATACACCCTCGGGATAAAATGCTCCTTGAACTTCCTCAAAAAAAAATCTCAAGTATAGGGTACATGCGCCTCATCCCAACTAGCTTTCAGTGTTCTCCACCAATATTCTGCAGCTCCAATTAACTTATAAGTAGCAAACCTGACCCGCTCCTCTTCAGAACATCCCAAGACATCAAATATCTTTTCCATGGACTCGATCCATCTCTCTACCTTGGTTACATCCGGTTCCTCATCATATCCAGTTGGTTTCATCTTTAAAAACTGCTCCAGACCATACCTCGGAGGTGCATGTTCTCCTCCTTGCCTCTGATCATGTATAGTTTTCATAGCTGCCTCGAACATCCCTTGAAACATAGCTCGAGATTCTTCCCTTACATTACCCTGGCCTGTAGTACCAGACTGTTCACCCTCATGTTCAGGCATTCTTACTGAGCACCTGCATAAAACACTCAACGTTACTCACTCCATACTTAACTACCCTCCTAGGTCACTTTGTCATTCTAGACCATCTACAACCTAGCTCTGATACCAACTATCGCACCCCGACCCGTGGTCCTACTTGGCCCCACGTCCGGGACACGCACGGAAGACGTCATAAAACAACTTAAAGAAAAAATTTCGAAATATACTTTCATAAAAAGTCTTATAACCAAACACATTTACTAAACTTGACTTCAACTCAAACAAACCAAACTTTCACAACAAGTACTTAGCCACTCGGCTACAACTACTAACTTTACTTACTCATTTACAAACGCTTAACATCTACCAAAAGAGATGATACAATAACTAAGTCACGGGTACACTACCCCAAAAGGTGTTACATTTACATAATGTATCCTTTACATACACACACTTCCCAAAATGTTTTACCCAAAGATCTCCTTCTCGACGTCCTCCCTGTGTGTAACTATCCCCTGGGCTCCTTCTTATCTAAAACGGTAAGCAAATAAAGGGTGAGAATAAATCTCAGTAAGTTACTAAAATGCAACTACATTACATGCTAATATGATAAACATAAAGGAACAATAGCACAAATGATCATATAGCATATAGCACATAATATGAGAGGCTCCCTATCGCCAACCGTCCCATACCAGTTGGAAATAACGACCAACTCATCATACTACACATAAAGCGTAAATAAACACTCATACGTGGATACTGAGGCAAGGTTCTCGAAGCAAAACAATAGCCATCTGAGAGGCATCAACTGAGCAGCATCGAAGTGTTGGTGTTATGCCCTAGGCATGTTGTTTGTAGAACAAATGTTATTATTTATAAAGATATTGAATGTTCGATTATTATGTCTTTTGCATGTTTATTATAATAATCTCCGTCCCTGATAATTATGATTAATTATTAGTATAAGTTTAATAGATAATCTTATGATGATTATGGTGTATGGGATACAATTAGACTTATGGGTATTTGTTGGAGAACAAATACTGGACTGACCCCTATGAGATTTATGTCATGGTCACGATGTCATAATTAAGTCTCATATAGTTATATCACTGGAATGTTTAGACCTGAGGTTATTACAGTCTTCCACATGATGAACATTACGTTTGACATATTCAAACGTTATCCCTAACCGAATAGCTATAAAGAATATGATTGGCATAATTGGAATCATGTAGGGAAGAGTAATAAGCCAAGATGGGATTTGTTCCTCGTCAAGAGAGATGTCAAGTTTTGGCCACTCGATGAATGGTATTGATGAAATGCATGGCCGTGCACAAATAAGATTTGTGTTATCAATACATTTGGGATCGAGAAAAAATTGAACAAATGTAAGTTGACCATTGACCATGGCTTACGTTCAATAGACATCGTGTAACAAAGAGATTGTGTTATGTTCTATTTTAGGAAACTTTGGAGTTCAAAGTTATACTAATTGGGTAGTCATAATGGCTTGCTAGAGTCCGCTTATGACTTACGAGGTTTGACTGGTTCGGACTCGTTGCCAACTTAGTATAATCCTATTGGGTCACACACGCGGAACGGATAATTAAAAGGAGCGAAAAACAAAGTAAAACGGATCCTGCTGCAAGGATCCGTACGGATGAATCTGGATGCTTCCAGAAACATCCGTACGGATGGTTTTGCCCGGCAGAATCAGTTTTAGGAAAACTCTTGTTGGATAAGAAAACCTAAGTCCTAAAGGGTTTCTAAAACCCCTAGAATATAAATACAGACTGACGGGAATTGTTCCCTATGTAGTTGATTTGATCAATTCCAAAGTCTTTCTTAGAGAAAGAAATCACACATTATATTCTTGGGTTATTGTGATTGATTAATCTCAATTACCAAGTCACAATAACAATTAGGAGCTTTGAAGAATAGTTCTTCAACATCGTTGATCAATCCGAAGACCTAGCAGTCAAGTTCAAGAATGCGTTCTTGAAATCTGTTCGTTGTGTGGATCACCGGTAGAGGGCGTTTGTCTTAACGCTTAATCCAAGTTTTACATAACGATCTACAAGGGTTAGTTTCCTTCATCATGTTATTATAAATTATTGTTCATAGGGGATCTAGGCTATTGGGTTTTATTCATGTCTATCTTCCGCTGCGCGTGATTGCACGAAACCCAACAGTGGTATCAGAGCCCCGTTGATGATCAATAATTCTAATATTATCATGATATAATTATTTAATGCGATTATTTAATTGATATGATCATGATATAGATGAATTTATGTGATGGATTTTATATGAGATATAAAATATGCATGCTAGTTGATGTGGTTGTAATATTGATTTGATTAATATGTATGATTACATGCTTAGATTATCATGTTGTAATTGGATTATTCTATTGATGATCTTGATCTAATTTGTATATGGAATAAATTGGTTATTGAATATATGAATTAGATGGGTTAAAATTCGTAATCTTCAATTTCATGTTTCTGTAATCTGATTATGTATAAACATGATATTAAGATTGATCGAATTTCTGAAATCTGAAAATCTGGAAAAAGTGGGATTCTACCTAAGAATCCGTATGGCTGGTTTGGGAGCCTCCAAACACATCCGTACGGATGGTTTTGGTCCACTCCCAGATTTCATTCTGACTTCTCATGTTCAGATTGTTCTGCAAATTGTTTACAGAATTCGAACCTGGAAACAGAAACTGGTTTCAGACGGCTGGTTTTCGAAACCGTGTTTCCTGAAACAGTTATCTGTTGAGAATTTAGAATATTTACAGAAATCAGAGTTCTAAAGAGTTTAGAACTGCTGTAATCTGTGAGATTAAGAGACATTGAAAGGGTCTTGAGACGTGTGACCAATCTATACGGGAATGTGGATTCTTTTGGCTTAGTTTCGACCGTATAGAGAAGTTTCCTGATTTCTTGATCTTAGTATGGGAATGTGGATGCCTTTTGGCTAAGTTTCGACCGTACATTTTGTGCTCTCAATTTCAAGATGCTCTGCGGATGCAGTTCCAGAATCCTGAAGAGTTCAATGTTTCTGAGATATGCATAACTATCCATACGGATGAATCTGGATGCTTCCAGAAACATCCGTACGGATGGTTTGGGTTATACTGACTATGATTTGTTTCATATGGCTGGTTGTTAAACCATGTTTCCTGAAACAGATTCAAATTCAGAAGTCCAGAGCATTAATGAGATCAGAATCTTAAAGGAGTTTAAGATTGGAGAAATCTCATGATTTCAGACTTTTATCCCTAACTAGCGCAACTAATGTCACATAAAATTAATTCGGTTAAATGATTAACTTTATGTGTGTGAACCTTCTTAAAATTTAAGTTAAGTGTCAATCCATGATTAAAACACTTATGAGTACATGGGTAGTTTTATGCGGGCTCTGCCAAAGCGAGGCGCATTAATTCTATTCATTTATGAATAAGATGAGGAAAGAGTGATTCCTATACGTTTAAAATGGTTTGACTTAATTGGGCTATCAAAAGACAAAGTTTTGGGCCTAAGGTACAGATGAGATTAAAATGTGTTAGACATATGATGTCTAAATCTCATAAAGGATCTAAGAGTCATATATGATATGATTGACAAGGAGTTGTCTACCTAATTAATTTAATTTTGAGCAGTATCGCCAAAGCGGACTTGAAATTAAATTAAAGTTGGATCTTAGCTCATTTAAATTATATGATACATTGGATGTATTTGAAGGTTATATAATTTAGTGGGAGTATTTGTGAAATACTTATAATATCTTTAATTAAGTTGGTACTTATATTTAATTATATGTTTGCATAATTGTAGATAATGGCTCAAAGTACTGGTTCTTTATCATTGCGATCTATCCTTGAGAAGGAAAAACTTCAAGAATATGGAGCTAACTACACGGATTGGATCCGTAGCCTTAGAATTGTTCTAAAGCATGAGGACAAGCTCTATATTCTTGATGAGCCCGTTCCTGAAGAGGAACCTGCTTCTAATGCACCCAAGGATGAGAGAAACGCCTACAAGAAACACAAAAGTGATTCTCGTGAGGTGGGTTGTCTTATGCTTGCGGCCATGTGTCCGGAGCTTCAGAAGACTCTTGAACACTTGGAGGCATTTGACCTTGCTCTTTCGTTGAAAGATATGTTTCAAGAACAAGCAAGGCAAGAAAGGTTCGACACTATAGCTGCCTTGGTCTCATGCAAGATGAGCGAAGGGCAGTCTGTGGGCCCTCATGTTTTGAAGATGAAGGCTCATTTTGAGCATCTAGATAGGCTTGGCCATCCCATTGATGTTGAGTTGGCCACTGATTTTATTCTTAATTCATTGCCCAAAATCTATAATCAGTTCGTCATGAACTTTAATATGCATGGGATGGATAAGTCCCTGTCTGAGTTGCATGGGATGCTAAAGACAGCGGAAAAGAAAATCGGTAAAGAAGTCGCTCCTGTGCTCGTAGTGACAAAAGGAAGAAAAGGCTCTAAAGGCAAAGGCAAAGGGGTTAAGACAAAAGTTGTTAAACCCAAGATTGGCAAGGCAATTGTTGCTAATGTTGATGTGGCTAAACCTACTTCCCAAAAGGATGCAATCTGTTTCCACTGTAATGAGATTGGTCATTGGAAAAGAAATTGCAAGGTTTACAAGGAAGAGTTAAAGAAGAAGAAGAGCAGTGGGACTGCGTCTACTTCAGGTATCTATGTTATAGATATTCTACTTTCTACTTCTAGTTCCTGGGTATTAGATACCGGATGTGGATCTCACATTTGTTTGAATGTGCAGGCACTAAGGAATAGGAGGCTACTCAAAGATGGCGAAGTGGACCTACGCGTGGGGAATGGAGCAAGAGTTGCTGCATTAGCCGTAGGAACATATGATGTCATTTTACCTAGCAGATTAATTCTTGTTTTGAACAATTGTTATTACGTTCCGGATTTGAGTAGAAATATTATTTCAGTTTCTTGTTTGGATAATGAAGGTTATAGTTTTCTTATTAAAAATAAGAAGTTTTCCATTTATTTAAATGATATGCTTTATTGTACTGCATGTTCATTTAATGGCCTTTATGTTCTTGATGTTGAGAATGGAAATAATGAGAATATTTATAATATAAATAAGAAATCCAAACCTAATGATGTAAATCATACTTATTTGTGGCACTGCCGTCTTGGTCATATTAATGAGAAGCGTATCTCAAAACTCCATGGGGACGGACTTTTGGATTCACGTGATTTTAAATCATATGAAACTTGTGAGTCTTGTTTACTTGGAAAAATGACAAAGGCACCTTTTACTAAGAGTAGTGAAAGGGCTAGTGACTTATTGGGACTCATACATACTGATGTGTGTGGACCAATGAGCAGCAGTGCTAGGGGAGGATATCAATACTTCATAACTTTTACTGATGATTTTAGTAGATATGGCTATGTCTACTTAATGAAACATAAAAGTGAATCTTTTGAGATATTTAGAATATTTCAAAATGAAGTACAAAATCGACTTGGTAAAACTATTAAGGCACTTCGATCTGATCGAGGTGGATAATATTTAGGCCAAGAATTTGACAATCATCTTAAAGATTGTGGAATTGTTTCACAATTAACTCCACCTGGAACACCACAATGGAATGGTGTGTCTGAGCGGAGAAATAGGAATTTATTAGATATGGTCCGCTCCATGATGAGTCAAGTTGATCTTCCTTTAACTTTTTGGGGACATGCACTAGAAACTGCTGCTCTTACACTAAATAGAGTTCCAACTAAATCTGTTCCAAAGACTCCATATGAGATGTGGACTGGAAGAAAACCTAGTTTGTCTTTTATGAAGATTTGGGGTTGTGATGCTTATGTTAAGAGAATGATCTCTGACAAACTTGCACCAAAATCTGACAAGTGTTATTTTGTGGGTTACCCTAAGGAAACTAAGGGTTATTACTTTTATAACCGCAAGGACAACAAAGTGTTTGTTGCTCGAGATGGTACCTTTCTAGAGAAAGAGTTTCTCTCCAAAGGAATTAGTGGGAGTAAAATTAATCTCGAAGAAGTTCGAGAACCTGAAAATAATGTGGAACAAAATGTTGGATCTGAACAAGTTTCACAAGGAGTTGTGGAACCTATTCAGAATACTCAAGTTCCTCGCAGAACTGGTAGGGTGCGATCCGAACCTGAGAGATATGGATTTCTCATGGCGGATAGCAATGAAGTGGAAGTCATAGTTGATGACGAACCTACTTCCTACCAAGAAGCGATGTCCGCTCCTGATTCAGATAAATGGCTTGGAGCCATGGAATCTGAAATTAAGTCCATGTATGACAATCAAGTTTGGAACTTGATTGATGCGCCCGAAGGTGTAAAAACCATAGGATGCAAGTGGGTTTTCAAAAGGAAGACTGACATGGATGGTAAGGTGCATACTTATAAAGCTAGACTTCCAGCGAAAGGCTATAGGCAGATTCATGGAATCGACTATGATGAAACCTTTTCGCCCGTAGCAATGATCAAGTCTATAAGAATTTTACTTGCCATAGCCGCATATTTTGACTATGAAATATGGCAAATGGATGTCAAAACAGCGTTCCTTAACGAGAACTTACTTGAGGATGTTTATATGACACAACCTGAAGGTTTTGTAATTCCAGAAAATTCTAACAAAGTATGCAAATTGCAAAGATCCATTTATGGATTGAAGCAAGCCTCTAGGAGTTGGAATCTTCGATTTGATGAATCGGTCAAAGAGTTTGGCTTCATCAAGAACGAAGATGAACCTTGTGTATACAAGAAGATTAGTGGGAGCGTAGTACTATTTCTTGTGCTATATGTTGATGACATATTAATCATTGGAAATGACATTCCTGCACTGCAGTCTGTAAAAACTTGGTTAGGAAAGTGTTTCTCAATGAAAGATATGAGAGAAGCCGCTTACATCCTTGGCATAAGGATCTATCGTGATAGATCCAAGAAATTGATTGGTTTAAGTCAAGATACATATATTGACAAAGTTCTTAGGAGATTCCGCATGGAAAACTCTAAGAGAGGAAATTTGCCAGTAGGTCATGGCATATCTCTAAGCAAGAATCAGTGTCCTAAGACAACTGATGAGCGTGAGAGAATGATTGGGATTCCATACGCTTCTGCTATTGGATCCATCATGTATGCCATGATATGTACTAGACCCGATGTCTCGTATGCTTTGAGCATGACGAGCAGATACCAATCAGATCCTGGTGAGAGTCACTGGATTGCAGTCAAGACGATTCTTAAGTACTTGCGAAGGACTAAAGATTCGTTCTTGGTGTATGGAGGAATGGAAGATGATCTAGTTGTAAGTGGTTACACAGATGCAAGCTTCCAAACCGATAAGGATGATTCTAGATCGCAATCTGGATTTGTATTTGTGCTCCATGGAGGTGCTGTTAGCTGGAAGAGTTCTAAGCAAAGTACCGTCGCTGATTCTACAACTGAAGCTGATATATTGCTGCATCCGATGCTGCTAAAGAGGCTGTTTGGATTAAAAAGTTCATTGGTGAACTAGAAGTGGTTCCTAGCATTGCTAATCCAATAGACCTTTATTGTGATAATAATGGTGCTATTGCTCAAGCAAAGGAACCTAGATCGAATCAGAAATCCAAACACATACTTAGGCGTTTTCATATCATTCGAGAGATCGTTGATAGAGGAGACGTAAATATATGCAGAGTACCAACTGATGATAATATTGCAGACCCATTGACAAAGGGTCTTCCGCAAGCAAAGCATGATGGTCATGTTAGGTCTATGGGTATTCGATACATTAATTAGGCCTAGTGCAAGTGGGAGATTGTTGGTGTTATGCTCTAGGCATATTGTTTGTAAAACAAATGTTATTATTTATAAAGATATTGAATGTTTGATTATTATTTCTTTTGCATGTTTATTATAATAATCTCCGTCCCTGATAATTATGATTAATTATTAGTATAAGTTTAATAGATAATCATATGATGATTATGGTGTATGGGATACAATTAGACTTATGGGTATTTGTTGGAGAACAAATACTGGACTGACCCCTATGAGATTTATGTCATGGTCACAATGTCATAATTAAGTCTCATATAGTTATATCACTGGAATCTTTAGACCTGAGGTTATTACAGTCTTCCACATGATGAACATTACGTTTGACATATTCAAACATTATCCCTAACCGGATAGCTATAAAGAATATGATTGGCATAATCGGAATCATGTAGGGAAGAGTAATAAGCCAAGATGGGATTTGTTCCTCGTCAAGAGAGATGTCAAGCTTTGGCCACTCGATGAATGGTATTGATGAAATGCATGGCCGTGCTCAAATAAGATTTGTGTTATCAATACATTCGGGATCAAGAAAGCATTGAACAAATGTAAGTTGACCATTGACCATGGCTTACGTTCAATAGACATCGTGTAACAAAGAGATTGTGTTATGTTCTATTTTAGGAAACTTTGGAGTTCAAAGTTATACTAATTGGGTAGTCATAATGGCTTGCTAGAGTCCGCTTATGACTTACGAGGTTTGCCTGGTTCGGACTCGTTGCCAACTTAGTATAATCCTATTGGGTCACACACGCAGAACAGATAATTAAAAGGAGCGAAAAACGAAGTAAAATGGATCCTGCTGCAAGGATCCGTACGGATGAATCTGGATGCTTCCAGAAACATCCGTACGGATGGTTTTGCCCGGCAGAATCAGTTTTAGGAAAACTCTTGTTGGACAAGAAAACCTAAGTCCTAAAGGGTTTCTGAAACCCCTAGAATATAAATACAGACTGACGGGAATTGTTCCCTATGTAGTTGATTTTTATCAATTCCAAAGTCTTTCTTAGAGAAAGAAATCACACATTATATTCTTAGGTTATTGTGATTGATTAATCTCAATTACCAAGTCACAATAACAATTAGGAGCTTTGAAGAATAGTTCTTCAACATCGTTGATCAATCCGAAGACCTAGCAGTCAAGTTCAAGAAGGCGTTCTTGAAATCTGTTCGTTGTGTGGATCACCGGTAGAGGGTGTTTGTCTTAACGCTTAATCCAAGTTTTACATAACGATCTACAAGGGTTAGTTTCCTTCATCTTGTTATTATGAATTATTGTTCATAGCGGATCTAGGCTATTGGGTTTTATTCATGTCTATCTTCCGCTGCGCGTGATTGCACGAAACCCAACAGTGGTATCAGAGCCCCGTTGATGATCAATAATTCTAATATTATCATGATATAATTATTTAATGCGATTATTTAATTGATATGATCATGATATAGATGAATTTATGTGATGGATTTTATATGAGATATAAAATATGCATGCTAGTTGATGTGGTTGTAATATTGATTTGATTAATATGTATGATTACATGCTTAGATTATCATGTTGTAATTGGATTATTCTATTGATGATCTTGATCTAATTTGTATATGGAATAAATTGGTTATTGAATATATGAATTAGATGGGTTAAAATTCGTAATTTGCAATTTCATGTTTCTGTAATCTGATTATGTATAAACACGATATTAAGATTGATCGAATTTCTGAAATCTGAAAATCTGGAAAAACTGGGATTCTACCTAAGAATCCGTACGGCTGGTTTGGGAGCCTCCAAACACATCTGTACGGATGGTTTTGGTCCACTCCCAGATTTCATTCTGACTTCTCATGTTCAGATTGTTCTGCAAATTGTTTGCAGAATTCGAACCTGGAAACAGAAACTGGTTTCAGACGGCTGGTTTTCGAAACCGTGTTTCCTGAAACAGTTATCTGTTGAGAATTCAGAATAGTTGTAGAAATCAGAGTTCTAAAGAGTTTAGAACTGCTGTAATCTGTGAGATTAAGAGACATTGAAAGGGTCTTGAGACGTGCGACCAATCTATACGGGAATGTGGATGCCTTTTGGCTTAGTTTCAACCGTATAGAGAAGTTGCCTGATTTCTTGATCTTAGTACGGGAATGTGGATGCCTTTTGGCTTAGTTTCGACCGTACGTTTTGTGCTCTCAATTTCAAGATGCTCTGCGGATGCAGTTCCAGAATCCTGAAGAGTTCAATGTTTCTGAGATATGCATAACTATCCATACGGATGAATCTGGATGCTTCTAGAAACATCGTACGGATGGTTTGGGTTATACTGACTATGATTTGTTTCAGATGGCTGGTTGTTAAACCATGTTTCTTGAAACAGATTCAAATTCAGAAGTCCAGAGCATTAATGAGATCAGAATCTTAAAGGAGTTTAAGATTGGAGAAATCTCATGATTTCAGACTTTTATCCCTAACTAGCGCAACTAATGTCACATAAAATTAATTCGGTTAAATGATTAACTTTATGTGTGTGAACCTTCTTAAAATTTAAGTTAAGTGCCAATCCATGATTAAAACACTTATGAGTACATGGGTAGTTTTATGCAGGCTCTGCCAAAGCGAGGCGCATTAATTCTATTCATTTATGAATAAGATGAGGAAAGAGTGATTCCTATACGTTTAAAATGGTTTGACTTAATTGGGCTATCAAAAAACAAAGTTTTGGGCCTAAGGCACAGATGAGATTAAAATGTGTTAGACATATGATGTCTAAATCTCATAAAGGATCTAAGAGTCATATATGATATGATTGACAAGGAGTTGTCTACCTAATTAATTTAATTTTGAGCAGTATCGCCAAAGCGGACTTGAAATTAAATTAAAGTTGGATCTTAGCTCATTTAAATTATATGATACATTGGATGTATTTGAAGGTTATATAATTTAGTGGGAGTATTTGTGAAATACTTATAATATCTTTAATTAAGTTGGTACTTATATTTAATTATATGTTTGCATAATTGTAGATAATGGCTCAAAGTACTGGTTCTTTATCATTGCGATCTATCCTTGAGAAGAAAAACTTCAAGAATATGGAGCTAACTACACGGATTGGATCCGTAGCCTTAGAATTGTTCTAAAGCATGAGGACAAGCTCTATATTCTTGATGAGCCCGTTCCTGAAGAGGAACCTGCTTCTAATGCACCCAAGGATGAGAGAAGCGCCTACAAGAAACACAAAAGTGATTCTCGTGAGGTGGGTTGTCTTATGCTTGCGGCCATTTGTCCGGAGCTTCAGAAGACTCTTGAACACTTGGAGGCATTTGACCTTGCTCTTTCGTTGAAAGATATGTTTCAAGAACAAGCAAAGCAAGAAAGGTTCGACACTATAGCTGCCTTGGTCTCATGCAAGATGAGCGAAGGGCAGTCTGTGGGCCCTCATGTTTTGAAGATGAAGGCTCATTTTGAGCATCTAGAGAGGCTTGGCCATCCCATTGATGTTGAGTTGGCCACTGATTTTATTCTTAATTCATTGCCCAAAAGCTATAATCAGTTCGTCATGAACTTTAATATGCATGGGATGGATAAGTCCCTGTCTGAGTTGCATGGGATGCTAAAGACAGCGGAAAAGAAAATCGGTAAAGAAGTCGCTCCTGTGCTCGTAGTGACAAAAGGAAGAAAAGGCTCTAAAGGCAAAGGCAAAGGGGTTAAGACAAAAGTTGTCAAACCCAAGATTGGCAAGGCAATTGTTGCTAATGCTGATGTGGCTAAACCTACTTCCCAAAAGGATGCAATCTGTTTCTACTGTAATGAGATTGGTCATTGGAAAAGAAATTGCAAGGTTTACAAAGAAGAGTTAAAGAAGAAGAAGAGCAGTGGGACTGCGTCTACTTCAGGTATCTATGTTATAGATATTCTACTTTCTACTTCTAGTTCCTGGGTATTAGATACCGGATGTGGATCTCACATTTGTTTGAATGTGCAGGCACTAAGGAATAGGAGGCTACTCAAAGATGGCGAAGTGGACCTACGCGTGGGGAATGGAGCAAGAGTTGCTGCATTAGCCGTAGGAACATATGATGTCATTTTACCTAGCGGATTAATTCTTGTTTTGAACAATTGTTATTACGTTCCGGATTTGAGTAGAAATATTATTTCAGTTTCTTGTTTGGATAATGAAGGTTATAGTTTTCTTATTAAAAATAAGAAGTTTTCTATTTATTTAAATGATATGCTTTATTGTACTGCATGTTCATTTAATGGCCTTTACGTTCTTGATGTTGAGAATGGAAATAATGAGAATATTTATAATATAAATAAGAAATCCAAACCTAATGATGTAAATCATACTTATTTGTGGCACTGCCGTCTTGGTCATATTAATGAGAAGCGTATCTCAAAACTCCATGGGGACGGACTTTTGGATTCACGTGATTTTAAATCATATGAAACTTGTGAGTCTTGTTTACTTGGAAAAATGACAAAGGCACCTTTTACTAAGAGTAGTGAAAGGGCTAGTGACTTATTGGGACTCATACATACTGATGTGTGTGGACCAATGAGCAGCAGTGCTAGGGGAGGATATCAATACTTCATAACTTTTACTGATGATTTTAGTAGATATGGCTATGTCTACTTAATGAAACATAAAAGTGAATCTTTTGAGATATTTAGAATATTTCAAAATGAAGTACAAAATCGACTTGGTAAAACTATTAAGGCACTTCGATCTGATCGAGGTGGATAATATTTAGGCCAAGAATTTGACAATCATCTTAAAGATTGTGGAATTGTTTCACAATTAACTCCACCTGGAACACCACAATGGAATGGTGTGTCTGAGCGGAGAAATAGGAATTTATTAGATATGGTCCGCTCCATATGAGTCAAGTTGATCTTCCTTTAACTTTTGGGGACATGCACTAGAAACTGCTGCTCTTACACTAAATAGAGTTCCAACTAAATCTGTTCCAAAGACTCCATATGAGATGTGGACTGGAAGAAAACCTGGTTTGTCTTTCATGAAGATTTGGGGTTGTGATGCTTATGTTAAGAGAATGATCTCTGACAAACTTGCACCAAAATCTGACAAGTGTTATTTTGTGGGTTACCCTAAGGAAACTAAGGGTTATTACTTTTACAACCGCAAGGACAACAAAGTGTTTGTTGCCCGAGATGGTACCTTTCTAGAGAAAGAGTTTCTCTCCAAAGGAATTAGTGGGAGTAAAATTAATCTCGAAGAAGTTCGAGAACCTGAAAATAATGTGGAACAAAATGTTGGATCTGAACAAGTTTCACAAGGAGTTGTGGAACCTATTCAGAATACTCAAGTTCCTCGCAGAACTGGTAGGGTGCGATCCGAACCTGAGAGATATGGATTTCTCATGGCGGATAGCAATGAAGTGGAAGTCATAGTTGATGACGAACCTACTTCCTACCAAGAAGCGATGTCCGCTCCTGATTCAGATAAATGGCTTGGAGCCATGGAATCTGAAATTAAGTCCATGTATGACAATCAAGTTTGGAACTTGATTGATGCGCCCGAAGGTGTAAAAACCATAGGATGCAAGTGGGTTTTCAAAAGGAAGACTGACATGGATGGTAAGGTGCATACTTATAAAGCTAGACTTCCAGCGAAAGGCTATAGGCAGATTCATGGAATCGACTATGATGAAACCTTTTCGCCCGTAGCAATGATCAAGTCTATAAGAATTTTACTTGCCATAGCCGCATATTTTGACTATGAAATATGGCAAATGGATGTCAAAACAGCGTTCCTTAACGAGAACTTACTTGAGGATGTTTATATGACACAACCTGAAGGTTTTGTAATTCCAGAAAATTCTAACAAAGTATGCAAATTGCAAAGATCCATTTATGGATTGAAGCAAGCCTCTAGGAGTTGGAATCTTCGATTTGATGAATCGGTCAAAGAGTTTGGCTTCATCAAGAACGAAGATGAACCTTGTGTATACAAGAAGATTAGTGGGAGCGTAGTACTATTTCTTGTGCTATATGTTGATGACATATTAATCATTGGAAATGACATTCCTGCACTGCAGTCTGTAAAGGTTAGGAAAGTGTTTCTCAATGAAAGATATGAGAGAAGCCGCTTACATCCTTGGCATAAGGATCTATCGTGATAGATCCAAGAAATTGATTGGTTTAAGTCAAGATACATATATTGACAAAGTTCTTAGGAGATTCCGCATGGAAAACTCTAAGAGAGGAAATTTGCCAGTAGGTCATGGCATATCTCTAAGCAAGAATCAGTGTCCTAAGACAACTGATGAGCGTGAGAGAATGATTGGGATTCCATACGCTTCTGCTATTGGATCCATCATGTATGCCATGATATGTACTAGACCCGATGTCTCGTATGCTTTGAGCATGACGAGCAGATACCAATCAGATCCTGGTGAGAGTCACTGGATTGCAGTCAAGACGATTCTTAAGTACTTGCGAAGGACTAAAGATTCGTTCTTGGTGTATGGAGGAATGGAAGATGATCTAGTTGTAAGTGGTTACACAGATGCAAGCTTCCAAACCGATAAGGATGATTCTAGATCGCAATCTGGATTTGTATTTGTGCTCCATGGAGGTGCTGTTAGCTGGAAGAGTTCTAAGCAAAGTACCGTCGCTGATTCTACAACTGAAGCTGAGTATATTGCTGCATCCGATGCTGCTAAAGAGGCTGTTTGGATTAAAAAGTTCATTGGTGAACTAGAAGTGGTTCCTAGCATTGCTAATCCAATAGACCTTTATTGTGATAATAATGGTGCTATTGCTCAAGCAAAGGAACCTAGATCGAATCAGAAATCCAAACACATACTTAGGCGTTTTCATATCATTCGAGAGATCGTTGATAGAGGAGACGTAAATATATGCAGAGTACCAACTGATGATAATATTGCAGACCCATTGACAAAGGGTCTTCCGCAAGCAAAGCATGATGGTCATGTTAGGTCTATGGGTATTCGATACATTAATTAGGCCTAGTGCAAGTGGGAGATTGTTGGTGTTATGCTCTAGGCATATTGTTTGTAAAACAAATGTTATTATTTATAAAGATATTGAATGTTTGATTATTATTTCTTTTGCATGTTTATTATAATAATCTCCGTCCCTGATAATTATGATTAATTATTAGTATAAGTTTAATAGATAATCATATGATGATTATGGTGTATGGGATACAATTAGACTTATGGGTATTTGTTGGAGAACAAATACTGGACTGACCCCTATGAGATTTATGTCATGGTCACAATGTCATAATTAAGTCTCATATAGTTATATCACTGGAATCTTTAGACCTGAGGTTATTACAGTCTTCCACATGATGAACATTACGTTTGACATATTCAAACATTATCCCTAACCGGATAGCTATAAAGAATATGATTGGCATAATCGGAATCATGTAGGGAAGAGTAATAAGCCAAGATGGGATTTGTTCCTCGTCAAGAGAGATGTCAAGCTTTGGCCACTCGATGAATGGTATTGATGAAATGCATGGCCGTGCTCAAATAAGATTTGTGTTATCAATACATTCGGGATCAAGAAAGCATTGAACAAATGTAAGTTGACCATTGACCATGGCTTACGTTCAATAGACATCGTGTAACAAAGAGATTGTGTTATGTTCTATTTTAGGAAACTTTGGAGTTCAAAGTTATACTAATTGGGTAGTCATAATGGCTTGCTAGAGTCCGCTTATGACTTACGAGGTTTGCCTGGTTCGGACTCGTTGCCAACTTAGTATAATCCTATTGGGTCACACACGCAGAACAGATAATTAAAAGGAGCGAAAAACGAAGTAAAATGGATCCTGCTGCAAGGATCCGTACGGATGAATCTGGATGCTTCCAGAAACATCCGTACGGATGGTTTTGCCCGGCAGAATCAGTTTTAGGAAAACTCTTGTTGGACAAGAAAACCTAAGTCCTAAAGGGTTTCTGAAACCCCTAGAATATAAATACAGACTGACGGGAATTGTTCCCTATGTAGTTGATTTTATCAATTCCAAAGTCTTTCTTAGAGAAAGAAATCACACATTATATTCTTAGGTTATTGTGATTGATTAATCTCAATTACCAAGTCACAATAACAATTAGGAGCTTTGAAGAATAGTTCTTCAACATCGTTGATCAATCCGAAGACCTAGCAGTCAAGTTCAAGAAGGCGTTCTTGAAATCTGTTCGTTGTGTGGATCACCGGTAGAGGGTGTTTGTCTTAACGCTTAATCCAAGTTTTACATAACGATCTACAAGGGTTAGTTTCCTTCATCTTGTTATTATGAATTATTGTTCATAGCGGATCTAGGCTATTGGGTTTTATTCATGTCTATCTTCCGCTGCGCGTGATTGCACGAAACCCAACAGTGGTATCAGAGCCCCGTTGATGATCAATAATTCTAATATTATCATGATATAATTATTTAATGCGATTATTTAATTGATATGATCATGATATAGATGAATTTATGTGATGGATTTTATATGAGATATAAAATATGCATGCTAGTTGATGTGGTTGTAATATTGATTTGATTAATATGTA
Source organism: Campanula takesimana (assembly GCA_026119855.1). Lineage (NCBI taxonomy): Eukaryota > Viridiplantae > Streptophyta > Magnoliopsida > Asterales > Campanulaceae > Campanula > Campanula takesimana. Next base: position 499,774 of record JAOWBW010000836.1, read on the forward strand.
TGATTACATGCTTAGATTATCATGTTGTAATTGGATTATTCTATTGATGATCTTGATCTAATTTGTATATGGAATAAATTGGTTATTGAATATATGAATTAGATGGGTTAAAATTCGTAATTTGCAATTTCATGTTTTGTAATCTGATTATGTATAAACACGATATTAAGATTGATCGAATTTCTGAAATCTGAAAATCTGGAAAAACTGGGATTCTACCTAAGAATCCGTACGGCTGGTTTTGGTTCCACTCCCAGATTTCATTCTGACTTCTCATGTTCAGATTGTTCTGCAAATTGTTTGCAGAATTCGAACCTGGAAACAGAAACTGGTTTCAGACGGCTGGTTTTCGAAACCGTGTTTCCTGAAACAGTTATCTGTTGAGAATTCGGAATAGTTGCAGAAATCAGAGTTCTAAAGAGTTTAGAACTGCTGTAATCTGTGAGATTAAGAGACATTGAAAGGGTCTTGAGACGTGCGACCAATCTATACGGGAATGTGGATGCCTTTTGGCTTAGTTTCGACCGTATAGAGAAGTTGCCTGATTTCTTGATCTTAGTACGGGAATGTGGATGCCTTTTGGCTTAGTTTCGATCGTACGTTTTGTGCTCTCAATTTCAAGATGCTCTGCGGATGCAGTTCCAGAATCCTGAAGAGTTCAATGTTTCTGAGATATGCATAACTATCCATACGGATGAATCTGGATGCTTCCAGAAACATCCGTAGGAAATCATCCGTACGGATGGTTTGGGTTATACTGACTATGATTTGTTTCAGATGGCTGGTTGTTAAACCATGTTTCTTGAAACAGATTCAAATTCAGAAGTCCAGAGCATTAATGAGATCAAATCTTAAAGGAGTTTAAGATTAGAGAAATCTCATGATTTCAGACTTTTATCCCTAACTAGCGCAACTAATGTCACATAAAATTAATTCGGTTAAATGATTAACTTTATGTGTGTGAACCTTCTTAAAATTTAAGTTAAGTGCCAATCCATGATTAAAACACTTATGAGTACATGGGTAGTTTTATGCGGCTCTGCCAAAGCGAGGCGCATTAATTCTATTCATTTATGAATAAGATGAGGAAAGAGTGATTCCTATACGTTTAAAATGGTTTGACTTAATTGGGCTATCAAAAGACAAAGTTTTGGGCCTAAGGCACAGATGAGATTAAAATGTGTTAGACATATGATGTCTAAATCTCATAAAGGATCTAAGAGTCATATATGATATGATTGACAAGGAGTTGTCTACCTAATTAATTTAATTTTGAGCAGTATCGCCAAAGCGGACTTGAAATTAAATTAAAGTTGGATCTTAGCCCATTTAAATTATATGATACATTGGATGTATTTGAAGGTTATATAATTTAGTGGGAGTATTTGTGAAATACTTATAATATCTTTAATTAAGTTGGTACTTATATTTAATTATATGTTTGCATAATTGTAGATAATGGCTCAAAGTACTGGTTCTTTATCATTGCGATCTATCCTTGAGAAGGAAAAACTTCAAGAAATGGAGCTAACTACACGGATTGGATCCGTAGCCTTAGAATTGTTCTAAAGCATGAGGACAAGCTCTATATTCTTGATGAGCCCGTTCCTGAAGAGGAACCTGCTTCTAATGCACCCAAGGATGAGAGAAACGCCTACAAGAAACACAAAAGTGATTCTCGTGAGGTGGGTTGTCTTATGCTTGCGGCCATGTGTCCAGAGCTTCAGAAGACTCTTGAACACTTGGAGGCATTTGACCTTGCTCTTTCGTTGAAAGATATGTTTCAAGAACAAGCAAGGCAAGAAAGGTTCGACACTATAGCTGCCTTGGTCTCATGCAAGATGAGCGAAGGGCAGTCTGTGGGCCCTCATGTTTTGAAATGAAGGCTCATTTTGAGCATCTAGAGAGGCTTGGCCATCCCATTGATGTTGAGTTGGCCACTGATTTTATTCTTAATTCATTGCCCAAAAGCTATAATCATTCGTCATGAACTTTAATATGCATGGGATGGATAAGTCCCTGTCTGAGTTGCATGGGATGTTAAAGACAGCGGAAAAGAAAATCGGTAAAGAAGTCGCTCCTGTGCTCGTAGTGACAAAAGGAAGAAAAGGCTCTAAAGGCAAAGGCAAAGGGGTTAAGACAAAAGTTGTCAAACCCAAGATTGGCAAGGCAATTGTTGCTAATGCTGATGTGGCTAAACCTACCTCCCAAAAGGATGCAATCTGTTTCCACTGTAATGAGATTGGTCATTGGAAAAGAAATTGCAAGGTTTACAAGGAAGAGTTAAAGAAGAAGAAGAGCAGTTGGACTGCGTCTACTTCAGGTATCTATGTTATAGATATTCTACTTTCTACTTCTAGTTCCTGGGTATTAGATACCGGATGTGGATCTCACATTTGTTTGAATGTGCAGGCACTAAGGAATAGGAGGCTACTCAAAGATGGCGAAGTGGACCTACGCGTGGGGAATGGAGGAAGAGTTGCTGCATTAGCCGTAGGAACATATGATGTCATTTACCTAGCGGATTAATTCTTGTTTTGAACAATTGTTATTACGTTCCGGATTTGAGTAGAAATATTATTTCAGTTTCTTGTTTGGATAATGAAGGTTATAGTTTTCTTATTAAAAATAAGAAGTTTTCTATTTATTTAAATGATATGCTTTATTGTACTGCATGTTCATTTAATGGCCTTTATGTTCTTGATGTTGAGAATGGAAATAATGAGAATATTTATAATATAAATAAGAAATCCAAACCTAATGATGTAAATCATACTTATTTGTGGCACTGCCGTCTTGGTCATATTAATGAGAAGCGTATCTCAAAACTCCATGGGGACGGACTTTGGATTCACGTGATTTTAAATCATATGAAACTTGTGAGTCTTGTTTACTTGGAAAAATGACAAAGGCACCTTTTACTAAGAGTAGTGAAAGGGCTAGTGACTTATTGGGACTCATACATACTGATGTGTGTGGACCAATGAGCAGCAGTGCTAGGGGAGGATATCAATACTTCATAACTTTTACTGATGATTTTAGTAGATATGGCTATGTCTACTTAATGAAACATAAAGTGAATCTTTTGAGATATTTAGAATATTTCAAAATGAAGTACAAAATCAACTTGGTAAAACTATTAAGGCACTTCGATCTGATCGAGGTGGAGAATATTTAAGCCAAGAATTTGACAATCATCTTAGAGATTGTGGAATTGTTTCACAATTAACTCCACCTGGAACACCACAATGGAATGGTGTGTCTGAGCGAAGAAATAGGACTTTATTAGATATGGTCCGCTCCATGATGAGTCAAGTTGATCTTCCTTTAACCTTTTGGGGACATGCACTAGAAACTGCTGCTCTTACACTAAATAGAGTTCCAACTAATCTGTTCCAAAGACTCCATATGAGATGTGGACTGGAAGAAAACCTAGTTTGTCTTTCATGAAGATTTGGGGTTGTGATGCTTATGTTAAGAGAATGATCTCTGACAAACTTGCACCAAAATCTGACAAGTGTTATTTTGTGGGTTACCCTAAGGAAACTAAGGTTATTACTTTTACAACCGCACGGATAACAAAGTGTTTGTTGCCCGAGATGGTACCTTTCTAGAGAAAGAGTTTCTCTCCAAAGGAATTAGTGGGAGTAAAATTAATCTCGAAGAAGTTCGAGAACCTGAAAATAATGTGGAACAAAATGTTGGATCTGAACAAGTTTCACAAGGAGTTGTCGAACCTATTCAGAATACTCAAGTTCCTCGCAGAACTGGTAGGGTACGATCCGAACCTGAGAGATATGGATTTCTCATGACGGATAGCAATGAAGTGGAAGTCATAGTTGATGGCGAACCTACTTCCTACCAAGAAGCGATGTCCGCTCCTGATTCAGATAAATGGCTTGGAGCCATGGAATCTGAAATTAAGTCCATGTATGACAATCAAGTTTGGAACTTGATTGATGCGCCCGAAGGTGTAAAAACCATAGGATGCAAGTGGGTTTTCAAAAGGAAGACTGACATGGATGGTAAGGTGCATACTTATAAAGCTAGACTTGTAGCGAAAGGCTATAGGCAGATTCATGGAATCGACTATGATGAAACCTTTTCGCCCGTAGCAATGATCAAGTCTATAAGAATTTTACTTGCCATAGACGCATATTTTGACTATGAGATATGGCAAATGGATGTCAAAACAGCGTTCCTTAACGGGAACTTACTTGAGGATGTTTATATGACACAGCCTGAAGGTTTTGTAATTCCAGAAAATTCTAACAAAGTATGCAAATTGCAAATATCCATTTATGGATTGAAGCAAGCCTCTAGGAGTTGGAATCTTCGATTTGATGAATCGGTCAAAGAGTTTTGCTTCATCAAGAACGAAGATGAACCTTGTGTATACAAGAAGATTAGTGGGAGCGTAGTACTATTTCTTGTGCTATATGTTGATGACATATTAATCATTGGAAATGACATTCCTGCACTGCAGTCTGTAACGACTTGGTTAGGAAAGTGTTTCATCAATGAAAGATATGGGAGAAGCCGCTTACATCCTTGGCATAAGGATCTATCGTGATAGATCCAAGAAATTGATTGGTTTAAGTCAAGATACATATATTGACAAAGTTCTTAAGAGATTCCGCATGGAAAACTCTAAGAGAGGAAATTTGCCAGTAGGTCATGGCATATCTCTAAGCAAGAATCAGTGTCCTAAGACAACTGATGAGCGTGAAAGAATGATTGGGATTCCATACGCTTTTGCTATTGGATCCATCATGTATGCCATGATATGTACTAGACCCGATGTCTCCTATGCTTTAAGCATGATGAGCAGATACCAATCAGATCCTGGTGAGAGTCACTGGATTGCAGTCAAGACAATTCTTAAGTATTTGCGAAGGACTAAAGATTCGTTCTTGGTGTATGGAGGAATGGAAGATGATCTAGTTGTAAGTGGTTACACAGATGCAAGCTTCCAAACCGACAAGGATGATTCTAGATCGCAATCTGGATTTGTATTTGTGCTCAGTGGAGGTGCTGTTAGCTGGAAGAGTTCTAAGCAAAGTACCGTAGCAGATTCTACAACTGAAGCTGAGTATATTGCTGCATCCGATGCTGCTAAAGAGGCTGTTTGGATTAAAAGTTCATTGGTGAACTAGAAATGGTTCCTAGCATTGCTCATCCAATAGACCTTTATTGTGATAATAATGGTGCTATTGCTCAAGCAAAGGAACCTAGATCGCATCAGAAATCCAAACACATACTTAGGCGTTTTCATATCATTCGAGAGATCGTTGATAGAGGAGACGTAAATATATGCAGAGTACCAACTGATGATAATATTGCAGACCCATTAACAAAGGGTCTTCCGCAAGCAAAGCATGATGGTCATGTTAGGTCTATGGGTATTCGATACATTAATTAGGCCTAGTGCAAGTGGGAGATTGTTGGTGTTATGCCCTAGGCATGTTGTTTGTTAATCAAATGTTATTATTTATAAAGATATTGAATGTTTGATTATTATGTATTTTGCATGTTTATTATAATAATCCCCGTCCCTGATAATTATGATTAATTATTAGTATAAGTTTAATAGATAACCATATGATGATTATGGTGTATGGGATACAATTAGACTTATGGGTATTTGTTGGAGAACAAATACTGGACTGACCCCTATGAGATTTATGTCATGGTCACAATGCCATAATTAAGTCTCATATAGTTATATCACTGGAATCTTTAGACCTGAGGTTATTACAGTCTTCCACATGATGAACATTATGTTTGACGTATTCAAACGTTATCCCTAACCGGATAGCTATAAAGAATATGATTGGCATAATCGGAATCATGTAGGGAAGAGTAATAAGCCAAGATGGGATTTGTTCCTCGTCAAGAGAGATGTCAAGCTTTGGCCACTCGATGAATGGTATTGATGAAATGCATGGCCGTGCTCAAATAAGATTTGTGTTATCAATACATTCGGGATCGAGAAAGCATTGAACAAATGTAAGTTGACCATTGACCATGGCTTACGTTCAATAGACATCGTGTAACAAAGAGATTGTGTTATGTTCTATTTTAGGAAACTTTGGAGTTCAAAGTTATACTAATTGGGTAGTCATAATGGCTTGCTAGAGTCCGCTTATGACTTACGAGGTTTGACTGGTTCGGACTCGTTGCCAACTTAGTATAATCCTATTGGGTCACACACGCAGAACGGATAATTCAAAGGAGCGAAAAACGAAGTAAAATGGATCCTGCCTAAAGGATCCGTACGGCTGAATCTGGATGTTTCCAGAAACATCCGTACGGATGGTTTTGCCCGGCAGAATCAGTTTTAGGAAAACTCTTGTTGGACAAGAAAACCTAAGTCCTAAAGGGTTTCTGAAACCCCTAGAATATAAATACAGACTGACGGGAATTGTTCCCTAAGTAGTTGATTTGATCAATTAAAAAGTCTTTCTTAGAGAAAGAAATCACACATTATATTCTTGGGTTATTGTGATTGATTAATCTCAATTATCAAGTCACAATAACAATTAGGAGCTTTGAAGAATAGTTCTTCAACATCGCTGATCAATCCGAAGACCTAGCAGTCAAGTTCAAGAAGGCGTTCTTGAAATCTGTTCGTTGTGTGGATCACCGGTAGAGGGCGTTTGTCTTAACGCTTAATCCAAGTTTTACATAACGATCTACAAGGGTTAGTTTCCTTCATCTTGTTATTATGAATTATTGTTCATAGCGGATCTAGGCTATTGGGTTTTATTCATGTCTATCTTCCGCTGCGCATGATTGCACGAAACCCAACAATATTTGTGTATCACTAATGGTGGATTATGGCTAGAAGCTCCGTACCGAAACGGTGCTTTGTTGGTTGTCGTTAGATGGGCACCGAATATGGATGGAATTATCAGGATGGCAGATGGCTTGGCCCTTGATTTTCACCATGTGGTCTCGGCTATTGATTTGGGGTACACAAAGATGGAATTTGTGGTGGATTCAAAGGTTGTTTTTGAAGGAGTACTCTGGTGTTCACATGGTTATTCTAAGTTGGACAACCTTCTTATTAGTGCATGTAGGGATATGCGTATGGCAAAATCTTTTTTCTCTATGCATTTAGTTCATCGAACGGCGAATGATATGCCCGGTGTTGTTTCTAGGCTTCTTTAATTAACGAAAGCCCCACCATTTGGGTTGAGCCTCCATCATTTTTGGATTGCCAACTCCAAACTTTGTGTGTTTGCTAATAAAATATTGTTGTTTGCTTTGAAAAAAAAAGAAATTATAACAATAATGCTGAAAGTAAAATGTTAGTCCCACAACAAGAAGATAACAAGGGTGAAGTATGTTAGAACATGGATTGCATAAACATGTTATTAGTAATTCCATACATGAAATCATATTTATAATATTAATATAAATCGTAGAGGATTAAAATATGTAGAATTCCTGAGGTGCAATATTACCTATTTATGATGGACAAAATGGTAATTTCACACCAATTATGTGAAAGGGTGTAGTCCCTAAATGAAGTGCCTATTTGTTTCCTATATAAAGGCCTTTCCATCAGCCTTAGAAACATACTACATACAATTCATTATTCTCTCTATATTCTCTTCATTAGTGTTACAGAAGACAAGTGAGAAAGGCACTTATCATTTAGAAATACTTCATTCCCTACTTCATTGGGCCAGTGCGTGGTGCTTTTGTAACGGGTCGGGTTGCGGGCTTGTGTCGTTACATTTAATGCTTTGTTTTGATTCATGTATTTTGTTGAATCATCAAGTTTTGATGTTGTTTAGAGACTCTAATTCGTTTATAGAGTGCTGATATTCATAATCTAAAAGTACAAACTTATAAATAATCTATTAAATCGATAGAAATAATAATACCATTTTCCCCCACATTTACGAAATTGTCTACATATTCATGAATAGAGAGCGAAAACGCGAGAATTGCCAATCCCAAACCAAGACCAGCTATAAGGTCAACCGTACTATTCATGCCAAGAAAAAATCTTCCTGACAAAAGAAATAAATGAGAGAGAGGGGGGGGGGAGAGAGAGCGATATAAAGACATTCATAGTAAATTGTCAAAATTCTGGAAATTGCATCTTACGAGAAACAGTAGAAAGAAAGAAAGAAAGAAAGAAAAAATTAGAGAAACATAGAGAAAATTTGAAGACCTGGATAAGTAGACAATGTTAATGTTGGGTGGCAACCCAAAGTCCCACATCGGCAATTGAGGAAATAATTGCAAGGTATATAAGAGCACCCACTCACTTCATTAGTATGAGGCCTTTTGGGGGATGCCCAAAAACAAATCCGTGCGGGCTGGGCCCAAAGCGGACAATATCATACTAATGCGGGAAAGTGGTGGTGGTGGTCGCGGTCCCAACAAGTGGTATCAGAGCTTGGTTCGGATGGGCCCGACCGGGTGGACCGTGTGTGTGCTTTATATGGTGGGGTTCTCCTTGTGCGACATAGCGAATCGAGTTTTGCAATCGAGGGCGATGGTGTTTCGCGGGCGGTTGGTACAAGCTTTCGCCGATATGGGCCAGAGAAAACACTGCGGGCCATAGCGGTGTGGTCCTTGGTTTGAGGGGAGGATTGTTGGGGTGCAACCCAAAGTCCCACATCGGCAATTGAAGAAACAATTGCAAGGTATATAAGAGCAAAAAGCGGACAATATCATACTAATGCGGAGAGTGGTGGTGGTGGTCGCGGTCCCTACAGTTAAGAGTGTCAAGAAAGTGTTAAGAGTGTGAAGAAGGCGAACCATACTCCAAAGCATTCTCTTTCTCACCTTTGGTAGCAGTCACTTGTTATATGTAGTAGTATTCACATATAATTACTCTTCTCCCACATTGAGTTTGTAAGCAACTTTCTTCATTATCCATTATACAAAAGCTTTGTTGTCTTCTCTTGTCTTTTTTCATTGTGTCTCCTTTATCCCACATGGGATTCCTATCTAAACCTTGGAGCTAAACTTACTATATCATAGCTAAGTTGAAGAGTTCCTAGTAGCTTGCTTGGGCTTCCCATTATTATGGGAGAATACCAAGTATGGCTTGAGTTTTGAGTACTATATATATATATATATATATATATATATAAGAAAGAAAGAAAGAATTAATTAATTAGTATTAAATTTTAAAAATAACCCGCATACTGGTTTCAGTAAAGGGTGGGATGTTTCAGTTCGATTGTGACTCACTGAATGGGCACGAGTGTGACTGTTCGTTGAGGCGTGCCACTTGGAGTGTATCGGTTTGGCTCGGCTGCCTCTATAAAATGGGACAGCCTCCTCCGAAAACACACACTGATTATTAACATCCTGAGTCTTCTTTCTTATTACTAAATTCTTCCCTTCGAGTAAACAGTTAAAGCTTCGATATTATTGTTCCATAATTATTCAAGGGAGTGTACCTTTGAATAGAGTGCGTAGGTTTTGTATCCTGGAGGTGAAATTCGTTGAGAACCATTACACCATAGTGGGACGGATTAAATACCTTAAAGATAACATCTTTTGGTGTGCCTAATCTACTGATTCCTTACCCACAATCCAGTTTAATATACAGCAGTTTTAAGGTATTTAATTTCATAGAGATGGAGTCAGTTTTGTTGAAGGGGCAACTTCCTGAAGCAGATAAGTTGGAGAGGCTGAATGGCCTAAACTACAAGCGTTGGAGTTTGAAAATGGAATACCTTCTAACCATTGCAAAGGGTATTCTATGTGCTATGTGATCCTTGTCCAAAGGAGAATGAAGATCCAAAAGCAACTGAGGCACAGAAAACCGAGGCTTCAGAAAAGGTGAAGAAATGGAAGGCGGATGACTTTATTTGCCGATTCACTATTCTGCAAGCATTGAACAACACCTTGTTCAACGTATTCCAAATACACAAGACCGCTTTCGAGGTTTGGTTTGCAATCAAACAAAGGTATGTCAATGAAGATGCTGGTAATAAATCATTTTTGGTTAATAAATTTGTTGAATACAAGGTGGTAGATTTGAGGCCTGTCATTGATCAAGTTAACGAACTCAATGATATAGCCATCGAATGTTCCGATGCGTGTGAACCCATTTCTGAGACTTTCCAAGTTTCAACCATCATAGGTAAACTTCCACCTTCATGGAAAGATTACCAAAAGAAATTGAAGCATAAGAAGAAGGCCATCTCTTTAGATGAACTTCTTCAAGGCATCCAAATTGAGACTGAAAGTCTAAAACGTGATGGCTCAATTTCTGAGAAGATTGATGGTATAAACTATGTGGAAAATAAAAGTGTTGCTGGAACTTCCAAGGGAAACCAAGGAAAATTCAAAAGGAAGAACAACTTTAAAAAAGATGGAAATGGTAAAAAGAAGCAAAAGGGTGCTTGTTATGTTTGTGGCAAAACAAGCCACTTGGCTAAAGACTGTTATCACCGCAAAGGGCAACAGAAAAATGAACAAGCAAATGTAGTTGAGAGCAACTTCATCAGCATGCTTTCCGAAGTCTGTCTAGTCAGCAATGTCGATTCAGATTAGTGGATTGATTCAGGGGCTACATGTCATGTAACTCCAAATCGAAGCTTGTTCAAAATTTATGAAGACGTAAAAGAGCCGAAAGTTGTTTATATGGGAAATGCTTCTACAAGCGAGGTCTTGGGCATAGGGACTATTATTCTCCCCCTCACTTCGGGAAAAACTCTTACTTTGAAAAATGTGTATCATATTCCCTCTATGAGGAGAAATCTTGTATCAGTCCATAAAATAGACGAAAATTGTCTTAAGGTAACCTTCCGCGCCCAACAAGTGAACATCACTAAAAATGGGACGTTTATCGGAAAGGGATACATTAAAGACAACATGTATTTATTGAGCATTGATAATAAAATTACCAGTTCTGCTTACTTTGTTGATTCTAATTTTAATGTTGAAAAGCATGATTTTTGGCATTCTAGATTAGGACATATTGGCATGAATGCAATGAGTCGTATGATTAAATATGAATATATTCCAAAATCTTCGACTATTTATTCAATGAATAATTGCGAATGTTGCGCTCAATCTAAGTTGACTAAAACATCTTTTAAAAGTGTAGTAAGGTCAACTAGATTACTTGAGTTAATTCATACCGATATTTGTGACAACAAAGAGCGCTTGACAAGAGGTGGAAAACGTTATTTTATAACATTTATTGATGATTTTTCTAAGTTTACTTATGTGTATTTACTTAGAACAAAAGATGAAGCTTTTGACAAGTTTAAAATTTTCAAAGCCGAAGTTGAAAATAAAACCAATTTAAGGATAAAAGAATTAAGATCGGATAGAGATGGTGAATATTTTCCAAATGAGTTTATTTCATTTTGTCAACAAAATGGAATTGTTAGAAAATCTTCAGCACCTAATACTCCACCACAAAATGGAGTAGCCGAGAGGAAAAATCGATCCTTAATGGAGATGGTTAGTACCATGATAATACATTCTAAATTACAAATGAGTTATTGGGGAGAGACACTATTAAGTTCTGTTTACATTAGTAACAGAATTGTAAATAAACATATGAAAACTCCATACGAATTATTTATTGGGCGTAAGCCTAACATTTCACATTTTAAAGTATGGGTTTGTGTTGCATATGTTTTAGATGCAACTTTGAAAAGAAATAAACTTGGGAGCAAAGCTGTGAAATCTATATTTATTGGTTATTCTTCAATAAGCAAAGCATATAGATTTATGAGAATTAATGACAATCGTGTGTTTGAAGCTACTCATGCTATTTTTTTAACATACTTGGAGTGTATCGGTTTGGCTCGGTTGCCTCTATAAAATGGGACAGCGTCCTCCGAAAACACACACTGATTATTAACATCCTGAGTCTTCTTTCTTCTTACTAAATTCTTTCCTTCGAGTAAACAGTTAAAGCTTCGATATTATTGTTCTGTAATTATTCAAGGGAGTGTACCTTTGAATAGAGTGCGTAGGTTTTGTATCCTAGAGGTGAAATTCGTTGAGAACCATTACACCATAGTGGGACGGATTAAATACCTTAAAGATAACATCTTTTGGTGTGCCTAATCTACTGATTCCTTACCCACAATCCAGTTTAATATACAACATCACTCTCCTCAGACTCTCTCTCTTCACATGTGGCGACATTATTGAATATCTGAAGAGAAAAAACGAATGTGACATGGACAAGATGTTCGAAAGTTTTGAAAATATGAAAAAATTAATTAGCAGATACTGAAAAAAGGTTAAAAGATGTTAAGATGTGTGTTAAAGCTGAGAAGACTGAGCTGGAGAGAAAGGTGAGTTCGAGTAAAATAAGATGTCAGAATCAATAAAGGAACAAAAAAAAATTATGAGAAAGAGGTATGAATTAAGAAAAGAGGTAGAAAACTTGAGTTCAAAACTGACCAATATGGGTGCTTTAAAATGCATCAACTGAATCAAATCATAGGACACCAGTCTCACCTAAATATGTTATCAAATATGACTTACAAATTCATATTGTAGGACACCATTTTGAGGGCCTAAATGACGTCTTTTGAGGTTTTTAAACCCGTAATCGTGGGGCAGAGCCCCATGTTTTTGTTGCTCTCAAAATTTCCTTTAAAAAAAAAAAAAAAAAACCTTCTGCCTATCAGTTTCAAAGGTTTTGGCTATCAGACTCAAAGGTACTGGCTATCCGTCTCAAAAGTTCTTTTCAGCCTTAAAGATTTTTTCAAAATGCTCAATGGCTATAAAAAACACTACAACTGAATATCGAAAACATTAGAACTAGCACTAAAATACACTCTCACTTGCATTAAAAGACTCCAGTTTTTTTTATCTCACTGGCAATGAGAAATACATGAACTTGCTCAACAAAATATTTGCAGTGGCACAACTAGTTTGAGTGATGAGTATTGTCAGTGCATTTTAAGAATGTCAGATACAGTTTATAAGAGTACCAGAAGATTTTTAAGAGTTCCGATCATTTACAAAAATGCCACCACACGTTTTTAAAAGAATTTCTACATATTTACAAAAATGATACCACACTTTTTAAAAACACATTTTTCTTAGGAGTTAGGAAAGTTTTTCCTAAAATTTTGTCTTTCTTGGAGACATAAGAACCTCATTCTGTACTTACTCAGACGATCGATTGCTCTTTCTTTAGGTGAGTTCTTCATCTCTTTCATTATATTTCTTCTTCTATTTTGTCTTCCTTTTGAACCCATACATAAGTTCTCTCTTCTCCTCTGTGTAATATTGTCAATGATAACATTTATCTTTGGAGATTGAATAGTATGAGAAATTGACCATACCTTCTATCTTAATAATGGCAGGAGTACGTGAGTGTAAACAAGGGTTCCGTAGACTATCAGGTAACATCATTCATGAATTAATTCTGTTTTTTGCAATTTTTCTGTGATTTGAATTGTCTTTTGTTGGTTTACCCACCAATTAGAATTGGTTATGTGTTTAACACTTTCTCTATTAGATTTTCATTTAATTTCTTTTTGGCTATTTGGAATCACCCAACAATCAAGAATCTGTGATTTTTTACAATTTGAATATCAAATGAAAAAAATAATTAAATATAAGAAAATCTATTCTATACTACTGTATTCCCTAAATCTTTCTTAAAACATGAACATATCTCATACATCCACCTACAAATTAGACCCAAATAAAAGGAGGAGTGTGTAAAGAATACTAACAAAAAAGAAAATTCTATTCATTTATTGTTTACTCTTAGGTCAAGTGTGGGATCCCCTCTACCGTAAAACTCTTTGGAGCTTACTGATTCTTCTCCACTAACTCTTGAATTCACCTACAAAATGCACTAAGAAGAAGCATATAAACAATTAAGGTCATAATGGTTAAAGCGATTGTTGGTTAACGAAAATTAACTCAACTTAGTCATCATCTCAGTGAGTTCCTCCCTTCAACTTCAATATTATGCTTGCCCATGTTTAAAGACATGACCATTAGCTCAGACAAGGTTTCACTAAGATCAAATACAAAAGAGATTTTTTTTTGTAAAAGACCTAACTAAATTTTGTCCAGGCCAAGATATAATCATCAACAAAACCCACACTCGTCCTTATTAACATTTTGTCATATTTTCATATGTTACCAACAAAAAAGTTTGTTACTCTTATTTCATGCATACATAAGTTAAATCAAGGTTCTAAAAAACGCTAGGCGGTCGCTAGGCGCCGTAGGGGAGCCTAGCGCCTAGGCGGGATCTAGGCGGGGCCGAGAATTCAGAAATAATTATAATATTCTAGACGGGACCTAAACGTTTCATGAACGCCTAGCGCCTAGACGGGGTCTTTTAGAACACTGAGTTAAATATCCTTTTAGAAGAAAAAATAGAAAACGAAATTCAAGATGATGTTATGTGTCACTGGAAGTGAAGATGTGCACCTTTAAATTATGTGATGGCTTCTTAATGATTGATTCCTGCTCCTTCAACCTCAAAACAACAATTTTAATGCCTAAGCTTACAGAAAAAGAGAGAGAGAGAGAGAGAGAGAAAAAGAGCGGTCATATTTGAGCTAAACAAACTTATAAAGTTAACAGTAAGAGGAAGAAGATTTATTTCGATAAAATTCAAGCAGTCTCCTTTAATCGAAAATAATGATTTTTAGCCCAGCCAGTGACTACCTCCGCTTTTGCAAACCAAAATCCAAACTTGAAGAATAATGATACAAAATTTCATCATTCAATCTCCAGAAGCATTGGGTATATCAGACACATAAAGTACACAATTTTGGGAAAGTAAAAATCTGGTAGAAGCTTAATACACTTGATTCTAAGGCATATCAACTCTGCTCTTCTCCAAAAGTCCCGTCTCATAGCATGTTACTCAGTTTTGTTTTTTTGATAAGTAACTCAATGAGATAGCAAAAATTATGTCTCCCTCGGTCCTTAAATGAATGTTCATTTTCAAGAAATTTTGTCCCAAAATAATTGGAAAAATACTGAATACTTTTTACCAATTTCTTTTTCATTGAGATAAATAGATGTATCAATAAATATAAAATAAAATCAATCATCAAGATACCGCATCATCATCATCAACAGCATTATGTGATGGTTAGCTCTCGGTTCCGTACAAGAAAGAGTGCTAAAAGCCGGAATCATGTTAGGTGAGCGAGTTCTTGCTTGTATAGTTCCCGCAGCATTCTATTGTAAGTGAGGGAGGATTGTCGTCAAGTCAATGAGAGTGCAGAAGGGTGGGCATGGGACAGGGTCATAACATATCTAAAGAAAGATAAACATTTCGCATAACATCAATCAGTATAGTTTTTAATAAAGGTAGTAACACTAATTCATACCTTTGGCAATTAATCAAATGGCTGGTTTGCGTGTGTGATTTGGTTAATCAATCTGGCATCTAAATAATCAAATCCCACCCACTAATCGAAGTTTTGTCTGAGTTTCCTGCTGTGAAAAGATTTACCGAATTTGAATGTGAAACAATGAAATCAACCCAAATTTGAAGTATAAATTGAAAAAAAAAGATGGAGATATCTTTGTAAAACGTAAATTAAAAATAAAAAGAGGGAGATATCATTACGTGTACTCTTTATCTTGTAATGAGCAAACGATTGAGGTGTCGGAGAAGTTGACGATCAAATAGATTAGGTTACGAAATGAAATTGAAAAGGTACAATGATACCATTAAACATTGTAAGGGTTTAGGTCCCAAACACAATTGCTTTAATTGATAAAGATAAAAGCACAAAATAACAAAATAGCAAGAACGGAACAAAATTGAAAAATAGATGAACACAAGAGATTTTACGTGGTTCACCAACTTGGCTACATCCACGGGCGGCGGAGAATCAATTCACTATAATCAAGATGAGTACAAGGAGAATCAAGGTGAAAACCTTTCACACAATCTCACAATCTCTCACAATAGTGAATAAACTAACTTTTCTATCAATCTCTCTCAAGGATCTATACAAAGTCACTAAAATAGGTCTGGAGGCTTGTTTTTATTTATACACAAGATATAAACCCAACCCTAGAAGAATAGGAGTCCAAACTCATCCAAAATCTGTTTCCTATTTGAATTCAGAAACCCAGTCCCGACACCCTTGTGCGGCCGCCCAAAAACACTTGTACGGTCGCCCAAAGAAACTAAAGCGATTCTGGCGTTTGAACAAGGCTATGTGTTCGGTCGCCCAAATCCATTTGTGCGGCCGCCCACCTATGCTGTCGGCATCTTATTCGTTGCAAGACCATTCTAATTTAGCCCGATTTGAGAGTCACCCTCAACAATTCTCCACCTTGACGATCAATTCCCGAAAAGCTAATACATCAAGAGAACATCTCTATCTCCACCGCCACGCCCCTAAGGGCCTCAATGACTACTAACACCAACTAAGTCCAAGAACTTCTTGAACTTAGCAATCAACTTTGTCAACATGACAACCTTCGTTATAGCCATATTTTCAGTCTCGGTAGTAAACAACTCCGTGACATCCAGCAATCCAGATTTCCAAATAACCGCGAAACCAACAAGACAAAATATATACTCCAATGTAGATTTTCTGTCAACAAGATTACCGCCCCAATCTGAATCACTATTCCCAACAGAACCATCACTTCTCTTTCCATACACAATGCACACACAAGCATTTGAATACGGAACCCGTGACACGTCATCTTTAGACTTGGGACTATCTAAAGAAGATAACCATTTCACCTGGTAAGCATCATTGATATCTTTTGCAGCCACAAGAATGCCATCGACATAAACAAGGTAACTCAATGTGCCATTACTACAAACCATCAAGTAAACACAACAATCATATCCACTCCTAGAATACCCATGGGTAACAATAAAAGTGTCGAACCTTTTTATAACACTGTCGAGTTGACTGCTCCAAATCATACCAAGACCTCTCTAACAGGCAAACATGATCCTTACCCTCGACAACAAACCCTTCAAGCTGGCGCATGTAGATCTCCACCTCAAGCACTAAATCTCGCATCGCCTCAATGCTCAACAAGGTGAGAATAGATATGTGTTTAACAATCGGTGAAATAATATCATTGTAGTCTACCCCAAACCTTGGAGTACCTTCTTGAACTTGTAGATCCACTTGTGACTGACTAACACCTTCTTTGGTGGTGATCTAACAAATTCCCATGTTTGACTTTCAATAAGAGATACCATCTCTTCTTTCACAACGACCGACCACATACCAGATTTATCACACGATATATCTTCATTGAAAGAAATTAATTTATCCATACTTAATGTTTCCGCAGCGGACAATGCATAAGCCACTATCTCCTCCAAACCATATCGAACTCTACCAAAAAAATGGTAGTCTCCACCTGCTTGTTGGTCTCCTCCTCTTGAACTGGAGCATCAATTGGAGTCACTTCATCAGACACATCATTAACATCTAAGTCAAGTTCCACCAATTCTTTATCATCTCCGAATAACTCCACCTGTTTGTATATCCGTCCTGCAGGACTACCTTTTTCAAGGAGAAGTAGAGAAACATCTCTACATGTCAGGAACTTAGATGCCACCGGATCCCATGACCGGAATCCTTTCACTCCAGTAGGATCGCCCACAAAGGAACATCCTTTGACCCTTGGCTCCAATTTGTTGTTCACACGCGCATACACGGGACACCCACAAATATACAATCCTGAGTATTCTCCTAGAGAGCCTGACCACATCTCCAACAAAGCCTTCATCTCAATGCCAGAATTTAGAGTACGGTTAGCTAAGTGAGCAGTCATCCTAATCGCCTCCGCACAAAATTTTGTACCTAACAATGCTTGTGACAATAAATACCAAGCCTTTTCTGTCATTCCATTCAAGCCAATGTGACCCAATGTCATGTCCCATGATTGAGTAACCTCCGCCTCAACCATTGACCCCGTTGCAATAAACACATCACCAACAACCGTAGACCCGAGAAGCTTGTACAATGTCCCCACCTTCTTTCCCTTCAATGCCACCAAGTCACCTTTAATAGCCAATAGCTCGCCATTCGCAATGGATAAACTATACCCAAGACTATCCAAAGTGCCTAGAGAAATCAGGTTCTTCGTCAATTCAGGAACATACCTGACATTCTGTAATTTCCGCACTACTCCATCAAACATCTTAACCTTAATAGTCTCAATACCAACAACCTTAAATGTTGTATTAATCCCCAACAAAACTACTCCATCGGTAGCCTTATATAAACAAAACCATGCCCGGTTGGGACTAATATGATAAGAACAACCCGAATCCAAAATCCAACTATCACAAATTTCGGTACCCGAATCACAAGCAGTAAGTGCATCACAGTCACTGTCATCACTAGTGTGTTCAAACACCACACTAACTTTGCCCTTTGTCTTCGCGATTGTATCCTCTTGGTTTGGACAAAACCTTCTAATGTGTCCCTTCTCCTTGCAACCATGACATATAACATTCTTATGTCATTCACTTGAACCGAATTGACCCTTCCTTGACTTTCTGCCGCTTCTAGCTACTAACCCATCACCTTGAGATTCAGCACTTGTTGAGGTCAAGTGCGTCTCAATGACTTCCCGTTGTAGTAGAGCGTACTTGATCTCTTCCAAAGAGATCTCATCCTTGCCATACAACACTGTCTCTCTAAAGTGCATATACTCGGAGGGTAGAGAACATAGCAATTTGACCGCCAATTGCTCATCATCAATCACAACATCGACATTCTTCAAGTCCATGACCAACCCATCAAACTCGTCAAGATGTCTTTCCAAAGACCCACCTGATTTGAGTTTACATTCTTTGAGTTTCTTCATCAGTAGCAACCGATTACTAATACTCTTCGTCATGTACAGTTGTTCAAGCCTAATCTAGAGCCCAGCAGCAGTCTTTTCGCTCACATCCTCCCTCAGCACTTCATCTTTGAGACTCAAGTGTAAGAGAGATAAAGCTTTCTCGTCCATATCATCAATTGTTCATCCGTCAAGCTTTGTGGTTTCCTTGCCTTCCCAAGCAAAGCCTTGACACAATTTTTACCCACCAAAATTGCTCGCATCTTCACTTACCATAAACCGAAATTGACCTTGCGATAGAATTTCTCAATTTCGTACTTCCCTGACATCGTTACCAATAAGCAATACAAGATCCACAAACCGGAGCTCTGATACCAATTGTAAGGGTTTAGGTCCCAAACACAATTGCTTTAATTGATAAAGATGAAAGCACAAAATAACAAAATAGCAAGAACGGAACAAAATTGAAAAATAGATGAACACAAGAGATTTTACGTGGTTCACCAACTTGGCTACATCCACGGGCGACGGAGAATCAATTCACTATAATCAAGAAAGGAGAATCAAGGTGAAAACCTTTCACACAATCTCTCACAATAGTGAATAACCTAGCTTTTCTATGAATCTCTCTCAAGGATCTATACAAAGTCACTAAAATAGGTCTGGAGGTTTGTTTATATTTATACACAAGATATAAACCCAACCCTAGAAGAATAGGAGTCCAAAACTCGTCCAAAATCTGTTTCCTATTTGAATTCAGAAACCCAGTCCCGACACCCTTGTGCGGCCGCCCAAAAACACTTGTGCGGTCGCTCAAACAAACTGAAGCGATTCTGGCGTTTGAACAAGGCTATGTGTGCGGTCGCCCAAATACATTTGTGCGGCCGCCCACCTATGCTGTCGGCATCTTCCTTCTTCGTTGCAAGACCATTCTAATTTAGCCCGAATTGAGAGTCACCCTCAACAATTCTGGCATCAGAGCACCCAAAGTCCCACATCGGCAATTGAGGAAACAATTGCAAGGTATATAATAGCACCCACCCACTTCATTAGTATGAGGCCTTTTAGGAAGTTCCCCAAAACAAATCCATGCGGGCTGGGCCCAAAGCGGACAATATCATACTAATGTGGGAAAGTAGTGGTGGTGGTCGCGGTCCCAACAAGTGGTATCAGAGCTATGGTTCGGATGTTTCTGACCGGGTGGACCGTGTGTGTGCTTTATATTGGTGGGGTTCC
Organism: Campanula takesimana; assembly: GCA_026119855.1. Taxonomy (NCBI): domain Eukaryota; kingdom Viridiplantae; phylum Streptophyta; class Magnoliopsida; order Asterales; family Campanulaceae; genus Campanula; species Campanula takesimana. Next base: position 519,784 of record JAOWBW010000836.1, read on the forward strand.
CCTTGTGTGCGACATTTGCGAATGGATAGAGTCTTGCGCTTTCGCTGTGGTCCTTGGTTTGAGGGGAGGATTGTTGAGGTACGAACCAAAGTCCCACATCGGCAATTGAGGAAAAAATTGCAAGGTATATAATAGCACCCACCCACTTCATTAGTATGAGGCCTTTTGGGAAGTTCCCAAAAACAAATCCGTGCGGGCTGAGCCCAAAGCGGACAATATCATACTAATGTGGGAAAGTGGTGGTGGTGGTCGCGGTCCCAACAACCATCACTTTCCAGAATAGTGGCAAGCCATGGTTGTTGAATCAAAATTGCAAAACCAATTCCGCAATTTCAAAACCAAATTCAGCAATTTCAAATTAGGAAAGCATCAAGAAAGTAAGGAAAATGGTTCTTGACCTCGGATTCAGAAGCCCGACGGATCTTGAGCTTCTGGTAAGAATCTGAACTTTCTCATCGTCGCTGACCACACACACATTACTGTCAATTTCTTGGACGATGAAAATGCACCAAAGATGGATAGGAAACGGGGGAGTATAAGTAGTTGTTCAGTAAGGTTTGAAATTTGAAATTTCAAATCAACCCCTCTTTGGTCCAAGAAAGAAAACGTGAGCAACGGACATATGGTCGGAGGTAGAAAATTTGAAACAAAACCCACCGTTTGAAGATTTCGGAAATTGGTAGAATGGCAACACGCAATATACACGTGTCGAACAAAGAGGAAAGAGGGACAACAAGTCTACACGTATACAACCCTCCAAACAGCCTTCTCCCAAGCACATGATCTACTTTTGCCAAATTATACTTCCTCCGTCCCAGTTTAAGGTTATTACTTTCCTTTTTGGTATGTCCCAGTTTAAGGTTCTTAGTTGCTTTATTCCTTAAATGGCAAAGAATGAATAGTATTTTGGACAATCTTGTCCCCATAAAGTTCATATATTACAAAAAAAACCATCACTCACCCATCTACTTTTCACTCACTTGTTTTATGAATGGACAATTATATCCTTCACACACTACAATTGTTAGACTTGTCACGACCCGAAAACTAGGCTCTATTTTATTAGTAATAAATAATTATTATTTATTTATTTGCTTATTTATTTATTTAAATTATTTTGTTATTTAAATATTTATGTGTTCATTTTGGGTTTCGTGATGTGGTCGTGCCTAGCATTTAATTGATTTCGTGCTAGTATAGAACTGTTGAGTCTTAGTTGTTAGTAGGAAGTATTAGTTTCTGGGTAAGTAGTGGAGGAGGGGGCTAAGTGTAAGTTTTTGAATTATTATTCACCTTCTCCCTCACCTCACCTCCCTCCCTCACTCATTCCACCCAGCCATTTCTCTCTCCCTCCTTGGGTTATTGAAGGTATAATTCTCCCTCTCCTTCTCTCTTCATTTGAGTCATCTTCCTCCCATTATTTCTCATTTCTCATAACATGATAAATGTTTAGATCGTCGATAGGATCGTAGAGGGCTAAGAATATTCGAATTCCGTCAACTTTGAGAAAATCCGGGTAAGTTGCTTTCCCCCCATTTTTATGCTAAAGTGTTCATATCATGTTTATATTATGCTTGATGTGTTATATTTGAAGTTTGGTTGAGTTTGGAATTTATTTGGAATTTATTTAGAGTTTTGGTCAAAAATGATGATTTTAGGAATGTTGGGTTTGAATCTTGATCTTGGTTGATAAATAGTATTATTTGAGTCCCCATTCTAGTTATAAGTTGTTTTGGGTTCATCTTTATGCTTGGTGGAAAGTTGATTATGTTTGATTTTGGTTGGAATATGAAATGGTTAAGAAAATAGGTAGAAACCCAGATTTTGGCCGGATTTCGTCCCTCCGGGCTAGGAGGCGCGCGCACCATGTTTGGAGAGGCGCGCGCACCTTTTTCTGCTTCGAAATCGCAGCCTTCTGACCTTAGGAGGCGCGCGCATCACTTTTTTTGGAGGCGCGCGCATCCCCCCTTTTTCCAGTTTGTCCGTTTTTCGTTCGATCTTCCGGAGGCCTTAACTTTCTCATCCGGACTCCGTTTTAGGCGTGTAAACTATCGTTTCGAAGATCTCTTCGAGTAATACGAGATGGGTGGGTTTATTTAGTGGGGTTTCTGGTTTAGATTGTGTTGAGTTTTCAGTAAGTGTTCTATAATACAAAATGTTATGACCGGTCCGTTGTGATCAAGTTTGGAGTATCTGTTGTGTGGGTCAAGGACCACTCTAGTGTGTGAAAATGGTTCCTTTGTGAACAAATGTGTGGTGGAATGTAACTAAGTATTATTAGTGAATGTTGAGTAATCTTATGATGTGTTCATGTTGGTTCCAATCGAATTGATTTTAGGATAAGACATGGTCTAGGTTTTAAGTGATATCCTATAGTACCTAGAGGGTTGTTGTGGGACACCAAAGTTTTGAATTGGTATATTTGGGAATCCCAGGTATAAGGAAATGGTTGAGTGCTTGACCATAAGTACCCTCTATGAGTAGGCGTTTAGGGTCATCATGTAATGGTTGTAGTACTAATTGTGAGTGACCGTTTGGGTTGTGCTCTTAATGAGTAACTTATGGGTGTCATCTTTAAGATGTGGTTGTTATGGAACCTTGCCTTGGAATCAATTGTTTTAATGATCAACGTTGTCGGGCTCCTTATGAGCAATTCTGTTTATCGTGGTTGAACTCTTTTATGAAAGACTTCCCGTTGTCGTTGTTGTTGACTCTTCTTGAGTAATAGTTGCATCCTTATGGTAATTATTGGGTATGGCCCCTTTGTGAACAAGCGTGTTATGGTATTTGACTAAGTATGGTTTGAGAATGTTGGGTTGGGTCCGTTTGTGACCATGTTTGCAATGTATGAATGTGGATAACCGTTTAACTCTTTTTGAGTAGCTTCATGTGTTGATGTTGTTGTTGATCTCTTTATGAGAAATGGTTTGCATCCTTTGTGATGATTTTGGCTTGGTTCCCTACTTTGGAATCATTGCCCCGTTGTTGTTTCAAGCGCGTATTTTTACTGTGTGCTTGTATGGAGTCCAGCTGGCATTGTTGTATTTGTTTTGGGCAGTGATGTATATTATAATGGCACGAGCCAAGTCCAGTATAATGTACTTCACTGGTAACCCAGTTTACCCATGTTCAGTGGCCTTGAGTGGGATGCCCCTTCCCGTGATCGTGGTTGGGATGAGCTAGCTCTTATGGTGAGTATTCTAGCTATTGGCTTGGGGGTATGACTTTGTGTTATTTCCCCCATTACTGGTTGTTGTTGTTACTTGGTTCCGGAACCGGCTTCAGCTCTTTCATGCTGCTCAATGGACTCTTCTCAAAGGATGGTGTTCCGTTTCTAGAACCTTGGCTCCGTATCCACCTATGAGTGTTTATTTCAGCTTTATGTGTTGCATGATGAGCTGGTCGTTATTTCCAACCGGTATTGGACGGTTGGCGATAGGGAGCCTCTCATTTGTTGTTATGTGATTGTATGCTATGATTGATTATTGGATATTACTGTTCGTGATAGCATGATATCTAGTTGCATTTAGTAGCTTACTGAGATTTTTCTCACCCCGTTTCTTGTTTCAAATTGTTTTTCCTTACCCCCCCCCCCAGGAAAGCAAGTGGTATCGTTTGAGGTCCGTTGTATCGGGAGTCTTCTGAGCAGATTGATCGCCTTTGGGGTAGTTACTCTTCAGGGCCTCTTTGTATATAGTTGAAAGGTCGTGGTCGTCCAGGGTTATGTATTTACTGTGGTCCTTTGGGAATTTATATTATTAACAGTTGTTCTTGCTTCCGCGTTTGTTCCTAGTCTCCGAGTTAAAATCTCGTTGAGGTATTGTTTGTTGGTATTGGTTTATAGCAGAATTCACGCGCCCGGTTTGGTATTTAGCATTTTGGAGATGTTAATTATGTAAATTTTATATTTATGGATTTTTAGAATTTCCGGGGCGTGACAGTTGGTATCAGAGCAATGGTTTTAGACCTTGCAAGGGAATAAGGACTCTGATATTGAATAGGTTTCAACACTTGGGTGTTATGATATTGAGTGGTTTAGAAAACTAAGTTTTCTTGAAAGATGAGGTTAAGATAGAAGTTGGTTGAGTTATGAGTCGTGATATTGGCATAGAGCGTTCTTCTTTTGTGGTATATCCATCATAGATTAGTGTTAATAGTATTAGTTTCATTGGGGTTAGCTGGTTTGAGAATCGAGGTGTGAGTCTTTGAATACTTGGGCGTACCTAATTCGTAAGGTGGAAATGCATTGTGCTATATTCGTATGTTTGTTCTCATTAAGTGATTTATGTTGAGGTGTATCCCTGAGTAGGAAATTTCGTGATTGCTACTGATGGAGGTAAGGTGATTTGGTTATGCCGCCTATATAGAGTGTTGACAAGTTAAGTAGTATAGTTTAGTTTTCTATGCGGTCCAAATCTCTTGGTTGTTATGGATTTGCGGTGAGTATTTCTATACTGATTGTGTGACTTTGCCTAGAGGCATAATGGGTTATAAGTGGGTGCATATTTAGTGAGAAGTTATATTAATCTTCCTGGGAGAAAGGTATAGTAGAGATTTGAAAGAATGCTTAAAGATGAGTATGAGCGGATATTTCATTTTGGTCGCTAAGTTTGTAAATAATCCCGACCAGTCTCTGAGTGGTTGGGAAGCTTGATTGAATAGTGTGGATTGAGTTTTAATAGATTCTAATCTAATTGTCGATCTTCGAGTTGGATAATTTTGGGTCTAAATGTGATATTTTCAGAAAGTTCAATTAGGTCACTATGACGAATTAGTGTTTGTTCTCTTGTATTGGTGAATTAGTAAATTCCTGAAGTGGATCAGTGGTTTAGTCAGAGTTTGATTGATAAGTGGCTATAGTTGTCAAAGGTCGAAAATGAGGAAATAGCGAAGGAAATTTCTATTATTGGGTTTATTTATTTTGAATTCTTTGTTATATCATTTGGATGGATAAATGGCATAGTGTTATCGAAGATTGTTATTTTTTTTTTTAAATCATAATTTGATTTTGGGAGTGAATGACTTAATGTTATATTGATACTCACCAAGTTGTAAGCCGAGAATTATTAACCATTTGGGATTTTATTTAAAATTTCTTGGGAGAAGCAAGGGTCCGCAAATTTTAGCATGAGTTAGAGGATTTATTGTTTTGTAATGGGGTTCTTCAGGTATTAATTGGTATCTGCAAGTGTAGACAAATATGTAAAATGAGATACACATATTTGGGGATTTCTTGACTTTAGTAAGAACCGATGAGTGTGAAATCAACTTTCGATTATTAAAATAAAGATTGATGATAATTTTTGTATTGATATTGCCTTGTGAATCTAGCCAGTATCACTGTTATCTTGTAAGGTATAACCAGTGTTATGTTTTTTTTGGAGATAAGTCGAGTTTTCTATTTTAGTGAAAAGTGATCAACCATTATCGATAATGATGTCTCCAAAGGGAGATGGAGGTATGTGACGATTTTGAGTGATAAAGTATTTGTATATGTCTCGGGGAGTTAACGTTTAATAAATAGCACTATCTATGACTGGGGATTGATTGTAATTTTATTGATATTGCCTTAGCAAATTATAGTTTGTTTTGTGGGACCAAGTTTAGAAATGATGTTAATGGGTTGTCAATGTTGAATGGTTATATGTTCTTCGAAAAGATAAATATTGGTTAATGCAAGTGGGTTGAGAAATACAAAGAGTATGATTGTAATCTGTTTTATCATAAGGAAGATAATTTTAGTAGTGGAAATATTATTGATCGAATAGTTGATAACGATAAGTTCCCTAGGTATATTTGAATTGTTGGGTTGACAATATTTGGAAGTAGCACATCTATGCTTAGAGGATCTCCCTAAGGGACCTCTAAAGGTATAGGAATAATTGCTGATGAATTTTATTTTTTTTTCGGTATGATTGCCATATATTTAATAACACCTCAATAGTGCCCTGTTATAGCGGATTGAGTAACCCAGTCTACCTGCCTAAAATGTGCTTTTAGGTTATAATTGTTAGTGCTATTCCTTTCCTTATGGGTTCTAGTGATAGTATGATTACGCGGGATAATTGTGAAGATAAAATGTGATAAGGACCATTGTGGTACATCTTGATCTCAATAGACTTCTCAGAGTGTTATGGATAATTATTTGAGTCTTGTTATAATATTAGGGAAACTTAGAGACCGATATATATATATTAAGAGTATACTACGTGTGTGTGGAGTTGATTCCAAATACTATTTGGGTAATGGAAAAAAAAATAAAAAAATAAAACTTGTAGATGTTGATGATTTAAGGGTTGGTTGAGAGCGTAATGCTAATCAGAATCGAATCAGTTATGTTTCAAGATCAGTAATCAAGTGATAGTCGTGGGAATTTGAAATTTCGGATGAAAGAGGAAGTTGACTTTAGGATGTTTGATACGAGTATACTTGAGATATGTATTTGTTTCATATATGTTGGGTTAATTGAGTCATGGGGACTATGTTTGAATTATCCAATAGGTTCTTGATTGGGGTTATGAGTGCTATGCGGGAACCGATATTATGTAGCCTCGATATGTCCTCGTATTATAAATTTTGATGAGAGAATTCGCGGGCGAATTCTTTTTAAGGAGGGTAGATTGTCACGACCCGAAAACTAGGCTCTATTTTATTAGTAATAAATAATTATTATTTATTTATTTGCTTATTTATTTATTTAAATTATTTTGTTATTTAAATATTTATGTGTTCATTTTGGGTTTCGTGATGTGGTCGTGCCTAGCATTTAATTGATTTCGTGCTAGTATAGAACTGTTGAGTCTTAGTTGTTAGTAGGAAGTATTAGTTTTTGGGTAAGTAGTGGAGGAGGGGGCTAAGTGTAAGTTTTTGAATTATTATTCACCTTCTCCCTCACCTCACCTCCCTCCCTCACTCATTCCACCCAGCCATTTCTCTCTCCCTCCTTGGGTTATTGAAGGTATAATTCTCCCTCTCCTTCTCTCTTCATTTGAGTCATCTTCCTCCCATTATTTCTCATTTCTCATAACATGATAAATGTTTAGATCGTCGATAGGATCGTAGAGGGATAAGAATATTCGAATTCCGTCAACTTTGAGAAAATCCGGGTAAGTTGCTTTCCCCCCATTTTTATGCTAAAGTGTTCATATCATGTTTATATTATGCTTGATGTGTTATATTTGAAGTTTGGTTGAGTTTGGAATTTATTTGGAATTTATTTAGAGTTTTGGTCAAAAATGATGATTTTAGGAATGTTGGGTTTGAATCTTGATCTTGGTTGATAAATGGTATTATTTGAGTCCCCATTCTAGTTATAAGTTGTTTTGGGTTCATCTTTATGCTTGGTGGAAAGTTGATTATGTTTGATTTTGGTTGGAATATGAAATGGTTAAGAAAATAGGTAGAAACCCAGATTTTGGCCGGATTTCGTCCCTCCGGGCTAGGAGGCGCGCGCACCATGTTTGGAGAGGCGCGCGCACCTTTTTCTGCTTCGAAATCGCAGCCTTCTGACCTTAGGAGGCGCGCGCATCACTTTTTTTGGAGGCGCGCGCATCCCCCCTTTTTCCAGTTTGTCCGTTTTTCGTTCGATCTTCCGGAGGCCTTAACTTTCTCATCCGGACTCCGTTTTAGGCGTGTAAACTATCGTTTCGAAGCTCTCTTCGAGTAATACGAGATGAGTGGGTTTATTTAGTGGGGTTTCTGGTTTAGATTGTGTTGAGTTTTCAGTAAGTGTTCTATAATACAAAATGTTATGACCGGTCCGTTGTGATCAAGTTTGGAGTATCTGTTGTGTGGGTCAAGGACCACTCTAGTGTGTGAAAATGGTTCCTTTGTGAACAAATGTGTGGTGGAATGTAACTAAGTATTATTAGTGAATGTTGAGTAATCTTATGATGTGTTCATGTTGGTTCCAATCGAATTGATTTTAGGATAAGACTTGGTCTAGGTTTTAAGTGATATCCTATAGTACCTAGAGGGTTGTTGTGGGACACCAAAGTTTTGAATTGGTATATTTGGGAATCCCAGGTATAAGGAAATGGTTGAGTGCTTGACCATAAGTACCCTCTATGAGTAGGCGTTTAGGGTCATCATGTAATGGTTGTAGTACTAATTGTGAGTGACCGTTTGGGTTGTGCTCTTAATGAGTAACTTATGGGTGTCATATTTAAGATGTGGTTGGTATGGAACCTTGCCTTGGAATCAATTGTTTTAATGATCAACGTTGTCGGGCTCCTTATGAGCAATTCTGTTTATCGTGGTTGAACTCTTTTATGAAAGACTTCCCGTTGTCGTTGTTGTTGACTCTTCTTGAGTAATAGTTGCATCCTTATGGTAATTATTGGGTATGGCCCCTTTGTGAACAAGTGTGTTATGGTATTTGACTAAGTATGGTTTGAGAATGTTGGGTTGGGTCTATTTGTGACCATGTTTGCAATGTATGAATGTGGATAACCGTTTAACTCTTTTTGAGTAGCTTCATGTGTTGATGTTGTTGTTGATTTCTTTATGAGAAATGGTTTGCATCCTTTGTGATGATTTTGGCTTGGTTCCCTACTTTGGAATCATTGCCCCGTTGTTGTTTCAAGCGCGTATTTTTACTGTGTGCTTGTATGGAGTCCAGCTGGCATTGTTGTATTTGTTTTGGGCAGTGATGTATATTATAATGGCACGAGCCAAGTCCAGTATAATGTACTTCACTGGTAACCCAGTTTCCCCATGTTCAGTGGCCTTGAGTGGGATGCCCCTTCCCGTGATCGTGGTTGGGATGAGCTAGCTCTTATGGTGAGTATTCTAGCTATTGGCTTGGGGGTATGACTTTGTGTTATTTCCCCCATTACTGGTTGTTGTTGTTACTTGGTTCCGGAACCGGCTTCAGCTCGTTCATGCTGCTCAATGGACTCTTCTCAAAGGATGGTGTTCCGTTTCTAGAACCTTGGCTCCGTATCCACCTATGAGTGTTTATTTCAGCTTTATGTGTTGCATGATGAGCTGGTCGTTATTTCCAACCGGTATGGGACGGTTGGCGATAGGGAGCCTCTCATTTGTTGTTATGTGATTGTATGCTATGATTGATTATTGGATATTACTGTTCGTGATAGCATGATATCTAGTTGCATTTAGTAGCTTACTGAGATTTTTCTCACCCCGTTTCTTGTTTCAAATTGTTTTTCCTTACCCCCCCCCCAGGAAAGCAAGTGGTATCGTTTGAGGTCCGTTGTATCGGGAGTCTTCTGAGCAGATTGATCGCCTTTGGGGTAGTTACTCTTCAGGGCCTCTTTGTATATAGTTGAAAGGTCGTGGTCGTCCAGGGTTATGTATTTACTGTGGTCCTTTGGGAATTTATATTATTAACAGTTGTTCTTGCTTCTGCGTTTGTTCCTAGTCTCCGAGTTAAAATCTCGTTGAGGTATTGTTTGTTGGTATTGGTTTATAGCAGAATTCACGCGCCCGGTTTGGTATTTAGCATTTTGGAGATGTTAATTATGTAAATTTTATATTTATGGATTTTTAGAATTTCCGGGGCGTGACAAGACTCAAATTTGCCTTGATTTCTTAATAAGCGTGTAAAGTCAAACTAAGAACCTTAAACTGGGACGGAGGGAGTCGTTCAGCCCAACTTTCATTTTATAAAAATAAATGTGGGCTTTTTGCTAAAAAAAAAAAAAGAGAAAGATTATCTTATTGTTATATAGTTATAGATTAATTATATAGTTATAGATTAAGATTAGGGCCCTATGGCCTCATCCAAACCCCAAAATTTGATCCCATTTCTTCTTAGTCTTTCTCTATTCTTATATTGATTTTGTAAGGATTCGTACTCCAAAACCCTCTACTAGCCTAGTAACACAAATACAGTAAATTAAGTTGATTTTACTTTATTACTACCTCCGTCCCAGCTCAATGTGTACTTTGACTTTTGTGGTCAACTTGACTGAACTTTGACGTTAATTTTATGAAAATCTATATATCTCTATGAAATTTTGAAAGATGTTATTGCTACTATTCATAACAATAAAACAATAACAACTTTTAAAATTGTATAATAATAGCTAGATTTTTACAAAATAATGGTCAAAGTTCGAATGAATTGATCACATGAATAGTGAATGTGCACATTGAGTTGGAACGGAGGTAGTACATGTTAAATCAAAGCCATAATTATTAGTACTCGATAATAATATGAGACCACTAATATAACATACTAAACTTTCACATTTAGCTCATGTACGATGTATATTACATTAATACTCCCTACCATGAGAAAAATTACTCCTCTCTGTCTTACTTTAAGTCTTACTTTAAGATTCTTATTTTATTTTTTAGTCTGTCCCAAATTAAGGTTATTACTTTGTTTTATTATCTAAAATGAACAATGAGACACAATTGTCATTCTTACAACAAAAATTCATTACCCACTTTCTCTTTTTTCTATTTTACATTTTATACTCACAATATTTATCTTTTTTTAATCTATATGCAAAGTCAAAGTAAGAATTTTAAATCGGGAGAGAGTGAGTAAAATTTTTTTTTTTAAGACATAAAATCAAGTTATTATGCATTGCAAGTCAAACGCGGCCATAAAATGTCAAATTCGAGACAAAATCTTTAACAACTCAGACCAATGTAGAAGCCCACGTGTGTACTTCAAGTGGCTGTCATATGCGACCACATTGTGCAACTATTCTGACTTCTCATTTTTCTTTTTTCTTTGTTTGTCTGACAAACCAACCAATTTTTCTTTCAAAATTTTATGTAGGTATTTGATTGTTGCAGTTGACTTTATATTTATGGAGTGATATTTGTTTTTCAAAAGAAAACGGTAAATAATTTTATTACGATGATATTCCATAACCGTGTGAAGCTCATCTCATAAATGAATTTTTATAATGACAATGTGCAATTGTCCGACAAATTGCTTACCATAATGAAAGAGCTTAACAAAAAGAGGCTTTTGTTGGAACAATTTTAATCCCTGAATGCCACACTCACTTTAGAATAGGATTGAGGAAAAGATGAAGCGGAAGCGTTTAAGAACAATACCTGTTGAATCCATGGATGATGTAGGGAGAAATGAATAAGAAGAAGATGTAGGGAGAATGCTCTTCTAAATGATAAATGTCTTTCCTCTTTACTTCTTTAACACTTAATGGAGATTTATGGAGAGAGTACTAATGAATAAAAATGGAGTAGTTTTTAAGGGTTGATGGAATGCCCTTTATATAGTAGACTTGGTGACATTTCATTTAGGGACCACACCCTTTCAAGCTTTATGATAATAAATTACCCTTTTGCCCATCACAATTAGGTAATATATATCCAGGAATTCTACACATTTCATTATAAACTATACTTTATAATTAACATTATAATCATAACATTATGAATGGAAGTCTAAATGACTTGTGTTGCAAGCCATGTCCTTACAATCTCCCACTTGGGTTGCAAAACAAAGTCTTTTCCTTTAAATTATGAATATAACACAAATGACAACCCTTATGTGCGCACTTTATTGTCATTTATAACAATCTCGTCCATTAGCCATACAAGTATATGACTAAAGGGGCAGTCGTTGTAATTGATTCGCAACTAAACCCACAATAATCACGTATATAAATCCAACTAAATGACATAGATCAAAAGTATAGATGTGTAGCATGGAATCATAATGAATATATACATATTCTTCCAACTAGTCCAACTTAACCAAATGAGATCAAAACTTTAAATAATAGAACAACTAATGAAAGAACAACACAAACTCCCACTATACTAAATGTTATCAAAAGTTGTTACACCCATATGAGCAACATGCTCGTGAAACACTGAAGATGATAACTCTTTCATAAATGGATCCTTTAAATAGAGTTTGTTTCTATAAGTTGTATCATTTTCGTTTATTTTGTACTCTTTTCTTTATAACAAGATAATTAATGTCTAAATCCATAAACCCTTGTTAGAGTACAGAACTGCTACCTGATAGTCATTTCTTAATTAGTCTTTCGACACTTGTTTTTGACAAATCACAGTCCATTAAAACATATGCAGCCATATATTTAACTAATGTCGGAATACCTAATGATCTCAAGATGATCCGACTTCAAAACATAGGCATGTAGTTCTTTAGTGTTTTGTAAATACTTATATCCTTCTTTTGACTGCTACTTAATGTTCTTTCCGGATTGCTTTGGTATTGACAAAGCATCCCAACGTTAAATGTAAGATTTACGTATACATTAAGCTTCCTACTGCTGATGCAAAGAGGGAATTTTCCATATACTTGGATTCAAAATTTACCTTTAGGACACTGTTTGAGACTAAGAATGTCTCCTATAAAATTAGGGGTGTCATGTGGTTTACAGTTTTGCATGCTAAACCTTTTGTAATACCTTTCCATATGGCATTTTGTGATAATCCTAAAACATCTCGTGAGCGATCACGGTGAATTTGGATTCTTAATACAAAGATGCCTTACCAAGATCTTTCATTTCAAATAAGAAATTTCTTAGTTTTCTTAATAAGGTTCATATCATTACTAGCAAGCAAAATATCATCCACATATAAGACCAAAATTATAAATTTACTCCCACTAAACTTATGGTATACTTAATATTTACCAAGATTCATTTCAAAACGAATGAAAGAATAACTTGGTTAAATTCTAAATACCATTAATGAGAAGTTTTACTTAAGTTCATAAATGAATTTCTCCATATAGATAGTTTCCTTAATGTCTCCATTAAGAAAAGTTTTCTCTAATATCCATTTAATGAAGCTTAAGATCAAAGGTGCTACTAGTGCCATAATGATCCTAATGAGCTTTTAGAAGATACCGAAAAAGTGTTTCTTTCTTTATAATCAATACCTTTCTTATGAGTAAAAATCTTTAGCAACTAGATGGGTTTTATATCTTTCAACATTACTTTGTGAATCCTTTTAGGTCTTAGAGACCCATTTATAGGTTTCACATCCTTATGTAATGAAATAAGATCCCAAACGTTGTTATCTTTCAAAAGATTGTAACTCTTTATTAATGGCATTAATCTTCTTATGAGAATTAGGACTATTGATGGTTTTATGGAAGATAAATAGATTATCTCTCACTATACCTAAGTGTCCTTTATTATCGACAAGATACACTTAATGAATATCTGGAATTGCATTCCTTCTTACTCTATTTGATCTCTATAAGGGCACCGGTTCTTACTAATTTTGAGGTTGTTTGAATTTCCTTCTTATGATCAACATTTCCATGTTGTTCAATATTTATAGGGAAATCATTTTTATCTTGAATTGTATGTTCTTCTTGAATGTCAAGTACAAAACTTGATATCCAATTAGAACTATAGGAAGTGGTATATAAATGGATTCCATATAAATGAATTCCTCTTCCTTTTCAAATTCAAAATATTACTCCAAATTCTCCCACTAAATTCAACATCCTTAAAAGAACCTAGCATTTCTCGTTTTTCAAAACGTTCTAACTTTCGGGTTGTAAAATTTATATATCCCCTAGTTCTCTTGGCTTACCCCATGAATAACTACTAATAATCTTACGTCTAACTTGCCCTTAGTAGACTTATAAAGTCTATCCTTATGCTAGACAACCCCATAAATGAATATGATTTAAGGACGAATAAGGAACGCGTCCTTAAATCATTAAGGGTTTATATTAGTAGCTTTAGAGGGAGCTTTAATGAGAATAAAGGTTGCGGCTTTAACGTATCGCCCATAATGAGTGAGGTAAGAGAAGTATAAAACATACTTATTAACATATCCTTAAGGATTTCAATATGTCTCTATTACAATATTCATGCTAGGCGTACCCGGCTCAATGTAGAGAGAGATAATCCCACACTCTTTCAAAACAGCGAGAAAAAAAGGACCTAGACGTTGTTCCTTTTAACAATCATTCCAAAGATGTATACACCATCATGAATGACCCTAATGTTCTTAATAGTCTTCAAAGTTGATTTCCAACTTTGTCTTTATAAGACTTTTACAACGTCCAAACTCAATATTTTATGAAGCAAATAAATGTATTCAAACTAAGAGTTAGTCATTTTGAACATAATAACTATTGTTGACCTTTTTCATGAAGGAATAATTAATGGTCTACAAATATCCGAATGCATTAGTTCATAGAGACACTTGATGCTCTCGAGAATACTATAATGTTTGTAAATTTACTTTAAGGCATTTAATGCAAAAGTATTTTCCAAATTATCAAGTTTGTTTAAGATTTTCCTTTAACATAAGCTTATCAATTTTCCTCTTGAAAATATGACCCAAATGCCTATGCTTTAATAAAATATAAACTTTACTTGATAACTTTTGCTTTCTAGTTCTTGGTTTCATTATTAAGGGACACATTTATTGTTAGAATAAGGTCAAGTAAATAAAGAACACTTGACAAAGTACTAGTACCAACAATCTTGGAATTTAAAATAAAGGTCACAAAAAATGAACAAAATAACCTTCTTTATTCAATATTGTGATATATATATATATTAAATTCCGTTCAAATGACGGCACAACAAATGTATTATTTATACAAACAATACTTAGTACTTAACAATAACTGAAAAAAGTGTCCTTATGCCTAAAACTTTAACCGGATTCCCAGCTCCCATATAGATGAATCTCTCATCTTTACTGGTTCTTCGGTAACTCAGGCAATCCTACACAAACATACTTATGTGAGTTGTTGCACAAAAATCAACCACCATGTATATGTAGGGATTGAAACCAAATTTAGCCTTAATACAATACAAACAAGACCAAATGACTTACCTTTCTTAGCACGCCAAGCGTGATACTTAGGGCAGTCGAACTTCATGTGTGGAAGGTCCTTGCAAAAGAAGCATTTATTTTCTTTATGATCATTGGATGATCCCTTACGCTTCTTTTTACTTGCAACCGCAATGTCCTTCCCTCTTCTTTTTGTCCCATGAGAAGAGGTAGATGCCAAACACCCCTCAATCATATCAAGGAATGTTTTAGCATCAACGTCCTTGGAGACACCGTCCAAAATGGTCTCCGGGACAACTATATTCATGATCATTAGGCTCACACGGTTGGAGCGTTTCCACTTCTCCTTATTTAAGCAATCTTCTTGAGTGCTTTCACTAGAGAGAGGAAGAGGAAACGGTTCCCTTAATGTGTGATCTATGTCCATATAGCCTAAGATCATCATCAATTTATTTTTCCAAGTTTTAAAATTAGTCTCGTTAAGCATCGGTAAAGTATTCATAGCAGTAATCACGGATGAAGCAATAAGTAAATCTGTTGGGTTTTGAGAAAAAAAAAGAATGAAAACAAAAACATGAATAAGAAACTACAAAATGAAAAATGATTAATTATATCAACGAAATCCATTAACAAGACAATCAACATGACATCAAAACTAATCTTTGAATTGCGAGTTGACTCATAAATGATTGCCTTAGATAACAAGTAATTTGAACCATATTTTAATAAATACTTAATCTTCTTTGGGCCGACATAAGCATCTGATAAAACAACTTAATGTTCATTTTACTAGTTATCACATGAATGCCCAAGTTTAGTCAAATGTCAAGATCTTCTTTGGAAAATTCATGTCATTCACATATTAACTTAAACATTCAACACTTTACAATTTTTGGGTTTAAATAACGTAAATCACTTAGGCGACAATATTATTTAAACATGAATAAAATTGTCAAAGCATATAATTAATCAACAAATTTTAAGGTTTGAAATAATTTATGGTTTTATTCCAAAAGGGAAAACAAATAGTGCAAAACTTTAAAAAATCCAAAATCTGTGAATAGTGTCTGCTCGGCCGAGCATATAAAGTGCTCGGCCGAGCACTAAAGACAGAATGGTTTTGGCTTTATTAGGCAAGAAGTGCTCGGCCGAGGCTTATATGGTGCTCGGCCGAGCACCACTTTCAGAAACATATGCCTTTACAACATGCATAGCACCGATTCATGTGCTCGGCCGAGTCATATGAACTGCTCGGCCGAGCACTCCAAATTTCTGCACTTTCTGAATTTTGTTTAATAATTTCCCAAAACATGAAATGACAAGTAGATCCACATGGTATGTTCTTGACAACATAGACCATGATATATAGGGATAATCTTGTCCTTTTAAAATGGAATTAAGTATGTAGATCCACACAATTATGCATAACACATAATTATGTTATTAGGGATAGTCAAACTTGAATCCTTTTATTTATGCAACAAAACCTTTCAAACCATTTTCTTATATTTAGATGATGATTATCAGTGCTCTATGAACGAATTAGAGTCCCTTAATCAACATCAAAACTTTATGATTCAACAGGAAAAATGAATCAAAATGAAAGCACAAACTTTCCTAAAAAGAACTCAAACTTAAACCAAAGATGAGCGGGGCTCTGATACCAATTGTTGGAACAATTTTAATCCCTGAATGCCACACTCACTTTAGAATAGGATTGAGGAAGAGATGAAGCGGAAGCGTTTAAGAACAATACCTGTTGAATCCATGGATGATGTAGGGATAAATGAATAAGAAGAAGATGTAGGGAGAATGCTCTTCTAAATGATAAATGTCTTTCCTCTTTACTTCTTTAACACTTAATGAAGATTTATGGAGAGAGTACTAATGAATAAAAATGGAGTAGTCTTAAGGGTTGATGGAATGCCCTTTATATAGTAGACTTGGTGACATTTCATTTAGGGACCACACCCTTTCAAGCTTTATGATAATAAATTACCCTTTTGCCCATCACAATTAGGTAATATATATCCAGGAATTCTACACATTTCATTATAAACTATACTTTATAATTAACATTATAATCATAACATTATGAATGGAAGTCTAAATGACTTGTGTTGCAAGCCATGTCCTTACAGCTTTGACCAATAAGTCCCTAGGCCAAATAAAAACTAGGAAAAACTGTAAATATAGTACCTGAACTATTGGGGTTATTTTGAATTTGGTACCTGGACACTCATTTTTTGCACCCGTCATACCCAAACTCTAATTTTGATTGTATCCGTCATACCTACCACTAACGACATCCGCTTTTTTCCGTTAAGTTAGTCATGTGTCATACACGTGATAAATTTTGCAGGGGTAAAATCGAAAGACAATGAGATTAAGATTTTTCACCCTATCCCAAATCAAAATTTGGGTATTTCACCAAATCAAAATCTGGATTTCAAAATCTATTTTATTATTATTATTATTTTTTTTTTTGTTTCAAATTATCACAAACCCATCAAATTCATATTGCTCCTCTTGATGGTCGAGGGTTTTCATTGGAGTAGCATCGGCGAAAAATTGAAACAAAATAAAGCATGAATCGCAGATCAAGAAAAATTGCCCTATGTACAAACCCAGATCATGAAGGCATCGAAAATGATCTGGAAATTTGCAATCAAATCGCACCATAACTCCTCTCTGTCTTCCATTGCTTTCAGAATCATCGAATTTGTTGTCGTGATATAGGAAGCCTTTTCGGTGGGTAAGAAATCGAGGATGAGGGAGAGATGAAGATGGAATTTGTAACAGTGCAGGAGGTGAATGTGAAGGTTGTCCCGCCCCAGACCCGTGGTCCTACTTGGCCCCACGCTCGGGACACGAGTGGAAGACGTTATAAAACACTTTTGAAAAATTTTCGAAATGTACTTTTATAAAGTTTAACAAAATCACACTTGAAGTTCAAAGACTTCTTTTAACTTTAAACAAACTTTACAACCAACTTTCACAACGAAAGTACTTAGCCCGAAGGGTTACAAACTTTTAAACAAATGTACATACACCAACATGATCCAAAATAGGTGTGACAATAGGAAGTACGGGTACTCTACCCAAAAGGTTTTACATTTACATAATGTAACCTTAACAAAACAAGTCCCAACTCTTACCACTCCAACGTCCTCCCGTGCCAAGTATCCTATCCCCTGGACCCGCCTTTATCTAAAACAGTAAACAAATAAAGGGTGAGAATAAATCTCAGTAAGCTACTAAAATGCAACTACGTTTCATGCTAAAATGATAATCATAAAGAATAGTATCATAGCAATCACATAGCACATAGCATGCGAGGTAAAATCAACTCATATACCACAATTACCACATAGGCCACACTCCGGTGGATACCAAGCCAAGGTTTACCCAATAACATAACTGTCTGAGAATACCATCTGAGAAAACCAACTGAGAAAACCATCTGAGCAGAATAGCTGAAGCCGGGATCCCGAAAACCAAACCATAACCATAAGAACCCAAGTAACAATGGGGAAATATGACACAAAGTCATAACCCAAATGCTCACCAAAGGGAGCGATTCATCCCATCCAAGGCCAATCTGGACTGGGGAAACAGAGAAGGCACAGTGGACACCTTATAGTGAACTTGGCTTTTGTGCCACTATAATTCTCCCACCGCCTGACACAAGGTACCAATGGAAAACCTTATAGTGAACATACTTGTACCACTATAATTATCCCATTGCCTGACTCCACAACAAGACCAGCTGGACTTTCCACAAAAAGCACAGTAATGAATACTTGCTAAACAACAACAACCGGGGCAATGATTCTAAAATAATGAACCAAGCCAAACACATCAAAGATGCACATAAAGAATCACTCACAAAAGAGTTTACAACAACATGATTCAAGGTCACAATACATTCTTGCACACACTTGAACACCCTTCTCATTAACCATGACAATATCCCAGGACACTCATATATTGGTCCTAGACAATACCCCAAGGATTAAACCAAAGTTAATCTTCTATACCTTACCTCAACCAAACTATAAGATTCAGGGAAAAGTGTGCGGCCGCCCAAAACAGGGTGTGCGGTCGCACACATTCTGTTTTCCCAAGAACAAAATCTTCCAGATAAGTGTGCGGCCGCACGCCCCTTTTGGGCGGCCGCTCAACACACTCGACAGGCCAAAACCAAAATGATTTATACTCCTTTCGTTTCACCGTCCCAAAAGTATAACACTTAACGTTATAACTTTATTAAGACTACAAAATTAGTCTCAAAACAACTTTAATACTACTTTGACCCAATCAAACCAACATGCTAAATACTCCTTTTGTCCCAAAATTACAAGTATAACAAATATTACCCAAATCACAAAATAACAATTACAAGTATCAGATATAACATATATGACCATTTTAACATTTAAAGGGGAATTAGTAACTTACCTATTCCGGGAAAAAGTATCGCTGAAATAAGTTTTGTTCGGATAGAAATGACCTACTCGACGCCCTGATCATTTTTATATAATTTGTTTTTAAAACGGGTAAGTAAATAAAAAGAATTAAATCGAAATGGGTTGAACTTACCTTTTTCTTTTTAACCCTAAGAAAACGTAGAGGAAGGTTGCAGAACAAAAGTATACACAGAGAGAGGGAAGAGAAAGATAAGTTATACAAGATTTTTATCCCATTTTTACATTTTAGTCACTGGACTTTCCAATTCAACACTTAAGCCCCTTAACTTATATTTTCAACAAGGACCCTAAAGTTTCAACTTAATCATTTAACTCCTTTAATCATTATTATTACTAACTAAGTAAATAACACAAATAATCAAGTAAGATGTGCAAATCATAAAATATGATGCAACACACAAAATGCACACATAATGTCAAATTAAAAATCCTCAAAAATATAAAATAAATATGGACGGGTTTTGGGGTCGCTACAAAGGTTCCGGTGGTTATGGCCGGAATAAGAAGAAGATAAAGAGGGGATGAATCAGGGAGGGAGGGGGTAGAACAGTGGGTGATAATTTTGGGTGAATGGGGGTGGTTTTGGTTGAAGATTCGCGGGAATCCATGGAGGAAAGCCATGATTCGCCGGAATCCATGGGGGTGATTTTTTTATTCGATTTTGGGGTAAAATTATAGAGAGAGAGAACAAAGAGAAAGTTGAGGGAAACATGTCGTCACATTTGTTTTCCGATTTTGTCTTCCGAAGTCTAAGAGTAGTTTCCCGGTGTTGATGAATTGCAAGTTGAAGGAGGGGGTGCCATGCGAGAGGGTTTTGGGGAAGAAGGGGGTGAGGATATTTTAGAATTGACATCTTTACCCTTAAAATTTAGTCACATGTATGGCACATGACTAATTTAACGAAAAAATGGATGTCGTTAGTGGTAGATATGACGGATACAGTAAAAATTAGAGTTTGGGTATGACGGGTGCAAAAAATGAGAGTTCAGGTAGCAATTCCAAAATAACCCCAATAGTTCAGGTACTATATTTGCATTTTTTCCTAAAACTAGGAAAGACATTTTGAAACTCGCCAATAAGTCCCTGGAATTTTTCTTGGACCAAGATGCCCCTATGCCCACACTAGTTTGGGGATTGATCCGCTACATCTGCATTCTCTTTCCTCCACTACCCACTCTTCATTTTTTTTCCACTCAAAATTTTAAAATGCAATATCTCAAAATCTTCAAATCGAAAAAATTGTCCGAAACCAATATTTTAATCGTGTCGCCAAGACGAATCAAATAAGTACACTCAAAACATAATTCAAATTTTAGATATAAAATTTCATATTTTTTTTTTTTGTAAAAGTTTTAGAAAATTATTTTTTATTTCTCAATTGATTTCACGGTTGTGTCATTTTTTTCATTTTTCACTTGTAAAAACTGATAAATTCATCTCTCAATTTTTCATAATTATTAAAATAACTGAGGCATGCATTTCACAGTTGTTCACACATGAATTTGAATATAATAACTGAGACATTCATTTCACAGCTGTTCATACATGAGTTCGAGTTTAATAACTGAGACATTCATTTCACAGTTGTTCACACATAAATTTGAATATAATAACTGAGACATTCATTTTACAGTTTTTCACACATGAGTATGAGTTTAACAGTTGTTCACACATGAGTTTGAGTTTAATAACTGAGAAATTCATTTCACGGTTGTTCACACATGAGTTTGAGTTTAATAACTGAGATATTCATTTCAAAGTTGTTCAAAACATGAATTAAATATAATAACTAGGACATTCGTTTATCAATCATTCACAACTAACACTCATTTTCATAATTGTGTATTGTCAAATGATCTTTAAACAATTATCAAACAAATTTTTGTTGTTTTAAGCTAAATATTTGATTAATAAATGTAAAGTAACATCACGTGTGAAACAATTGATAACTCAATCTCGTAGTTGTTTAAAGTTAAAAAAAAAAATGAAAGTACTCCTATATGTACTCTAGACAAATGATAAATTAATTGTTTCTATTATTATAAAAATTATGTAAATGTTCATTTATGAAGAATGCTCCTACCAAAAAAAAAAAAAAACACCTTGAGAAAAACAATTTTGTTGTGTTAAATTCAATACAGTTCATAAAAAGTCACAAGGATGTGGTTGCCAAAGTGGTAGAGTCTCTTATTTAAGACAAAAAGGTTTTGGGTTCAAACCATGGATGAGGCAATATATTTTTAATTATTTATAGTTGTCAAAATGGAGGTGGGGAAGGGCGGGTGGTGGGTGCTGGCGGCTGTGGTGAGTGGCGGTGGGTGGTGGTGGACGGTGGCGGTCGGTGGGTGGTGGTCAAAGGTAAAGTTGGGTGTCAAAATGGTCAAAGTTAGAGGTGTGAGTGGATTTTATTTGGGCTGGGGGTATTTTTGTCATTTAAAAGGTGCAAGGGATTTATTGGTAAAATTGATTTAAAGCTAAGGACCCTAAGGTAGAATATAAAATGTTGTGTTTTTATTAGCAAATACCACATTCCTCCAAAGACTTATTGGTAAAAATCCCTAACAAATATTGGATGCTGATGCACAATTTGAATCAAATTTCTATTGAATGCTCTTCAGAGCAATAGAGAGGGCTTATGAGTTACTCCCTCTGTCCCGCTTTAAGGTTCTTACTTCCCTTTTTAGTTTTTCCCAATTTAAGGTTCTTACTTTGCTTTATTACTTAAAATGGAAAGTGGGACCCACTTGTCATTCTCACAACAAAAACTCCCTACCCACTTTCTCTCTCCCACTTTACTTTTCCTACTCACAACATTTACTTTTTCTTAATCTCCGTGTAAGTCAAACTAGGAACTTTAAATTGGGACGGAGGGAGTAGTAGAAATTATTGTCGGCTCATTTGTTCTTGGAGGAACAAAGAAGAAAAATTAAAGAAAGAACAAAGGTTTAGTAAAAAAAAAAAAAAAAGTAAAAGAAAGAACAGATGTATGTTTCACTTAAATCACTTTCATTGCTTGCTCTATAAATATTTAGGGTTTGATAAACTCCGAGATTTCACCTAAAAAACAATTGATTATGAGAAGATTGGCTTTAAGTTTTTATACAGTCAAGACTTGGCTAGTTAAATCCCCCCCTCCTTCATCACGTATAGCCGAACTTTGGGCTTACAAGT
The DNA here is from genome assembly GCA_026119855.1 of Campanula takesimana. NCBI lineage: Eukaryota > Viridiplantae > Streptophyta > Magnoliopsida > Asterales > Campanulaceae > Campanula > Campanula takesimana. The sequence continues at coordinate 542,193 of JAOWBW010000836.1, forward strand.
AAACATAGATTTAGGTGATGCGGGGCTAAATCACCATGGGCCGAACTTTGTGTCTGCACGTATAAATGACCAACTCTGATATCATAATAAAGTATGAGGTTTCACCTCAAAACCAATTGATTACAAGATGAGTGATCCTGAATCTATATATAGTCAATGATTGACTAGTTAATTCATGATGTGGAATAATTGCTCCAACAAAGTCGACTACTTTTTTCATTCATGTATTAAAATAAGACTATACTACTTTTTGCCAATTACAGTAAAAACTCTTTAAATTAATAATGTTGGGACCGGTGAAATATATTAATTAATAGAATTATTAATTTATCGATAAATTAATAATTATTAATTTTAAGAGTTTATAGTCGAATCAAATCTGGTATATAAATGACATTAACACTTTAAAATATTCAACCATATTTTATACATAATAGACAATATCCTAATTGATATTGTAATATATTATGGGGATTTGATTTGATTTGATTAAATCTTTTGGCGTCTAAAAACTCTCTAAAATTTTAGAGGTGGTCTCCCATGAGAACAAGGGGATCCGTCTCATGCATGAGACGGGTCGCCCCCATGACCCATGGGCCGAACCCGCCACGTGGCAACCCACCATTGGCCGGAAAAAAAAAAAAAATTTTTTTTTTTAGTTTTTATATTTTTTTTCGGCTTTTCAGTGGTTTAGCAAAAAATAATAGTTACCATCTCTTAAAGTAACATTGTTCATAAGTAAACGTAATACTTGTTTAAAAAAAAACAAAAGCTCGTTTTTACCCATTTTTCCAAATGTAATACTAAATATAATTACATGTAACCCAAACAATATCTAAATGTAATAATCATCTATGCTGAAATATAATAGTGCTTTAGCTAAAATGTAATATAATGTGTATTTTAAATTTTATTTTTTTAAAGAAAATAACATTTGAAAAGTAATAACTTATGTATATGAATGTAATAGTAAGTTTATACAAGTAAATGTAACACTTTGATTGACGAAATTGTAACAGATTTCTATAGATAATGTAATACTTTTACATGTATCATGATAAATTTGACCCCATTGTAACTTATTGTTTGAAAACATATAGATATCTATACATATGTATTACAATTATGTACAAATACTATTACATATAAATAACACGTTTGTTACATTTTAGTTATAATAAGTATTACTTTTGGCAAACGAAGAAAACATAGGAAAAACACTACTCCCTCTGTCCCTAAATGAGTGTCCATTTTCAAGAAATCTTTGTCCCAAAATGAGTGTCTTTTTTTAACATAACTTTGTCCCTAAATGTTTTTTTTTGAAATTTTTTTCACCGGTTTCTTTATACCTGCAAAACTAAATGTTTGGAAAGGAGATTACAAGATTATATATGAATCTTTGCTACCAAATTGTACACAAAGTTGAGATTTTCAATGTCCCTTAAAATGAAATTTGGACACTCATTTAGGGACAGAGGTAGTATTACTTTAAGAGATGGTAACTATTACTTTAAGAGATGGTAACTATTACTTTTCACAAACCGAAAAAAAAAACCAAAAATAAAAATTTAAAAATTTAAAAAAAAACAAAAAAAAATAAAAACAATTCAGCCAATGAGGGGCTGCCACGTGGCAGGGTCCCCCCATGGGTCCTGGAGCAGGGTTGTGGGTCGGGTAATGGGTCAAGAAAATGACCCGTCTCACCCATGAGACGGGTTGGAGTGTTCTCACACAAGTTTTTGTCAAAATTTTATAATACAATTCAAAAACGCAACACTTGAGCTATTGGATGCAGTAAGAAAAATTAGAGATGAACTCCAAGTATGTTTGAATTTTAAGATAAAACAAACAACTATAGAGTCATATTTCCATTAAGTTCTATCAATGACATTTTTCAATAGATAAGAATTATTAATTTATGATTTTCTTGAGACTTATATTATACAAAGAGGTATCCCAAAAAATTATTATCTTATTATTTTATCGATTTTGGTGATTTTTTCCACTGGCCCAAGTCGGGACCGGACAAATTTATTATCTTAAAGAGTTAATTAATTTATCGAGTATTAATTTGAAGAGTTTTTACTGTATATTGTATATGTAATATTAAAATTCCATACCTTATACATTCAATAAATTCATTATAATAGTATATCTTACTGTAAATTATAAATAATACTCCCTCCGTTCCATTTTAAGAATCAAAAAATGGGTGAGTTCAAGAATTAAGGAAAATGTGATGTGTTATAAGCGTCGATAGTCGGATTAGAGAGAGAAGTGAGGTAGAGAAAAGTTAGTGGACAATTGTTGTGAGTATGACATGTAGGACCCACTTTCCATTTTAAGATTTTGACTCTTAAAATGTGACGCTCTTTTAGGAAATTTTTGACTCTTAAAATGGGACAAAGGGAGTATGGAGTATAAATATTAAGAATTATATTTTTTTTTTAAATCTAATATCCAAATGTAGACTATTAATGTGAAATAGGACGATACTCCCTCCGTCTCAAAGTGATCTTTATACTTTTTTGTTGTTACTACGAAGGATCTTTGAGTAATGATACTAAGCTGACTCAATTGTGCTAATGAAAATATAGAACTTGTTATTGACATAGCATAAACAATATCATCAATAAAAAAAATTAAATTTTTGTTAAAATAATTAAATTAACTTAAAATTATTGCTTAAAACTCTTTTATAGTAACGTCGAAAAAAATATGAAAATCATTTTGAAACATCCGAATATATAAAGGCAAAAACTCACGTAAGACGGTCTCGCGTTGGTCTCCTCTGCTACAGCCAGCCGTCGGATTAAGCTTTCCCCTCTTCCCAGGATCGTGACACGTGTAATCTTTAAAAAAAAAAAACCCAACAACTTCAAAATGTTATATCTTGAGATTTATAAGTCGGAAAAAAAATTAAAAATATCATTGTGTTCGTCTCTACGAGACGAATAAATCTAGATAGGTCATGATATAGTCTTTGTTTTTCTAAAAAAAAACATATTTTTTAACACACACAATAATAGAGCTGCTCGTCTCCTGAGATGTAACACTCTTTTCAAATAAAAGTAACAGTTTCAAGTTTAAAAAGTAACAGTTTACTGTCAGATGTAACGACAGTTTTTGCAAAAAATTATAAATAGATTGATAGTTTTTGTGGTTAGAAAAAGTAATGCTTGAAGTGTAACAAAGTGTATATATGAATATAACTTTCTATATAGATTAATGTAACAACTTTATTTAGTAAATGTTACTTTTTGAAAAAAAAAAATATACTCCTTCAGTCCCACCCGAATTAGGATTTTTGGGTTGGGCACGGGGATTAAGGAAAAAGTGTTAGTGGAGTAGGTATTGTGAGTATAAAAAGTAAAGTAGGAGAGAGAAAGTGGGATATAGAATAATGAGTGGAAAGTTGTTGTGGGTGTGAATGCGGGTCCCATTAAATAAAACATTTCCATTTTTGGGTTGTCTTAATTCGAATGGGACACCTAAAATAAAAATTTGTCCTAATTCGAGTGGGACAGATGGAGTATATAATAAGAACTCATGTATATAATCGGTTGCATTTCAATTGTTACTTCCTCAATAAAAATTGTTACATTTCAGATATAATGTTACAATTGAGAAGGAAAAATGTTACATTCATTTATTATAAAATGTAACATTGATTTTAGTTGTCAATCTTATGTTATTTTTGAAAAATAATAATATTACCTTTGAAAAAAAAGTATTACATTTTGAAGAAAAGAGTGTTACATTCATTTTTGTAAGAAGTGGTACATTTTTAATTCATATATATAATCGTTTTGCATTTCAATTGTTAATTTCTCGATAAAAATTGTTACATTTAAAACAAACAGTTACTTTTTAGGAATATAAACTGTTACAAATGATAAAAAAAAGGTTAAATTCATTTATTATGAAACGTAACATTATTTTAGTTATTAATCGTATGTTATTTTTATTTTATTTCAGCAAAATTGTGGTACATTTTTGAAAAACAAAAGTGTTACACTCTCTGGTCCAAAATAATTGTCTCTTTTGGCATTTGCACAATTCTTAACAAATGCAATTATTATCATGACTTAATAACAAAAGTTCCAACTGTATCCCTATTAAGTGTGCAACTTTCTTACATTAATCTCTCACACACTAAGACAATTAATAAAAGAGAACAAGTTTCAATGCATGGGTATAAAAGAAAACAAGCTTCAATGCAAGAGTATAAAAGGGACATTGCGAAGTGGTATAAAAAGTGTTACTTCTGTTGGCGAGTAAAAAAAAGGCAAAAAAAAAAAAAAAATTGAGTGAAAAAGAAATGGCGGGAAATGGTCGGACGGCGTGCCACCGTCGCACAACGGTCCAACCCATATATAAATAACGCGTAAGAAAAGTTGAGCGCTGCCATCCAATTTTGACTAGTCTTGTCATAATGCCAAAATAGACTGCCTCAGCTTTGGAACCTTTCATTTTGACTCAGGCAAAACTCATATTTCGATCAATGAAACTTTTGTCATTTTTAAATATCATCACCATCGAGTTGGTCTTACAAAAACCGTGCTTTTCCTTGAGCCAAGGAAAAACGTGTTTTTTAAAGACGCTGGCAATTATACTTCGAAACAAGAGGTGATATTTCGTAAATACTGGCAACCATGATAAATGCCCAGTGTTAACATTACAAATAGCCAGTGATTTCGTGCTGGCGTTTTATAAACATGAAACTGGCACTTTTCTTAATTGCCAGTGGTAATGTTAAAAATTGCCAGTGAGTATACTGACACTTTTTTACATTGATACTGGCACTTATTAAAAGTGCCAGTGATAGTGTTAATAATTGCCAGCCATTACACTGGCACTTTTTAATATTGATACTAGCACTTATTAAAAACTGTCAGTGTTAGTGTCAATAAGTGCCAGTGTACATGTGCTGGCATTTTTTTACACTACCACTGGCACTTCCGATCAGCTCACAACAACTTCCCATTAATTACAAAAATGCCACCGCGCCAAACTTAAAAACACGTTTTACGCTCCCTTAACGTAAAACGCGTTTTTTACTAGATTTTCACCATCACTGAAATTTATTTATTTTCAAATGTCATCAGTGAAATTTGTAATTATTTCAAATGTACTCATTTCGTCCAAAATTTTGATAAAAATATAATGGAAGCTAGTAGCACCACCACACATGACTAACTTTTCACAAAATTCGTTAAATCATAGTCAATGAGAAAAGAAAAATAAATAAAGCCAAAAGCCCAACGCAGTCATCACCATCTCTACCAAAGCAGCCACCACCACAACAACTAATTTCCCACCCACCAAAACCACTACCATGAAAAACACCATCTCTATGACCATACTCACAGGATTTTTTTTTTAATTTTTTTTTTTAATTTACAAAAAAGATCAAAACTTTAGAATACAAAACACACCAAAAGCTTCAAAATTCGTCAACACTAAACCATGGAAAATGACGTTGGATATCATGGAGTTTATGGAATACATTTTTTTTTATATATTATTATTATTTGCAATTCCTTTTGGAGATAATTACAAGGTACGGTAATGTACTATACCTTTGGTTACAAAAAAGGTAACCTACTCACGATTAACAACATAATGAAACGTACTTTTAAGTAAGGCTACAAAAAAGGTAACCCCGATTGATGACGTTAAATTTCATTAACAGAATGAACCAACTCGTTAAATAAAATAGCAATCGTTAAATAAGTAACATATCTTTCATATCTACCTTGCATTTTTGAAATTTCAAACAATGGATGAACACATACTGTGAACCCAGAAATGCAAATTCAAAAATCTCAAAACCAAATCCAAATCCAAATTCCAAAATCAACCTTTCTCTCAGAACGCTGGGACAACCTTCCTCTCCGACCGCAGATCCTCTTTCCATGGCTGGTACTCCGTATGAAATAACAGTCTGCGGTCGTCGTGACCAGATCCTTTCTCCGACCGCTACCTTCTCCCTTGCTATCACTGCCCTCCCTCAACAGAAGCCTACCCCTTCCCCCTTTCCTCAAACACCACCATTTCCCTCCTCCAATTAATTCAAATTTTAGTATTTTCTTCATTTTTTAGGTTAGGTCTATGAAAATTTGTACTGATGGTCCAAGTTTATGAAGCCTAGTTGCTGGGTCTTTGTTTTTGGATTTGAAGTTGATGGGTTTTGATTTAGATTTAAGAAATGGGTGGTGATCGGTGGGGTGGACTGATGGGTGGTGAACTGGTGATTTGTGTTGGTGTGGGGAGGACTGGTGGTGATTGGTGACCAAGGCGGACAGAGAATTGTGAGATGCAGGAAGAAGACTGCCAATTCCGTTAAATAGGGTAACGACTAACGAATGCTCATCATACTTAACTGATGTTAATTTTTTTCTTATTTTGTTTACATTAGAGCTATCTTTTTTTAACGTCGTTAGGGTGCGTTCCATTATATGTAACAAATGGGTAAAATACATTTTATTAAGATGTCAAATGGTAGTATGTTGCATTAATTGTAACAAACGCTATAGTACGTTTGCCCATTGATTTTGACGTTTACTATAAAAATTTTTTTACAACGGTTGGAATTGTTTCAAAAGAAAATTTATTCAGCACAGTATATAGACATTCACTAGACAAAACTACATTAATAATTAAATGATCCGCACATGGTTTAGTTTTCAATATTCCAATCTTTCCTTAGTAAAATATATCACCAATAAACATAACAAAAAACTAAATGTTCAACCCTTGGTTCGTAGTCAAAATTGCACCACTCCGCATACCAAAATGTCCACTTCTTTGAAACTTCAACCATATAAATAATACCCCACTCTGCAGACCCCAACCCACAACTTCACACAAACAATTCTCACTTCCCACATCTTGCTAACAAACTGAGAACCAAAAATGGGCGCCGGCGGCCGGATGACAGTCACCTCCTCCGACAACACCAAAAACGTCCTCGACCGTCAACCAATTGAGAAACCTCAATTCACACTCCGCGAAATCAAGAAGGCCATCCCACCCCACTGCTACACCCGCCCCCTCCACAAATCCTTCTACTACGTCATCCAAGACCTCATCATCGGCACCACTCTCTACTACATCGCCACCACCTTCCTCCCCCTCATCCCTGCCCCTTACTCTTACCTAGCCTGGCCCCTCTACTGGTTCTCTCAGGGCTGCGTCTTTTCCGGCCTCTGGGTCATCGGCCATGACTGTGGCCACCACGCCTTCAGTGACTACCAATGGATCGACGACACCGTCGGTTACGTCCTCCACACTTTTCTCATCACTCCATACTTTTCCTTCAAATACAGCCACCGCAACCACCACTCCAACACAAACTCCATTGACAACGACCAAATTTACATCCCCTCACGAAGAGGCGGAGTGAAGCTCATTTCAAGAATGCTAAACAACCCACCCGGACGAGTGTTGATGCTCGCCATTTGGCTTGTCCTCGGATACCCTTTCTACCTCTACACCAATTTCAGCGGGAAAAAGTACGAGCGATTCACTAACCATTTCGATGCGTACGGTCCCATTTTCAACCGTCGTGAGCGGTTCCAAGTCCTACTCGCTGATGTTGGAGTTCTTGGAATGAACTACGCAATAAACGTAATGGTTGGGGTAAAAGGATTTACATGGGTGATGTCAATTTACGGAATCCCTCTTCTGTTTTCGAGTGCTTTCTTCACCATCATTACATACTTGCAACACGCTCATCCTGCAGTGCCTTTCTATGATTCGAGCGAATGGGATTGGCTGAGGGGAGCATTGTGCACAATCGACAGAGATTATGGATTTTTGAACAAGGCTTTCCATGATAATCCCCAAACTCATGTGTTGCACCATTTGGTGTCGACCATTCCTCATTATCATGCTGAGGAGGCAACTGCTGCGATTAGACCCATTTTGGGAGACTATTATAAGCTTGACAAGACGCCTATGCTCAAGGCCATATGGAGAGAGACTAGGGAGTGTATTTTTGTTGAAGCCGATGAAAGTAGCGAAAGCAAAGGTGTCCTGTGGTACCGCAAACACTAATTCAAAAACCAAAATTTGTGTGCAACAATCAAATATCGAGTCCGTTAGCTAGCCATGCTATGTGAAATCAATGTGTTTACAATAATTATTTGAGTCAATCTTTTCCTGTGTTTAGATATACAGTTCACTAAATTGTTCACATACTCGTTGGATTTGTTGTAAAGGTATGCTTTGAAACATGATCCTCATTCAATATCTTTCAGCTTGACTTCAAACAAGTAAGGTTGAAATTCTGATAATTTTCCCCCCACTAAATTGACCATGTACCAAGTACCAACCAATGTAGTAAGCTCCCAGTATGAATAATTGAATATCCATTTTAGTTCTTGTTTTGGGATAGAGTACAAAGGATTTAGAGACTGAAATAGCGTTAATGCAGTATCAAATTATCTATCTGAGCCACATTGATTTGTAAACAGGGCTGCAACCTATGATTCAAAATTGAAGAATTTCCTATTTAATTAACCATGTTTTGGTTTTGATGAGATAATGATATCCCAAATTTGGCGATTTAGATGTTAGGTTAATCAAATTGAAATCAAGAATTTCCTATTAAGCAACTAAATACTCCCTTTGGAAGAACACATTCTGGTAATTTATTTTTTGTTGAAGCACCTAGATATGAGGAAAAAGGAACTTGTACAAAAACACAAGAATCAAAACATAAGATCTAATGCTCAGTCACAACAGCTGAAACGCCCAAAATTTCGCACCTGGTTTTGTCAGCATGCTAGAATGTAGCAGGGAAAGGGTTCGTCTCCGCCTCCGACACCGGCTTGATCCTTCAAACCCTTCCTAGGATGTCTCTGTTCATCGCCATCACCGCCACCGCCACCTTCGGTGCCACCAGCGATAACTTTCGCGCTACCCAAAACCTAAATGGCTAAATTCACTCCCCCACTCACCCTGCTGCCTGGTAGTTGTTTGTTTGGGACTGTCAAAACCAATGACGGTAAATCAATTCTTCACTTTTACTCGATTAAATTTGAGAAAATTGAGACTGCCTACCCCTCTAGTTTGGGTAAAGGTTTGAAGACCACCCTTTTGAAAATAATTTGGCTGTTTTGCCCCCCACTTTAATTTGATTAGTGCATTTATCTCTCATTAAATAAACTAGTTTATGACCCGTCGATACTCGACGGACATAGTAAATTAGTTAAATAAATTTTATAATTGAGATTTGTTTTTAAAATAGGTAAAAATAAATAGAAAGAATATTATTACATTTTTACTATTAAAATTTCTCACATCTAAAGTCCTTTAAATATAAATAGATATTATTTTGAAATGGGGAATAATCAATTTTCCTTTGAATATTGTAAACTAATTGGCTTCATTCCGGTGAATATTGCAGTTTTTATATACTGCACAAGTTTATTCGTTTTTGTTTTGCTGGATTTGAATTGTGAAGAATCCCCATGTTTACTTTATAATTATCTGGAGAACTCCTAATTAAGGAATAGGTTATGTTTCTTTACTTAGCAAGTAAAATGGTATTTTTGGTATATGATAAAATGCTTCATTGCCTTAGTATATATCAAAGGGTAATTTGGTAAATTTATAAATTGTGTAGTAGATAAGCAAAATGTGTAGTGGCATTATCCCATCCCTTTATAATATTATATTTAATTATTGATGATTAAAATTTCAAATTTTGATTTTTGAATTTTGGGATTTGAATTTTGAATGATCTTAACATCCCAAAATGAGTAAGATGTTTCAATATTGCGCCACGTGGAATTCCACATCATAAATCCACGTGTCGCTCTTTATGAATGGTATTTTACTCTCCTTTATTATATATATAGATAGATTCATTGAATACATTAAATTACTACAAAAACTAATATAATGTGAAAAATATTTTTTTGTTATGCCCACTTAGCATCTACATAAGTAAATAAATTAACAAATAAATAATTATCAATCAAATATTTCTCAAATATAAATGGTTTTAAGCTTACTCCACAAAATAATTATAGTTATTGAAAAAATAACTATATAAACAACTTAATAAAATATAAATTCAAATAACAATTTTATGCTTTAAAATTAAAATTTGATACTCCCTATGTCACGAAATAATTATTAATTATTATTTTTAATATTTGATAACCATAAAGCTAACTCAATAAATTATAAATTCAAATAACTATATAGTTTGTAAATAGAATAAATAATTATTTCGGGAAAAAAAATGATTGTCATTATTTTGTGAAATGGAGACTATAAAATATTAAAATTTAGAGCATAGTATTATTATTATTTCATCATGATAAATATTAAAATTATTTTTCCTTTAAAATATTGTTTAAATTTAAAAAAAATATTTGAGTTTATAATTTATTGAGTTGGTTATATGATTAACTATAGAATTATAATAACTGTTTAGGAGTTAATTTACAAAAGATAATATGCGAGGACTAGTTGATTGGTAATTATTAATTTATTGATTTATATATGTATTGTACATTGAGCTTAAATATATTTTTTTATTTTTAAATTGCTCAAAAAATAAAATATTATTTGAATTTATAATTTACTTAGTAATTTGATTTATTTAATGAGAGATAAAGACTATCTTTATATGAAAGTAAGGGTAAAATAGTAAATTTATTTCCAAAAGGGTGGTTAGTGAGACGAATTCAAACCTCAAGGGAGACACTAAGACTTATCCAAACCTCAAGGGTGGGCAATGAAATTAACCCGAAAATTGAGTTACCATCGTTCACAAAATCCGTAGGTAACCAGTTTTACACTTTTACTCCACATAAATATGAATGTTTAATAAATTTTACCCCCTCATCCCAATCAAAATGATTTTGTCAAAGGTTTTTTTTTTTTTTTTTTTAAATGATATGAACACTTGCTTCACTAGCCATATTATGTTTATACACTTTTAAAGCATAAACTATAGAAATGATAAGAATTTTTTGAGACAATGAAAAAAAGGCAAATTGAAGGATTATTTTGGGACGGATGAAGTATGTTAGGAGACATCTGAAAAATATATGGTTTCATATAATATAGTATTAGTGGCAAAGATTCATATATAATTGTGTCGTTCTTTTTTCAAACATTTAGTTTTGCAAATATAAAGAGCACAACGAAAAAAATTGATAAAGAAAAATAATTAAAAAAAACGTTATTTGAAAATAATAACATTCATTTTAAAACAAAAATTCTTTAAAATAAACATTCATTATAAGGGGTACTAAATAACAGTAAGGAATCGATTTTATAACTTTCAAATTTTTAAAGCCAAAACTTCATTATCATCTGTGTAGTTTCAGTGTAATATAAATCTACTTGTGATTTTTTAATAATAGTGGTGTTTGCACCCGAGAAAGATTTTGATGCTCGCTTTACCTTTTTGATTTGAGAGTCGCCACCATGTTGTTGAACGGAACACGGACCGTGAGATTCTTGAGTTCGGGGGTTAAGTTATGGATTGGGAAGGTCAAGGAGCACCCAATCCACTCAATCTAGGATTGATCTTGCTTAGGTGTTTTTAATTAAATAGCAAATAAACAATTAAAACAAATAAAGCCAATAATTAATTTCTTAATTATTGGAATGTCGGATCATGTGCTTCGAGACCATCTCCATGGATTGGAGAGGCTCTAGGATGATCCTTTTGATGGGATTACGCTACTCTAAGACAAAGAAAGAGATGAGAAGTAGAGGTTAAAAGCGTAGGAGTTTACCTAATGCGTTCTTGAGATTCCAATTGATGGCCTTGACTAAGGCCTTGATGATCCAAGAGTTTGGTGATGTTTGTGACTTGAAAAGATGAGTTTTTGGTGGTGTTTTGGTGTGAGGGAGGAGGAAAAACGAGATTCTTGAGAGAGGGACTGATTAGAGAGTTGTTAACCTCTTTTTGTGGTGAAAGACTCTATTTTTATAGGTATTGGATTACTTAGGGACCAAGAAGAGGAGTCCTAAGTTAGTAGGAAATAGAGTCCTTATTTGGAGATGTTAAAGAAGGTAGGAAATCACTAGGAAACATCTAGGAAGGCTCCTAATTAGATGTTTCCCGGATTAGGAGAATGTTGGCCAAGAAAGAGATCGGGACGGAGAAGGAAAATAGATTAATCCCGAAATAGTAGGAGATGTCTCGTACGAGACATTGATGTCTCGTACGAGACATTGATGTCTCGTACGAGGCATCCAGTACAAAAGTACTGTTTTGTCCTTCTGTCAGTTTCATTTGTTCATTTTAGCCCCTGACTAACGGAGTCAGTTAGAAACTTAACGAAACATGACAAAACTAACGAGTTTTCATCCAAACACAAAGGCGAGACACAAGAGTAGTGTAATCATAAATGTGAGTTCAAAATGGGGTGTCTACAGAGCCCCTCGGTGATGATACTTATGGATAAAGTAACGTCGTCGATAGAAAAGACACCATTTAGAACTTTTGGTATGGTCGTGCTGAAAAGCTGCCTACGTATTCCCCGAAAGGAAATCAGACCAAACGTAGTTCAACTCCGAAAACACGCAAAAACGGTTGTTTGAGGTATTTTGAAAATCATTTTGAAAGCAATACTGCGGTAAGTAAAGTTTAGAGTTTAGAGAGTAACCCATACTGAAGAATCAATGTCCTTGACCCAATTCTGAATATACCCCTTGTTGTTGATGGAGTGTCGCGGTCGACGGTGCCCGGTCAGGACTTACTTGCTCGCCAATGGAGGACTTACTTGCTCGCCAATGTAGGACTTCGTTGGTGCCAGTGTAGGACTTCACGCCAGTGTAGGACTTCACGCCAGTGTAGGACTTCTCGCCAGTGTAGGACTTGATTGGTTGCCAATGTATTGGAAGTACTGGATGAAAAATGTTGATGTGACTGAATTCTCTCGGGATCATTTGATCGCTCTTGGAATTTTTTTGAGCATGGATTGGTTCTTGTACCTGTTCATACAACAAGTAGAGCCTATTCTAGCAAGCAATTTAGCTTTGATTTTAGCTTGTAATTGGACTCATGAGGCGGTGACAAATTTATGTGCATGCCCGGTCGGTCAACCTTGGTGTAAGTAGTGTGAATAGCATGGATTCATGATGGGATGTTTATTGGTGATGAACTGTATGTGTTGATTTGTGTGTGTGTGCGGGGACCTGTTTTGACAAGTTGGGACCTAATAAGGTTTTTTGCAGAGATGATGTGCCACAGGGTTTCTCTGATGGTTATCTCGTGTGAGACTCGCTTGCCTTGTGCAAGATGATCCTGTTGGTAGTGGTGCCCTAGGCACGTTTAATAAACGTTGTAATTGTTATCATTTATTTCATATCAATAAAGAGATGTTTTGATTATTATTGTTGTTCATGTTTACGTATAATAATCTCCATCCCTAGTACTTGTTAAGCACTAGTATAAATGCTAAATGATCATGGGATGATCATGTTAGATTTATGTGTACTTGTTTGGAACAAGGTACTGGACATGACCCGCTGTATGAGATTTATGTCATGGTCTATGTCGTACATATATCTCATATTAGTTATGTCATTTGAATCCTTAGACATGAAGTTATTATAGTCTTCCACTTGATGAACATTGTGTTTGACATATTCAAACGCTACCTTAACACGGTAGTTATAAAGGGTATGATTGGCATAATCGGATTCCCGTTGGGAAGAATAATAAGCTAAATGGATTTGTCCCTCCACGGAGAGATGTCAAGCTTGGACCCCTCGAAGGAATGATGTTGATGAAATGTTCGGCCGGACTCAGATGGATTGATTGGATCAATAGCATTTGAATTATCAACATATTCGGAGTCGAGAAAGTATTGAACAAGACAAGTTGAATGTTTGACCATGACTTGTGTTCAATGACATCGTGGACAAAAGGATTGTGACATATTCTAAAGGAATGTGAACTTGTATCTAGTTATACTATTTGGGTAGGTATGACGGTTTGCTAGAACCTAATCATATCTTATGGGATCATGTTTGAGCCCATTGCCAACTTAGTATAATCCTAGAGGGTCACACACAATATAACGAATCTTAAATAAGAAGACTATATTGGAATTTAGGGTCGAAGGACCTCAAAGGAATTTCTGGAATAATTCTGGGCTTCCTGGTCAACCAAGCGGGCGCTTGGGTTGGACCAGGCGGGCGCTTGAATGAATTATGAAAAGGTCTGGGCTTCTGGTCAAATGAGCGGGCGCTCGGTATGCACCAGGCGGGCGCTTGGTCTAGGCGGCAGAATAATTCCTAATTCGATTAGGAAATGTTTTTGGCACAAGTTACCTATTTGGAATAGGTCTTAATTGTGTATAAAAACCCCAATTCGACCAGACCATCCTTACTAGTGCTTTTGTGAGTCTCAAAGAGTTTGAGAGAGATTTTATTTTGTTCTAAGATATCCTTGATTGAGGAACAAAATAATTCACAAATAAATTCCATATAGTTCTTTATTGAATTGTGAAAGTGTGTTTCATAATTATTGGTCTAGCAACCAAGATCAAGGAGCCTCTTGATATTCGTTCGAAGTGTGGACACCGCTAGAGGGTGAATTTTATCATCTACAAAGTTCTAGATTTTGTTCGTGATAAAGCTTCAAGTTTCTCCATCAAGACCAAAGAAAACTTTGATAGTCATTAAGGGTTAGTTTTTCCTTTATTCATTATGTTGTATTTGATTTAATCATATGAACGGATCCATGGCTTTGGGTTTCTTATAATTTTAATTGCTATATTCCGCTGCGCATGTTACTTGGAAATCCAACAGTGGTATCAGAGCCCCGTTCATGTTGATTCAATACTTGGATCATGTTATGTGTATATAAATTGTTTATGTGCCTAGCATGATATGAATATTGGAATATATGATGTTTATGTGTTTTGTGATTTTATGTGGTTTATTGTTTTGCAACTTTAATCGCACGATTCAATCGCAATTAAAAATTATGGTGGATTCTGAATTATTTCGATTATTGATTTTTGATCAGATCAAAGTTTTAATAATCGGGGAAAAATAATTTTGAGACAAAATTTTCGAACTTTAAAATTCTCTAACATTCTGACCAACACAGGCGCCCGCTCGCTGGGGACCAGGCGGCCGCTTGCTTCATGCTTGCTCAGGCGCGCGCTCGGTCAAGACCAGGCGGGCGCTCACTCGTCAGAATCAGATTCTGATTTTGGTTAAAATCTGAATATGGAATTTTCGATAAATTCAACAAAACCAGTAACAGAATCAGTCCAGACTTGCTGATCTGGAATGGGTTTTGGGTAGTTGGTTTGTGTGTGGATTTTGTGGTTTGATTTTCCTATTTGTTTTAGTCTTGTGATTCCTAGATTGGTTCAAGTTTTGGATGGCTAATCTGCGTTCATCGAGATTGTGTTTCCCAAAATTGATCACAATCAAAGTTTCAAAGATAAAACGAAGTTAGAATTATGAAGAGTTCATAATTGTTAAAATTGAGAAACAAAGTTCTTGATTCAATGATTGGAGATCCATGTGGAATTGTGAATGCAATTGTCCTACGTTCATCGAGACCATCTATTGCTTAGTTTCGGCCACATGGACTACTTTCTTGGTTTCTTGAATTAGTGCGGGATTGTGGTTGCCTAATGGCTTAGTTCGACCGCACTTCTTGTTGTCTTGATTTGGAGATAATAACCAAAGTTGAAATAGTCTCATCCTCATAATTATAGAAAAACTAATGACACATAAATATCATGCTTAAATTAATGGAGATTAATTTAGTGGCTAAACTTGATGTCTAACATGTTTATATTATGTGCTCATAAATGTGTTATATGCTATATGTGATGAACCTTCAAAGAAAGTTTTAAGTCCTTCTTTGCCATGCCATGATTAAAACACTTGTTTATACATGGGTAATCTTGATGTAGGTTCGCCTCCGCGAGGTGCATTAATCTTATTCATGTATGAGCAAGATGAGGTTCATTAATTTAGGGCTTGCCTCCGCAAGGTGTATTAAATTGAATGGTTCCTATGCGTTTAAAATGGTTGGACTTAATTAGGCGTCAAAACAGTTTTGGGCCTAGGCAAAAGATGAGATTAAACATGCTTTTTGAAATTGGATTTCTCAAAGAATCTCATAAAAGGATCTAAGAATCATATGGGATATGATTGACATGATTGTCTACCTAATTAATTTAGTTTTGAGCGGTCCGCCTCCGTGGACTCAAAAGTTAAATTAAAGTTGGATCTTAGCCCAATTAAATTATATTATACATTGGATGTATATGAATGTTATATAATTTAGTGGGAGTATTTTGTTTGAAAAATACATTATTTATCTCTTTAATGAAAACCGGTACTTATTAAGTTTTGGAAATTTTGCATATTTGTAGATAATGACTAATAACACTCAATCAATGTCGTTGCGATCGATCCTTGAGAAGGATAAGCTCGAAGAGAATGGTACTAACTTTATGGATTGGATCCGTAGCATAAGAATCGTTCTTAGGCAAGAAGATAAGTTGTACATTCTCGATGGGCCTCTCCCTGCTGAACCACCGCCTACTGCCCCTAGGGCAGAAAGAGACAATTACAAGAAACATCGTAATGATTCTAGAGATGTAAGTTGTCTCATGCTTGCTGCTATGTGCTCAAAACTCCAACAAAGTTTGGAACATTTGGAAGCCTATGAGATAGGCGTGGAGTTGAAAACCATGTTTCAAGAGCAAGCTAGGCAAGAGAGGTACAAGACCATTGTTACATTCACTACTTGTAAAATGAATGAAGGGCAACAAGTGAGTCCTCACTTTCTTAAAATGAAAGGTTATGTAGAGCACCTTGAGAAACTTGGCTATCCAATCCCATTGGAGCTAGCCACGGATTTCATTCTTAATTCATTGCCTAAAAGTTATAATCAGTTTGTGATGAATTATAACATGCATGGAATGGATAAGAATCTCTCTGAGTTGCATGGGATGCTCAAAACTGCAGAGATGAAAATTGTGGAGAAAGGTTCTCCCGTGCTCTTGGTTCATGATGGGAAGAAGGCTAGTGCCAAAGGAAAGGGTAAGGCAAAAGTTGTCAAACCCAAAATAAGCGAGGCAAAGGTTGCCAAGGCTTCTGAGGCAAAACCTGATTCACAAAAGGATGCAATCTGTTTCCATTGTCAAGAAATTGGTCATTAAAAACGTAATTGCAAGGCTTTCTTGGAAGAGCAAAAGAAGAAGAAGGGCAGCAAGGCTGCGTCGACTTCAGGTATCTATATGATAGATATTCTCCTTTCTACCACTGATTCCTGGGTATTGGATACCGGATGTGGTTCTCACATTTGTCTAAATGTGCAGGGACTAAAGAATAGGAGACTGCTTAAAGAAGGTGAAGTAGATCTACGCGTGGGGAATGGAGCAAGAGTTGTTGCATTAGCTGTAGGGACTTATGAAGTCACTTTACATTCCGGATTAATTCTTGTTTTGAACAATTGTTATTATGTTTCGGATTTAAGCAGAAATATTATTTCAATTTCTTGTTTGGATAATTAAGGTTTTAAGTTTCTTATTGAGAATAAGAAATTTTCTATTTATTTAAATGATGTGCTTTATGGTATTGCTAATTCATTTAATGACCTTTATATCTTGGATGTCAAGAATAAAAATAATGACAATGTCTATCATGTAAATAAGAAATCTAAACCTAATGATGTAAATCATACTTATTTGTGGCATTGCCGTCTTGGTCATATTAATGATAAGCGTATCTCAAAACTCCATGGGGACGGACTTTTGAGTTCATGTGAGTTAGAGTCATATGACACTTGTGAGTCATGTCTTCTTGAAAAAATGACTAAGACACCTTTTACCAAGTTGGGTGAAAGGGCAAGCGACTTATTTGGGTTGATACATTCCGATGTATGCGGACCATTAAGTAGCAATGCTAGGGGAGGATTTCAATACTTCATAACCTTCACTGATGATTATAGTAGATTTGGGTATGTTTACCTAATGAAACATAAAAGTGAAGCATTTGAGATATTTAGAATATTTCAAAATGAAGTAGAAAAAAAACTTGGCAAAAGTATAAAGTCACTTCGATCAGATCGAGGTGGAGAATACTTGAGTCAAGAATTTGATGATCATCTAAAGAATTATGGAATAGTTTCACAATTGACTCCACCCGGAACGCCACAATGGAATGGTGTGTCCGAGAGGAGAAATCAGACTTTGTTAGACATGGTTCGATCAATGATGAGTCAAGTTGATCTTCCAATATCCTTTTGGGGTTACGCTTTAGAAACCGCTGCTTTCACACTAAATCGTGTTCCAACTAAATCGGTTCAAAAGACTCCATATGAGATGTGGAGCGGAAAGAAAACTTATTTATCTTTCATGAAGATTTGGGGTTGTGAAGCTTTTGTCAAAAGACTTGTCTCAGACAAACTTGCACACAAATCTGATAAATGTATTTTCGTGGGATATCCTAAGGAAACTAGAGGATATTACTTTTACAACCGTGAGGACAACAAAGTGTTTGTTGCCCGAACTGGTGTCTTTCTAGAGAAAGAGTTTCTCTCCAAAGAAATCAGTGGGAGTAAAATAAATCTTAAAGAAATTCGAGACCCAGAAAATAACATTGAACAAATATTGGAACAAGAACAAGAACCACAAGGAGTTGTGGAACCTGTTCAAAATACACAAGCAACTCGCAGATCTAGTATGATACGATCCGAGCCCGAGAGATATGGATTTCTCGTAACGGATAGTAATGAGGTAGAAATCATTGAGAATGATGAACCGTCAACCTACCAAGAGGCGATGTCTTCTCCTGATTCGGACAAGTGGCTTGGAGCCATGGAATTCGAATTGCAATCCATGCAAGACAATCAAGTTTGGAATTTGATTGATGCGCCCGAAGGTGTAAAAACCATAGGATGCAAATGGGTCTTCAAGAAGAAGACTGACATGGATGGGAAGGTGCATACTTACAAAGCTAGGCTGTAGCGAAGGGTTATAGGCAAGTTCATGGTATTGACTATGATGAGACCTTTTCACCCGCAGCAATGATCAAGTCTATAAGAATTTTGCTTGCCATTGCCGCATATCATGACTATGAAATATGGCAGATGGACGTCAAAGCCGCTTTCCTGAATGGAAAACTCCAAGAGGATGTGTATATGACACAACCAGAAGGTTTTGAACAAGATTCTAAGGTATGCAAATTCTAGAGATCCATCTATGGATTGAAGCAAGCTTCTAGGAGTTGGAATCTCCGTTTTGATGAATCGGTCAAAGAGTTTGGTTTCATCAAGAACGAAGATGAACCTTGTGTATACAAGAAGATTAGTGGGAGCATAGTGCTATTCCTTGTTTTATACGTGGATGACATATTACTCATTGGAAACGACATTCCTACACTTCAGTATGTGAAGACTTGGTTAGGAAAGTGCTTCGCAATGAAAGATATGGGTGAAGCCGCATATATACTTGGCATTAAGATCTATAGAGATAGATCAAGGAGGCTACTTGGTTTAAGCCAAAGTACATACATTGACAAGGTCATTAGAAGATTCCGTATGGAAAATTCTAAGAGAGGCACCTTGCCCGTGTTACATGGAGTTTCTCTAAGCAAGACTCAATGTCCTAAGACAAACGATGAGCGTGAGAAAATGAATGATGTTCCATATGCTTCGGCAATTGGGTCCATCATGTATCATGATTTGTACTAGGCCGGATGTATCTTATGCTTTGAGCATGACAAGTAGATACCAATCCGACCCTGGCGAAAATCACTGGATAGCCGTAAAAGCGATTCTTAAGTACTTGAGAAGAACTAAAGACTCGTTTTTGGTCTATGGAGGAATGGAAGATGATCTCGTTGTAAATGCTTACACGGATGCAAGCTTCCAAACCGACAAAGAAGATAGCCGATCGCAATCGGGTTTTGTGTTTATGTTAAATGGTGGAGCTGTAAGCTGGAAGAGTTCCAAGCAAAGTACAACCGCTGATTCTACGACAGAAGCTGAGTATATTGCTGCATCGGATGCTGCAAAGGAAGCACTTTAGATTAAGAAGTTCATAACTGAACTTGAAGTGGTTCCTAGTATTGCTAATCCAATAGACCTTTATTGCGATAATAATGGTGCTATTGCTCAAGCAAAGGAACCAAGAGCACATCAGAAATCCAAACACATACTTAGGCGTTTCCATATCATTCGAGAGATCGTTGATAGGGGAGACGTAAATATATGCAGAGTACCTACTGATGACAATGTCGCGGACCCGCTAACAAAGGGACTTCCACAAGCTAAACATGATGGTCATGTTAGGTCCATGGGTATTAGATACATGGGAGATTGGGCCTAGGGCAAGTGGGAGATTGTTGGTAGTGCTGCCCTAGGCACGTTTAATAAACGTTGTAATTGTTATCATTTATTTCATATCAATAAAGAGATGTTTTGATTATTATTGTTGTTCATTTTTACGTATAATAATCTCCGTCCCTAGTACTTGTTAAGCACTAGTATAAATACTAAATGATCATGGGATGATCATGTTAGATTTATGGGTACTTGTTTGGAACAAGGTACTGGACATGACCCGCTGTATGAGATTTATGTCATGGTCTATGTCGTACATATATCTCATATTAGTTATGTCATTTGAATCCTTAGACATGAAGTTATTACAGTCTTCCACTTGATGAACATTGTGTTTGACATATTCAAACGCTACCTTAACACGGTAGTTATAAAGGGTATGATTGGCATAATTGGATTCCCGTTGGGAAGAATAATAAGCTAAATGGATTTGTCCCTCCACGGAGAGATGTCAAGCTTGGGCCCCTCGAAGGAATGATGCTGATGAAATGTTCGGCCGGACTCAGATGGATTGATTGGATCAATAGCATTTGAATTATCAACATATTCGGAGTCGAGAAAGTATTGAACAAGACAAGTTGACTATTTGACCATGACTTATGTTCAATGACATCGTGGACAAAAGGATTGTGACATATTCTAAAGAAATGCGAACTTGTATCTAGTTATACTATTTGGGTAGGTATGACGGTTTGCTAGAACCTAATCATATCTTATGGGATCATGTTTGAGCCCATTGCCAACTTAGTATAATCCTAGAGGGTCACACACAATAGAACGAATCTTAAATAAGAAGACTATATTGGAATTTAGGGTCGAAGGACCTCAAAGGAATTTCTGGAATAATTCTGGGCTTCCTGGTCAACCAAGCGGGCGCTTGGGTTGGACCAGGCGGGCGCTTGAATGAATTCTGAAAAGGTCTGGGCTTCTGTTCAAATGAGCGGGCGTTCGGTATGCACCAGGCGGGCGCTTGGTCTAGGCGGCAGAATAATTCCTAATTCGATTAGGAAAGGTTTTTGGCACAAGTTACCTATTTGGAATAGGTCTTAATTGTGTATAAAAACCCCAATTCGGCCAGAACATCCTTACTAGTGCTTTTGTGAGTCTCAAAGAGTTTGAGAGAGATTTTATTTTGTTCTAAGATATCCTTGATTGATGAACAAAATAATTCACAAATAAATTCCATATAGTTCTTTATTGAATTGTGAAAGTGTGTTTCATAATTATTGGTCTAGCAACCAAGATCAAGAAGCCTCTTGATATTCGTTCGAAGTGTGGACACCGCTAGAGGGTGAATTTTATCATCTACAAAGTTCGTGATTTTGTTCGTGATAAAGCTTCAAGTTTCTCCACCAAGACCAAAGAAAACTTTGATAGTCATCAAGGGTTAGTTTTTCCTTTATTCATTATGTTGTATTTGATTTAATCATATGAACGGATCCATGGCTTTGGGTTTCTTATAATTTTAATTGCTATATTCCGCTGTGCATGTTACTTGGAAACCCAACAGATCCGTCCAGATCGTTCCTTTAGTCATGTCGTGTCAAGGGAGACGACTATTGTCCGACAACCAATGATATTTATCAATGTACAAGCTGTACGTAGGCCGAGCGTACTTTGTTGACAACTCTAGAGTTCCATGTCCGAAAGTCTCCGGTGAAGGTGATGAGAGACGTTATCTATTCCCCCAAGTTTATCTCATGTGTGGTCTAAGTCCAGCCCCAAGAATCTTGTATGTTGTATATGACTTCGTGAACAGGCTTATGAGGCTGTTTGATTTGAAGAAGAGTGCTCTCCCGCTTGATTGATTTGAGGAAAGAGGAAGGTTGAAGAATAAATGATTTGAAGAATGTTCTCCCCTTTTTTTCTTTTTTTTTTAATGACGCACCCTGATTTTTGCCTAGACCGCCCTTTTGGGTTTTCAATCTAGCGGGCATCTCTTTTGCGTCTTTTTTTTGACAGAGTATGTACTCGAAGATGACTCAGAGAGGAGAGGAGAGTATCTTTGTCTCTTATTGGGGGAGAGACATGCAAGATTTTTGGGTTTGAATGTATTAAGCATTTTAGCTATCGACTTGGCTTTTGGGAAGTTGTTCCAAGAATCGACTCGGTGAGGATAGCGCACCTTGTAATGAGAGTTAGAGGCGAAAAGGATAGCCCCTAGTGCGGATTTACTTTGACGAGTTCGTATATCTTGAATAGTAATTAGAAGGGGATGGAAAGAATAAAAAGCCCCTATCCCCCTAGCCTTGATGCTTGGATTTCAAAGAGAAGTGTATGAGAGAGGAAGCCCCTAGACTCAACAATGAACGCTACTTGGCTCAAAGTACTAGAAATATAGTTCTACCTTTAATGGACCCTAGTATTTATTTTTGATGTCTTAAGTGTTTGTTCAATTATTTTGCAAGTGAATCATCTAGAAATGTCTTGACAAGTTTTGAGGAGAAGGCCTAATCATTAGTGCGCCCTTCGGATTTCCTTATGAGTGATATCTACGGATGATGGAGACGGTCTTCAAGTTAGGAGTCTCACTTTTTCTTCATTTGGATTTGATCTTCGTTGTAGGAGGATATGAGAGGCCTCCCTTTTGACTTCATTATGTGTGGTTGAAACTCCTTCTTTGTGGGGTTATGAAAGCTTGAGAGTTTTTTTTTTTACTCTCAAAGCTTAAATTGAGTAGCCCAACTTTTGTTTGGGAATGATAACGCCTTTGACTTTCTTCTATTGTGGTCCTTCAACTTTTGACATGAACGTGGTGATAGTAATGTGTAGCCCCTAGTCCTTCTCACTTGTTTAGACATTTCTATTATCAATTGCAAGGTTTTAGATTAATGACAATTATTGTTTGCGGATCCATTTCATGAATTAGAGAGAAATTCAAAAGGTAGAACAACCTTTAGAGAAGTGTATATGAATAAGAATGACTTTTATTAATAAATGAATTCAAAACAGACTCGATAGTTGACACAAACTAGAGAGAAGGGAGATGGAATAGAATGGCAGAACGACTCTTCGAGTTCATACTAGGAAATTAAAACATATTCTAATTCTAGGGAGAAAGGGAGATGATAGTTGTAGCCCTAAAGTGGTTGATCTTGGTTTCTTCTTGAGGCTTCATTCTTCTTCATGCTTAGGGTTTGTTTGGGAGCGGGTTGGTGAGGACATTCGGCGCTTCAAGTTCCTTGTTGTCAATGAGATCTTGGATCACATCTTTTAAGTGTTTACAAGAGTTGGTGTCATGGCCGGTTGCTTTATGGAACTTGCAGAAGAGGTGGTGAGCATGATGAGGAGGGAGGTCCCTTGGTGTAGTAGGAGGACTTCTTGGTGTGATCTTTCCTCCCTTCACGAGGATGTCAAGGAGACCCTCTTGAGTAATACCTTCAAGCTTGTCATAGCGCCTTTCTTTTTTCTCTTTTTTTTCCTCTTGTAGGAAGGGGAACGGTATAGAACTTGATCTTTCCTTTGTTGAAAGCATTAACGGGGGTTACTTCGCTGAAGCATTCTTCTTGGGTTTGAAAACATGCTTGAAGAGTACAAATCTTATTTTCATAGTTATCCTTTTGAGATTGGAGACGTCTGTGAAGGATTGTAATTTCTTTCTCATAGTACTCCCTTTGGGTTCGTAAGCGAGTCATGAATTCTCCCTCCATTTTCCGCTTGAAGTCATTGTATAGGGCAGTGGTGCCTACTTCGACTATTTAACTTACTTCCCTTTCTAGTCGAGTCTTGAGATCACGGGCCTCTTGCATAGACTTGGTGTCGGAAGATTGGAACGATCTAATTGCGATTCGGACGGACCTAACGGTATAGAGATTGCGTTAAACCCAGATTAAGGTCCCAACAAGTCGGCTTTATGAGGTGTATAGGCTTAGGAGTGAGTGAAGGTTGACCAAACGAGCACAGCACAGAAACTGACACGGGCAGAAGAAGATGTCTTGTACGAGACAAGGATGTCTCGTACGAGACATCCAGCACAGATCACAGAATTACAGTTTTTAAATCATAATTTTGGTCGGACGGAACTTAATCCGTTTTGGAGGGTTTCTATCTAATATCCTGGAATAGTGGATTCTGTCACCCTAGAATATGAGCCCCTTGTTTGTCACCTGTATTGCACGCTCCCAAACGGAGAATTTGGGCAAATGTCCCATATTCTTATCGTAATCCACCATTCAATTTAGCCAAACCAAAGTGATTCCGTAATTTTTTTGCACTTTGTTAAACAACGCCTTTCATGAAATCAAACCTTATGAGTTCTTGTAAGGGACAACCGAAAGGGACTTTGTCAAACGTAGGATCTTGACGGTGAAAGAGACTAGACTCGAATCCTCGTAGAAAAATTCTCATTTCACCATCGCAATCCCTTGTCCAACAAATTTTACCGAAGGGACATTCGTCAAGAATTCATGAAGGGAGAATTATAGATTGTATGAATAGCGTTATCTTGGGCAAAGATTAAAACAATCCTAAGAATCAAACCGACCGGTCACAAGGAGTGTCCTATTGACTATTATGTATGCATGAGGTTGATGCAGGGCTTCGGCTAAGGCTCCCCATGAACACAGTCTAGGAGCGTGTCACGGAGTGGGTACACCATCTTTGGAGAGACCGGCGAGTGCCACTCGTAGAGTGGGGGTGCTGACCGACATCCGTCCTCCGATTGGGACCCAGGTTTATAGGGTATGTAGTGCAATTAATCTACATGTGTGCACGTGTGTGAGAGTCAAGTTCTAAGTGTTAAGAAAAATAGAGGTTTTTTTTTTGAAAGCAAGTGAAAGATTTTGACCGGACCAAAGTGGTTGCCTACGTTTCTCTCAATCTTTAGAAAAAGAAAGAGAGACTCAGGTAAACGTAGTTCGAGTTTGGAAAGATTTTTGAGAAGAGAGAAAGGAGCACATAAGCACGTAGGAGCACATAGAAGAGAGGGATAGAAGTACTCACAGTGCTTGCATTATTACCCATTAATGGGTGCAAAATAAACTAGGAGATGAGTAAAGTAGCCTAATTTATGTATTTTTCATATTCCGATGCAGAAGATGTTAGTGCAAAAACAATACATGTATATGACATAAATCATTTATTACACATATGGGGACTGAGCAAATACAAGCGAAGAAAAGTACTTTTTTTTAAAGTCTAGGGACTGATCTGGAATTTCTAAAAATCTGGGACTGTTTTGGAATTTTCTGAAAATCTGGGACTGCTTTGGAATTTTCTGAAAATCTGGGACCAGAATGTAATTTTTGAAATTTCAGTGACCAATCTGTAATTTTTTGAAAAACAGATTTTTTTTTTAATCCTAATCATGATCTAATTATTACCCGATGATTCCGATGATTGAGACAAAAAGATGGGTGATAATGATGAGACATGAAAAGGTGATAATTAAGCAATCATTGAAACCTTAAACACTTCAAATTTATCAAGTTTCAAGAGTGTTTGGCGGCTTAAAAAAAGATATCTCGTACGAGACATAGATGTCTCGTACGAGACATTCCAGTCCAGACCCCAGATTCAGAACAGTCCGAAAATTTGCAGAAAAATTTAGAAAAATCCAATTTTTTGCAGAAAATTAAAACGAGTAAAAAAACCTAATTTGTACGCAAATCTAACCCACTTAAATTATCCCTAGCGGAGTCACCACTGTTTGCACCCGAGAAAGATTTTGATGCTTGCTTTACCTTTTTGATTTGAGAGTCGCCACCATGTTGTTGAACGGAACACTGACCGTGAGATTCTTGAGTTCGGGGGTTAAGTTATGGATTGGAAAGGTCAAGGAGCACCCAATCCACCCAATCTAGGATTGGTCCTGCTTAGGTGTTTTTAATTAAATAGCAAATAAACAATTAAAACAAATAAAGCCAATAATTAATTTCTTAATTATTGGAATGTCGGATCATGTGCTTCGAGACCATCTCCATGGATTGGAGAGGCTTTAGGATGATCCTTTTGATGGGATTACAATACTCTAAGACAAAGAAAGAGATGAGAAGTAGAGGTTAAAAGCGTAGGAGTTTACCTAATGCGTTCTTGAGATTCCAATTGATGGCCTTGACTAAGACCTTGCTGATCCAAGAGTTTGGTGATGTTTGTGACTTGAAAAGATGAGTTTTTGGTGGTGTTTTGGTGTGAGGGAGGAGGAAAAACGAGATTCTTGAGAGAGGGACTGATTAGAGAGTTGTTAACCTCTTTTTGTGGTGAAAGACTCTATTTTTATAGGTATTGGATTACTTAGGGACCAAGAAGAGGAGTCATAAGTTTAGTAGGAAATAGAGTCCTTATTTGGAGAGGTTAAAGAAGGTAGGAAATCACTAGGAAACATCTAGGAAGGCTCCTAATTAGATGTTTCCCGGATTAGGAGAATGTTGGCCAAGAAAGAGACC
This sequence comes from Campanula takesimana, assembly GCA_026119855.1. Taxonomy (NCBI): domain Eukaryota; kingdom Viridiplantae; phylum Streptophyta; class Magnoliopsida; order Asterales; family Campanulaceae; genus Campanula; species Campanula takesimana. The sequence continues at coordinate 568,941 of JAOWBW010000836.1, forward strand.
GGGACGGAGAAGGAAAGTGGATTAATCCTGAAACAGTAGGAGATGTCTCGTACGAGACATTGATGTCTCGTACGAGGCATCCAGTACAACATTACTGTTTTGTCCTTCTGTCAGTTTCATTTGTTCATTTTAGCCCATAACTAACGGAGTCAGTTAGAAACTTAATGAAACGTGATGAAACTAACGAGTTTTCATCCAAACACAAAGGCGAGACACAAGAGTAGTATAATCATAAATGTGAGTTCAAAATGGGGTGTCTACAAGTGGAAATAGTTTTAGTTACTATAGTATAAAATAGATATTAAGATTAGTTAATAGTATTGGTTAAGAATATAGTTATAATTTTTAAAAATTTACTTTGTTTTTCCCATAATGATGTCAATTTTTACTCTTGATCGATTGAAAAAAAATAATGTTTTAATTATAGTTAACATTATAGTAATTATGAGCTTAAATAGTAAATTAAAAGATAATGGTTACCTAAGTAGTACTCCATCCGTCCAAGAGTAAGAGTCATAACTCTCAAATGCACGGAGAATATGAAATGGTGGAAGTGATTTAAGTGTTGTGAGTGTAAAAGTAAGGCAAATACTCATGTGAGACCATCTCACATGGTGAGACGGATCCTCCATGGGTCAAACCCATAAACCCGCCCATCTGTACCCGCCCAGTCATGCTCTTTTTCCTTCCAGCACGCGACACGTGTCCTTCATTTTAAAAAAAACCTCCAATAATTTTAAAATGCAATTTGTGATTTTGAAGTCGAAAAAAAATAATCTAAAAATACCGGTGTGTTCGTCTCGACGAGACGAATAAAACTAGATATGTCATGATATGGTTTGATTTTTTTTATATATATATTTTTTAAAAACATACTTTTTAACACACAAAAAAACTGGACTGCTCGTATCCTGAGATGTAACACTTTGTTTTGATAAAAGTAACAGTTTGGTATTAAAAAGTAACACTTTATTGTAAGATGTAACAGCAGTTTCACAAAAAAATTAAATAGATTTTGTGGTTAGAAAAAGTAATAATTGAAGTGTGACATAGTGCATATATGATTGTAATATACTATATATAAGAATGTAACAGTTTTATAGGTTAAATATCACCTTTTTTCTTTAAAAAAGAGTTAAAATTCATGTATATAATCGGTTTTGCATTTCAATTGAATGTAAAACCCTAGAAAAGTGTTACAATTGAGAAAAAAAAGGTTACATTTGTTTATTTTAAAATGTAACATTAGCTTAGTTGTCAATCTTATGTTATCTTTAATGTGTTTCAGCAAAATTGTGGTACATTTTTTTTGAAAAAAAAAAAGTGTTACATATATGAGAAAAAAATGTTACATTTCTTTATAAAAAGTGTTACTTTTGCTAGCGAGCAAAAAATGGTAGGGGAAAAAAATGGCTTGGCTTGGCTGGGTTGTGAGCCGTCTCACGTCGTGAGATGGTCTCACATGAGTCCACCTCTAAAAGTAAAGTAAGAGAGAGAGAATGAGTAGGATGGATTAGTAAATTGATTAGTGTTGTGACTATAAAAGTAAAATATGGGAGAAAATGAGTGGGATGAATAGTAAAGATTATTTGTCATTTTAGAAAAGAGACTCTTACTCTAGGATGTACCAAAATAGAAAATATGACTCTTATCCTGAGACGGAGGGAATAACTTTTATCGTAAATAATAAGTTAAAAGTAATAGTTACTAATACTATATATAGTAACTAATACTAATAATAGTATTTTTTTTTCAAAAAAAATACTAATAGTAGTAATAGTTACTCCATCCGTCCCAGTTTAAGGTTCTTAGTTTTGTTGTTGTTTCTCTTAAGGAACTTTGAGCAATAATTATTGGTTAATCCAATTATCGTAATGAAGGTCTAAAAGTTGTTATTGATAGTATTTATAATGGTGTACCACTAACAAGTTTTAAAATTTTCATTACTTGCTCAAAGTCCCTTCAAATAAATCTCTAAAAAACTAAGAACCTTAAACTGCGACAAACTAAGAACCTTAAACTGGGATGGAGGTAGTACAATATATTGTAAATATTCCAATTAGTTAATATTATTGTTAATAATAGTTACTTTATTTAGTAACTATTACACTTAACTAATATTACTAATAGTAATAATTATTAACAGTAATAATTATGTTATATAATTAACTATTACAATTAACTAATACTATTAATAGTAATAGTTATCTTATATAATAACTTTTACATTTAACTAATACTATTAACAGTCATACTTATATTATATAGTTAACTATATAAAGTAATTATTATTAACAATAATATTAACTATTATACTTAACTTATACTATTAATAGTAATAGTTATCTTATATAGTTAACTATTATAGTTAACTAATACTATTAATAGTAATAGTTACCCTTTATATTAACTATTATACTTAACTTATACTATTAATAGTAATAGTTATCTTATATAGTTAACTATTATAGTTAACTAATACTATTAATAGTAATTGTTACCCTTTATAGTAACTATTATACTTAACTTATACTATTAATAGTAATAGTTATCTTATATATAGTTAACTATTATAATAAACTAATACTATTAATAGTATAGTTAACTAATATAGTAACTATTATAATTAATTAATACTATTAGCTAATAAGAGAAAAATGAAAAGTCACCTAATTAAAATGCTATGGATGATGTGCCACCACCAAAAGCAAGAGTTACCCAAAACTTGTCCACATGGCACCACCTAAAGACTCTACCTTGACTTTTAATATATATAGATTTCACAGTACTTTCACTTCAACTATTTTCTTTTATTAGAATAATTTTTGTTTTTTTTTTTTAAAAAAAACCTTCCACCTTATTGTTATGGGGATTTGTTTTTGAACATGAGCAATGCTAGGGGCACAAAATAAGGACACAAAATCTTGCTCACAAAATGAGGTGACGATATTTTATTGGTTGTATCGATAATGGACCCGCCACACTTTAATTAAAAACACCAATAAAATCATTACACCTAGGATTTTGTGAGCACTTTTTTGTGCACCTAGTATTATTCTTTGAACATTTTCCAAAAAATCTACCACCATCACTCCACACTAGATCGATACCGGCATGGTGGAACTTATGGTACACCACTATCATTCTGCATTAGTATGATATTGTCTGCTATGGGTCTAAGCCTCACGTGCTTGTTTTCGAGGGATTTCGAACTGCTCCACCGGGGAGTTAGCTCCACCCAACGGTGCCGATTGGAGCCACCTCATTTTAGCTACACCCAATGGTGCCGATCAAGGCCACATGTGTCCGAATTCGGTGGGACCAAAAAAAAATTTGAAATCATCTTAGCCGCACACCCAATTGGCACGCCTATGTGGCCTTGATCGGCACCATTGGGTGGAGGGGTGGCGGGTCCGTTTTCGAGTATCCCTTAAAAGGGATCATGCTAACGGAGTGTGTGTGGACACCTTTATATGTTAATCAATTCTTCTTTTAAATTAAAGTTTTAGGCCTTTATCCTTGTATATTTTTAAAATTATTTGTTGATGTTCCTAAATTTTAAAACACAAGAAAATGGGATGCGGGCGGGTCAGAGAGAAGCACATTAGTCGGGCTGGGCCCCAACCGCGGGTACACTCAACACGGACGAGCTTCGATCAGTTTATCTGCGGGGGAGATTTGCAGTGGCAGGCCGAGGGGATCCGTTTGTCCATCATCCGATCCGATGTATGGTGAAAAATGTAACAAAATTAATTGGACAAAGTTGTAAATTAGTAAGTGGAATAATAACATAACAATTTTCTCTTACAGAAGAAAGGAAATATAGTAGTAGTATGTAAAGAGATGTAGACCCACCGTCTGCCTGCCTGCATTTGCCTTCCTTTAAAGTTAAAGGCTCCTCTTCCCGTGCCCAACTTGTAGAGAGATAGATATCCACCCCCTCCCCTACTACTCATTTCCTTCCACCACGCTCCCTCACAAAACACACAGAGAGAGAGACTAGAGTTAATAATACACAACTTGTAGATTTTTTTAATTTTTTTTCCCCTTCAAAATAATGGACATGCAATGACTTTGTGATAAAACATACTTATGTATCTGCAGTTTCTTTTCTAGCGTACCACAAAAGCGCTTGTCAATAATACTAATGCTATCATTAAACTCATTATTAATCTTTTTTCTAATTTGAAGACCTTGATAAAAAATAATCAAAGGCTGATATGTCTTAGAAGATTTTTAATAATAAATTCTCTAAGGTATTACAAGAGTGCACTTAAAAATGTATTTGGCGGGAATTGAATTCCTGACCTTTCATATAGAAAGTTGTGGTCTTTGATTGTGATATACTCCCTCCGTCGCATTACAAAGGGCACAAAGTTGTTCTAGCACGAGAAATAAGGAAAGCGTATAGTGAAGTAAGTGCTCTGAGTATGAAAAATGAAGTAAGAGAGAGAAAGTGAGGTAGAGTTAGTTGATTGGTGTTGTGAGTATAAAAGTAAAACAGAATAGAGAATGCGTGGAAGAAATATTAAAAATTCTTTGCCATTTTTGGTAATGTGACTCACCAATGAGACTCCTAAAAAAGAAATTTATGCCCTTTGTAATGGAACAGAAGGGAGTACAATATTCCATCAATTATCTCCTAGACACCAATAACATCCATGTATTTTTAGGTGGATATGTGAGAAGCCAAGTGTACCTAATTTATTTATACTTAGCGGACCGGTGCGTGGGGTCCGGTGCGCTACATAAACCCCACGCATCGACCCACTGAGCACAAACAAATTAGGTACACTGGCTTCTCACAGTCCCAACCAAAAGTCCGTAGATGTTATGGTGCCCAGAAGGTAATAGGTGGAAGATTATACTCCCTCCGTCCCAGCTCACTTGAGACTTTTTGACCAAAACTGATCAACTTAAGGTCTGTTTGACAAACACTTTATAGAAATATTTATGTTCCAAAAAAAAATTTAAAAATTGTTATTGAGAGGATTTTTAATGGTGATCATTTTACATTTTGTTATTTTTATTTGGATCATAAATATTTCTATAAAGTGTTGGTCAAACCGACCTTAAATTGACCAGTTTTTGTCAAAAAGTCTCAAGTGAGCTGGGACAGAAAGAGTATATCACAATTAAAGTCCACAATTTTTTGATGTGCGATTGAGATAAAAAAAATCCCAGTCAAATCCTTGCTTGTCGATGATGGCATCCCACTTGGGAGCTAGCCCAAGGTATGATCTGGATATAAACTTGGCCAATGTTTATGTAGTGATCCAAATCGTTAACAGTTAAATTGTTAGACGATTAATTAAACCCCATTAAATTTTATATACTCCCTCTGTCCCTAAATGAGTGTCCATTTTCAAGAAATCTTTGTCTCAAAATGAGTTTATTTTTTGAACATAACTTTGTCCCTAAATGTTTTTTTACAAATTTTTTTTTCACCGGTTTCTTTATACGTATAAAACTAAATGTTTAAAAAGGAGATTACAAGATTATATATGAATCTTTGCTAGCAAATTGTACATAAAGTTGATATTTTCAGTGTCCCTTAAAATGAAATTTGATCACTCATTTAGGGACGGAGGAAGTAGTATTTTATTTTTGTTGGTAGGAAGATATGATGAGTGGGGAATACGCGCAAGAAATGCACGTGCATAAAGTAAGCAACTGCTAGTAATAAGCTCATCCATGTCTCAAGTCTAAATACTCACACTCATAGTTAGGAGTGGCAAAATGGGTGTTTTGGTTTATCCAATAAAGTTAAAAATTCATTGATATTCGGATATTTTAACTTTAATGGATACACCCAAAACACCCATTTTGACACCCCTACTCATAGTGATATACTATAGCTGTGTGGTGCTTTGATGCTTTCACAACTCTCTCTCTCTTTGCTTTTTGTTTAACCAAATATCTGTCCCTTCATTTCATAGGAGTATTTAACAAACAACAACAAGAAGAAGAAGAAGAAGAAAGGAAATTAAGCAATGAAGGAGAGAAGGGGTGATCATGAGACTCGTTTGGCAACACTATCTGAAGAACCAATTAACGAAGATGAACATTACAATCACAATCACAATCACAACCACAACCACAACCACAACAAGAAGAGAATGAATGATAATAGTAGTAATGGAATGATGATCCAAACATGGCGCAATTGGATCAAAACCCATTTCTATTTCAACAAGAAATCTCACCTCAAGATCCTCCTCAGTGTTCTTGGCTGCCCTCTCTTCCCTGTCACTGTCTCCCTCCTTCACCCTCCTATTTCCCTTATTCACCAGGTACCTATTTTCAATTTCTACTCTTTTTTTAATTTTTTTTTTCTTTTATTCCATACTTCATTTTCACTGCTCATATATCTTATTGACTAATAATTTACAAAAATATTAATCTACAATATTCTAATCTAATTGATACTAGGCATTTTTAATACTAATTTTTATCAATAATAAACTTATAAATTCTGTTACGCCGTAAGTAATGAGTCAACTTAAGTCAAACTGAGATTATACAATCAATTAGCTCTACTTGATCTACTAAATCAGTACGTCATGGGAATCAAGGTTGAATCAGGGTCAGCTCAAACCTTGCCTGCTTCAACAAATGTCATTCCTCATTTTTTTTTAATAAATATTGTATTACATTCTCTTATTCTTTATTTTTTACCCTCCGTTCTCCCTAAATGAATGTCTGTTTTAAAGATGTTTTTGTTTTAAAATAATGATTTTTTTAATATAAAAAAATTGTCTTTAACTAGCTTGTCAAAATAATAATAATAATAATAATAATAATAATAACGAAAATATTAATGCATCTTTTGTCATTTAATTATAAATTTTCAGAATGTACGCCGCTCTTCTTTCTTTGCCTGCAGCTTTTTAGAATATAGTGAAATATGATTAAGTTTTCTGTGATTATTACTCCCTCCAAAAAATTGAGTTTGACACATTAATTAAGGAAAAAATGAAAAAGATGATGTGTTGTGAGTGTAGATGGTTGAGTGGGAGAGAGAAAGTGGGATAGAAAATAGTTAGTAGATAGTTGTTGTGAGTATGACAAATGGGTTCCACCATTTTAAAAGTATTAACATTTCCATTTTAAGATTTTGTAAGTTAAAGTGGGACAACCAAATGGGTAATTTTTTGTAGATTAAAGAGGGCTATCCGTCCCACTCGAATTAAGACAAATTTCTATTTCGGGTGTCCCATTCGAATTAGGACAACCCAAAAATGGAAGTATTTCATTTAATGGGACCCACATTCACACTCACAACAACTTTCCACTCATTACTTTCTACTCCACTTTCTCTCTCTTACTTTACTTTTCATACTCACAACACCTACTCCACTAATATTTTTTCATTAATTCCCGTGCCCAACCCAAAAATCCTAATTCGGGTGGGACGGAGGGATCGTTAGTATACTCTTTGTGGAGGGCTTTGCTACGTACTCTTTAGTCTTTTGGCTTTTCACTCTTGAGTCGGAGTCAATCTTAATCTTATGAAAAACTTGTTTTACATTAATAGATGTATAAAACTTGTTTTCCATTAAGAGATTTTGTTCTACATTAAGTGATGAAAACAAGTTTTACACTAAAGCAAGTGTAAAACAAGTTTTTATCAAGATTTTCACCTTGAGTTGGATTACCCCCTCTCGCCTTGGAGATGGGCATAAGGGTAACCCGGTCCGTCTCTTTTTTTATTAAACCCGCGGGCAAACGGGCTTGAGTCCGCCCGCACTGAATGAGCCCGTGGGCCAAACCCGGTCCGGCCCGCCACAAAGTTTTTAGTCCGGCCCGCCTTTAAACCCATAGATTTTGCCAAACGGGTTTTGACGGGTTTTATTTTTATTTTTTGGTTTTTTAATAAAAAAATATGGGAAAATATAGAAAAATAATAAAAAATATATAAAAAGTATTAAAGACCTTACAATTTAATTTATAATTTAGTAAAAATATAAATGGCCTAATAATATTAGTATATTTTTAAATAAAATTAAAATAATGAAATAATTTTAGATATTTAATGAATAAAATTGTTAAATACATTAAACACACTCCATTTAATGAATAAAATTATTAGAACATTAAATATAGTCCATTTAATTAGTGAAATAATGGTATTTTTGGAAAAAGAAAAAACAAAAAAATCATAAAAAAAAAGTTTCCAAAGGGGCACGGGCACGGGCCAAACGGGTTTTTCAAACCCGCGGGCTTAGCCCGGTCCGTTTGCAAATAGTGAAGTCCGGCCCGTCCGCTTAATATACGGGCTAAGGGCCGGGTTTTTTGTGTTGGTTCACGGGTACGGGCTTGCGGGTCGACGGGTCGTCCGCGGGCCTATGCCCGAAACGCCCATCTCCATCTGGCCTATAAGAAAAAAAACATTTTTTTTAAATATAAATAAATTTTATCAGTTTCAATGTAAAGCTAATTAAACATAAATAAATTTATTACTTTTGACTAAAAATACTCCTAATTAATTAACTGTTAATGATAATATGAAGATATATTAATAGTTCTAAATAATTTTTATTATAAAATCAAAACAATTAAATTAACTAAATTATATTCTTCACTTGCGTAAAATTAAGTATTTTTTTTCTTATGATTTAGATTGGGGATTACATTTGAAAGAAAAATTTGAAATGAAAATGGTTGAAAAAATTTCAGTTATAAATTTGGGCTATGTTAGAGCATTCCCAATGGTTAGGAGGCAAATTTGCCTCATACCCCCAATTTTGCCACCAAATTTGCCTCCCATTAGTAAAACCATCCCCAACCATCAAACTCAAATCCTTACTCAAAAAGAATATTCTCTTAGAATATTCTCAATTTAATCACATAATCATTTAATTTTCTTATATTTGTATATAATTAAAATTAAATTTGATATTTTTATTTAAATATTTAAAAAATTAAATAAATTGAAATTTCTTATATTTAATTTAAAAATAAAAAACAACGATTCATAATAAAAAAATACTAAAATACAATAACATAACATGTCACAATTACATAGTAATACTAAAGAAAATAATAAATATAATGCACCACAATGCAAATAAAAATTATGCAAAAAACTAATCAAACTCAATTCGAGAGTCAGTCCGACTCTTTCCAACAATATTTTCGTAACATTGGAGGAAGTGGAAGAAGTGATTTGGGAGGATATAAATTTCGATGAATTAATATCTAATTTATATTTCAGTTGTTTATTGTATTTTGTAATTTGTATTTTGTATTATGTAATTTGTTGTTTTGTATTAATATTGTAGTATTAATGTTCAATTTATATTTTTGTATTTTGCATTTTGTATTAAAATTCATAATAACTAAAAAATATGTCAGAAAAAAGTATCTCATAAAAAAAATATATCACAAAAAAATATATCACTTAAAAATATATCACATAATATATCACTAAAATAATTTATTATTACATTAACAAAAAAGAAATACATTAAAAAAATACAAAATGGATTTGCCTCCCATGAATAGTGTACCTCCAAATTTGCCACTTACTATTCATGTGTGGTAAATTGCCACCTCTTTTTGCCACCTCCATTGGTTGTGTGAATAGTGGAAAAGAGGTGGCAAATTTGCCATTGGGAATGCCCTCATGGCTGGCGGGCGGCAATAAATTAAAGCTGGGATGGAAATAACACTTTCTGCCCTTTTTAGGACTCAAATCTGTATTTATTTATTTTTATTTTTGCTACACCAAATTTAGTTGGACTCAGGTGCCACCACTCCCTACCACTTTTGGGTGTTTACTGTTATTCTTTCACACTTAGTTCTCTCTTTCAATACTCAAATTACAATACTGTATTGTATATAGTATATACTTTCATCAAGAAATGCTATATTTGTGAAAATACTTAAATTAAATTATATATGGGTCCATGATCAATGACATCCAACGGCATTGTTGTTTGACTCTATTTTAATACCATGATTACCTTTTACTCCCCGGTCCAAAATAACTTTTACTTTAGCACTTTTAGATTTTAAGAGAAACAATTATATCACTCTAGTTTAATAAATAAAGTGCCATTTATACTCTTATTTATTATCACTCTCACCTACATTTCTTCTCATAACAAACACAATCAATTAATAACAACAATACCAAAGAACTCTAGCTCAAGCGGTATCCGGTGTTAGCTTCTAATACGGAAGTTAGGAGTTCGAATCCCATCAGGGAGATTTGTGTTAGCTTATTTATAGGCCCAGTTGTAGCCTTAATGATATTATGAATAAAAAAACCCATTTAAAAAAAAAAATTAATACTAACAACAATTTTGAATGTAGGGATAAAAGATGTTTTTTCTTCAGATGGAATAACTTCTTTCATACCAATATATATAAGCCATCGATGTAATTATGGTGCACTTGAATCCATTACTATTACCAGCGATAATTAACTCAATATATTGTTTTTCTCTGTGTGTGTGTGTGTGTGTGGTGGTGTTGTTGGGGTGGGGGGTGGGGGGGGGGGTGAACAAAGGATGTTTTTTTCTTCAATACAACGTTTCTGGTTTTATTATTCTTTACTGGGTAGTTGACTAGTCTTCAATGAGGAAACAACCATAGGTCCCCCGCGCCCACCTTCTTCTTTGGTCACAAGTCTACTTTTGTACCTTACTAATAAACTATCTTGGACTTTTCTTTTACAAAATATTCTTGCCCTCTATAAATAAATTTTATTTTGATATAAGAGACTCTGCCTCTTTGTACGTTTTTGAAAATGTATTATCCTTGTTATGCATTTTTTTTCAAGTAAAAAAATTGTGAAAAATCATTAAGGGATGCTTTTTTTTTTTGTTATTTCTAATATTCATTTCATGAAAATTCTTAAGAAAATAGATATTCATTTGTGATGGAATGGGTAGCTTGTTTCCTTTCCAACAAAATAAATGTGCCATAACATGTATTGCAACTATGAATTTAAGTGCTAGTATGAATATGAAGGACCACCCAACCCAACCCACCCTACCCTATTTTGTTTGGTGACTCTAATATTGTGATGTTGAGACTCTAACAATCGAACGTGATGGATGGCCATAGTAGGTAGGTCCCTCGTCTACCGTAAGGTCAAAGCCTTGATCATTTCTAAATTAACATTCTTCAAAATAAAAATAAATATATACTCTCTCATCCATTTATAAGTGTTTTGCTTTTACCTTTTTGGTCAAGTCTCTAATTTAAAATACATATTACATTTCAAATAATCTTAGTGTGGTTTTATTATAGTATAAATAATGGGCAATTCATCCAGATATATTACTATTATTATATGAGACGGATGGATGGAGTATATACTATACAATATACAAAAAAGTGTTGCATTGACATTATAGATTTATAAGTTCCCACAACTTTATATTTGAATATGCACAGGTCTCCTCATCAGCACAATACATAATACAACATTTTACAGCAGCCACGGGGTGCCGAAAATTGCAAGGGACAGTAAAGAATATGTATGCCACAGGAAAAGTGACCATGGCCATGGTGGACGAGCTTGGTTCAAATGGTACTGGCACGGATTCTGAGAGAGGTTGTTTTGTTATGTGGCAAATGGTACCCAATAAGTGGTTAATTGAGCTAGTTGTTGGTGGCCGCAAGGTTGTGGCCGGTAGTGATGGCAATGTTGCTTGGCGCCACACACCATGGCTCGGTTCTCACGCAGCTAAAGGCGGCGTTCGACCTTTGCGACGCTCTCTACAGGTATTTAATTTTTGAAAAGCTAGCTCAATACCATACCATTGCGCCTAGAATTTGTTACATTTGGCAAACAATTTTTGAATGGTGTTTTACTTGTTTTTCATTGTAATTATTTCATATATCATAATTTTTGTATAATATTTTTAGGATATAAAATAATAAAGTGTTTTTCCAGCAAAGAAGATAATTAAATAGGAAAGTAAAAAGTATAAGTAGTGAGAAAACTAAAGTGAAAAAAATTAATCTTGAAAATTTGTCCTTTATGTAGTTGGGAGGCACTTGAGGTATGTCAAACGGCAAGTCATTGTTATTGAAAGTCCTGTTACGTTTACGTTTGCTTTCTCAACCAACAACATTGTTATTTCTTGATGGACTTGTTCTATTATGACATGTGCTATGTTATGTCCATCATGCTAATTTCATTCCAAACTCAAAATATATACTTGTAAAAGTCTTGTTGGTGATGGTCGGATTTAGTTAGAAGGGCAATATCGTCTTTCAGAATATTTCTTACACTAATAAATAAATCTTGGATTTCCTTTTAGTCAAAATCCACATTAATCCAATTTTTATTGAGATAGATAGCTTGTTTGTTGGTACGCGTATTTATTATGATTTTTTTTTTTTTTTTTTTATTTAAGCAGGGATTAGATCCAATGGCAATATCCGCAGTATTTTCGGTAGCACAATACATGGGAGAAAAACAAATCTCCGGTGACCATTGCTTCATCTTGAAACTGTCAGCAGATCACACAAACTTAGCTGATCGAAGCGATAACACATCAGAGATGATAAAACATGTTATGTTTGGTTACTTTAGCCAACGAAGTGGATTGTTAGTGTATTTAGAGGACTCTTATCTGACCCGAATACAAGTGCCTGGCTCCCACCCTACATATTGGGAAACCTCTATGGGAACGAAAATAGAGGATTATCGAATGGCGGAGGGCGTGAAGATTGCACACTCGGGTCACTCGAGTGTGACCATTACTAGGTTTGGTGACAGTTTAAAGGATGGACCAGCCATCACACGGATGGAGGAGACATGGACCATTGATGATATTGCTTTTAATGTTCCCGGTTTATCAATGGACTGTTTTATCCCTCCTGAAGAAATGCAAAAAGATTATCCGGAAGAAGCCCTCGATTGGAGATCTCAATTACTCACCTCATCATAGTTATTTTTCGACATTAGACTAATACATAGTATATGGATATTGTGTGTATACAAAAATATTGCCTATGTTTTTTATAATGACACTTTTGTTAACTATGAACATGATTGCTGTATTTTTGTTTCAATTTCTATTAGGTATGGAGATAAAAAAACTGCTCTCCAAATTATAGCTTTTGCTTAGCGGGTTAATACTCCTTCCGTCCCAAAATGATCTTCTCATTTGCTATTTCTCGTTGTCCCAAAAAGTTCTTCACATTTCTACATTTTAGCTTAAACAAAGCATGGCTAGTGAAGCAAGTGTTCATATCCTTAAAAAGTTTGAATAGTCAAACGCGAATATCATTTTGGGACGCAAGGAGTATAATATTTGCTCTATATTTAAGTTATTGTCTCTGGATATAGTTTTTAATTGGATTATGTTCATTTTGCCCTTTAGTTGAGGTGGTAATAGCTGTGATGTGATTCTATTTAGTCTCTGGTTACCTAATTTTATGAAATTAATTCCACATATCTAAATTCCACCCACCATGAAGTGCAGATTTAATTACCTAATTTTGAGAAATCAATTTCACGTTTCCAAGTTGACACACTAAGAAATTTAATTTTTGGACACAGATGGGGAGTAATTGCACTTTATGATTTTACAATGTGTTCATCGCTCTGTCCCAACCTACTAAATGTTAAATGTTGTGATGCAGAGCAACAGTCCCAGCAGTAACTCGGCGCAGCACGCACGACCGTGCCATGTTCCAGTACACGACCGTGCGATTAAAGACGGATGTGGGAGTCCTTTGCGCACTGTTCTGGACGACCGTGCCATGTTCCTATACACGATCGTGCTCGGAGGATTTCCTGGTTACACTTTTCTTTATGTTTCGTTTGAAGACAATTTAAGTAGGGATATTTCTGTCTTTATTTATCAAGCTTCGTTAGGGTTTTAATTATTTGTTATTAAAGTATTTAAACTCGTTTAGGGTCTGGAGGAACACAATTTTGATTATTTGAATTTTACACAGAAAAAGCTTTCGCTTTTCAGAATTGAATCTTCGTTCTTTCGGTTCGGTCTACAATCTCTAGCTTCAGGTTATCATTTGGTATCAGTTTCCTGGACGAATATCAATGGCCGACCGAGGACGTGGTGGTCTTGGGAGGGGCCGTGGAGCGGCTGCCCAAGAAGAAGATCACCATCGCACACGTGACCTACGTGATATTGAGATGGACGAATTGAGGAGACAGGTTCAGATACTTCAGAATCGACTTGATCGCGTGGAGCATCCACCAGCTGTAGATTCAGACTCAGATATATCATCCGAGGGCACGGAGTATCAAGACGGGGTCAACCCCTTTGCCCACAATCATGATCATCAGAACAGATATGCAGCAGACCTTTCTAAAGACGTTGGTGTCAAAATCGAGATTCCTGACTTTGAAGGTAAAATGCATCCTGATGACTTTATTGATTGGCTTCATACTGTTGAACGTGTTTTTGATTTAAAACACATGAGTGATCGTAATAAAGTGAAAGTGGTTGCAATCAAATTGAAGAAACACGCCTCAATTTGGTGGGAGCATGTTAAGAAACCACGTGTTCGAGAAGGGAAGGCCAAAATTCAGTCTTGGGATAAGATGAAGAAATTGTTGCGTGCCAAGTTCCTTCCTAAACACTATACGCAGGACTCTTTTATTGACTATCATAATCTGAAACAAGGTGATCTGCCAGTAGAGGATTTTATCAGTGAGTTTGATCGGTTGCGCATGCGATGTGATGTGGCTGAAGAGGATGAGCAGACAGTTGCTCGTTTCCTAGGCGGTCTCTGTATTGATATCTCGGAAGTGGTTCAATTGCAGCAGTACTGGACTTATGAGGATGTTTGTCTACTTGCCTTGAAGGTCGAGAAACAACTCAAGAGGAAGAAGGTCATCACCCGTTGGCAAAGCAGAGATTTGACTAGTACTCGAGGGGCGAGTAGTAGTACCAATCCAAAAGGGGTTACAACGTCAGCCACACCAACACCGATTGCAGCGAAACCTGGGTTTGTTCCAGACACCGGTCGAGCCAGACAACCGGCTAGGTGTTTCAAATGTCATGTACTTGGCCATCTCCAAGTTGAATGCCCCAATCGCAATGTTGTTGCTTTGATTGAAGACGACCCCCCAGTTTATGACACAGCTTCTAAGGGGTCCGATGATGAGGGTAAGGAGGTGTTTACCGATCAAGGTTCAGCTTTAGTGGTTCGATGAGTCTTGAACATGACTGTGGTAGAAGACAAACAGTGGCTTCGACACAATATCTTTCAGACCAAGTGCACCGCTAAGGGTAAGGTCTGTAAGGTGATTATTGATGGTGGTAGTTGTGAGAATGTCGTTTCTACTACAATGGTTGAGAAGTTGCACTTGAAAACAGAGGAACACCCATAACCATACAATCCTGGTTGATTAAAGGGAATGAGCTAAAGGTGAACAAACGGTGCTTGGTACAATTTTCTATTGGCAGGCGTTACAAGGATGATGTTTGGTGTGATGTCGTTCCAATGGATGCGTGTCATCTCTTATTGGGCTGCCCATGGTTGTTTGATAGATGAGTTAAGCATGATGGGTTCAAGAACACGTATACATTCCAAAAAGATGGATTGTCGGTTACATTGTGCCCTACTGATCTGAGACATGTCGCTGACACGCCAAATACACCTACTGCTGTCGTTGGTCATCAAGTACTCAGCCGGTCCGCTTTTGATGTTGCTTTTACACAGGAGAATAGGTTTTATGTGTTATTGGTTGTTGAGGGTAACGAGATTCATACGCCACCGCCAGCATCTGTGCGGTCTCATCTGGATTCCTACAGTGATGTGACACCTGATGAAATCCCTCCGGGTCTACCACCAATACGGGATATTCAACACTGCATTGATCTTGTTCCTGGAGCGCCAATTCCGAATAAATCCGCCTACTGTTGGGTTTTGTAGTAACATGCGCAGCGGAATATAGCATTTAAAATTTAATGAAACCCAAAGCCTATAGATCCATTCATATGATTATAGCAAATACATCTACGATGAATATTAGAATACTAACCCTTGAAGCGTCTCCTTAGCAACCTTGAATTCGGTGGAGCTTTTCGAAATTGATCCGAACAATCACGAACAAGATCATGAACTTGTAGATGATAATCGTCACCCTCTAATGGTATCCACACCACGAACGAATATTAAGAATCACTTGATCTGGTTGCTAGACCACAAATAACTATATGGAATAATATATGTGTTCTTGTTCTTCACTATGGAGATCTTAGAACAAGAATAAACTCTCTCAAACTCTTTGGAGGCTTTCACAATTGCATTAGACTGATTAGGGCTGTTAGAGCTCGTTTTTATACTTATTAGACCTATTCCAAATAGGTAACAAGTGTCCAAACCCGAAACAATACGGACTTAGGAAATCCCCAGCCGAAACCGACTGGTCCGGCCGGGTCCTTTCCTTGGTCCGCCCGGATCACCTGGAGGTCCGACCGGGTCCTTGTCCTGGTCCGGCCGGACCCTCCTGCTTTCCAGTTTTGTCCTCTAATTTCCTAATATTCCTTAAAGGCCCTTCGACCCTTAATTCCATTTAAGTCCTTTATAAGATTCGTTCTAATGTGTGTGACCCTTTAGGATTATACTAAGTTGGCAATGGGTATCACCCCATAAGATATGATTAGGTTCTAGCAAACCGTCATACCTACCCAATTAGTATAACTATATAAGTTCGTATCCTTTATAGAACATATTACAATCTCTTTGTTCTCGATGTCTATTGAACGTAAGCCATGGTCAATGGTCAACTTACATTGTTCAATGCTTTCTCGATCCCGAATGTATTGATACATCAAATCATATTTGAGCACGGCCATGCATTTCATCAATACCATTCATCGAGTGGCCAAAGCTTGACATCTCTCTTGATGAGGAACAAATCCTTTCTTGGCTTATTACTCTTCCCTACATGATTCCGATTATGGCAATCACATTCTTTATAACTACCCGGTTAGGGGTAACGTTTGAATATGTCAAACATAATGTTCATCAAGTGGAAGACTGTAATAACCTCAACTCTAAAGATTCCAGTAATATAACTATACAACAACAACAACAACAAAGCCTTAGTCCCAAAATAATTTGGGGTCGGCTAACATGAATCTTCATATGTCATCGTGATAAAAGGAAGAGAGAGAGAGAAAGATAAAGAGAAAGAGAAAGAAAAAGAGAGAGAGAGAGAGAGAGAGAGAGAGAGAGAGAGAGAGAGAGAGAGAGAGAGAGGGCGAGAGAGAGAAAGAGAGAGAGAAAGAGAGGAAAAAGATGGAGAAAATAAAATAAAATAAATAAATAAATAATAATAATAAAAAGTACGATCAACCCCCATCATTCACATGAATTTTCGCCCTCCACTCCGGCCTCTTCAACGCCACATCTTCATCCACTCCGAGTAAACTCATATCATTTTCAATCACCTTAATCCAAGTTTGCTTGGGTCTTCCCCTACCCCTCGCCATTTTATCACTTCTCCACTCTTCAGGCCTCCTAACCGGTGCATCACTCGGTTTCCGTCTCACATGACCAAACCACCTTAGACGATGCTCCCTCGTTTTATCCTCAATGGACGCAACTCCTACTTTACCCCTGATCACCTCATTTCTCAATCGATCTTTTCTTGTATACCCACACATCCATCGTAGCATACGCATCTCCGCTACATTCATCTTATGAATATGACACTGTTTCACGGCCCAACATTCAGTGCCATAAAGCAGTGCAGGCCTAATTGCCGTACGATAGAATTTCCCCTTTAATCTATTTGGCATGCCACGATCACAAAGAAACCCTGTGGCACTCTTCCACTTCAACCAACCTGCTTTAATCCTATGAGCCACATCTCCATCCAATTCTCCATCTTTTTGGATAATAGATCCAAGATAGCGAAAGAACTCGGAAGCTTGGACAATCTTTCCATCGAATGTGATCACTCCTGCCTCTCTGTTTCCAACTTTGCTAAATTTACACTCCATATATTCAGTTTTTCTTCTGCTTAACCTAAAACCTCGAGATTCCAAAGTGCGTCTCCACAACTCCAATTTACTTTTAACACCTTCTTTTGTCTCATCAATCAGCACAATATCATCTGCAAACAACATACACCATGGAATATCATCTTGGATTGACCTCGTCACTTCATCAATTATCAGGGCAAAGAGAAAGGGACTAAGTGCAGAGCCTTGATGCACTCCAATCGTGATAAGGAACTCTTCTGTCTTCCCAACGCTTGTCCGTACACTAGTACTAACTCCATTATACATGTCCTTGATAATATCAATATATTTCTTTGAAACGCCTTTCTTTACTAAAGCCCACCAAAGTACCTCTCTTGGCACTTTATCATACGCCTTCTCCAAATCAATGAAAACCATGTGCAAATCTTTCTTTTTATCTCGATATTTCTCCAGGATTTGTCTCATAAGATAGATTGCGTCCATAGTCGATCTGCCGGGCATAAATCCAAATTGGTTATCCGAAATATTCACAATTTTTCTTAGCCGTTGTGCAATCACTCTTTCCCAAAGTTTCATAGTATGGCTCATTAATTTGATCCCTCGATAGTTGGCACAATCTTGGACATCACCTTTGTTCTTATACAAAGGGATTATGGTACTTTTTCTCCACTCCAATGGCATTGTGTTACTTCTCCATATCTTGTTGAATAGTGTTGTTAACCAATCTATTCCCCTCTCCCCAAAACATCTCCACACCTCAATTGGTATTCCATCCGGCCCTACGGCTTTCTTTAATCCCATCTTTTTTATCGCCATTTCCACTTCACCCTTTTGAATTCGCCTCATAAAATCTCGATTAATCATACTCGAAGGGATAGTTATAACTCCAGTAATATAACTATATGAGACTTAATTATGACATTGTGACCATGACATAAATCTCATATGGGTCAGTCCAGTATTTGGTCTCCAACAAATACCCATAAGTTTAATTGTATCCCATACACCATAATCATCATATGATTATCTATTAAACTTATACTAACAATTACTCCCTCCGTCTCACTATGTTTGGCCACATGTCTCATTTTGTTTGGCCACTTATAAAACCAATGTAAATTTATACATTATTTTCCTATTATACACTTCATTAAGTTTAACATCTTGCAAGCTAATTAATACTAGTGAGTATAAAAACAAAGCACAAATTCTCATGTACATATTATTAAAGAAGGGTATACTAGGAAATATAAAAATTGAACAAGTCATTAATTGAGGTTTCTTAAACTACGAAATTTTGTCTTGTGGCCAAACATAGTGATACGGAGGGAGTAATACATAATTATCAGGGACGGGGATTATTATAATAAACATGCAAAAGATATAATAATCAACATTCAATATCTTTATTAAAACATAATCAATAGATAACATTAATCGTTCTCATAACGTGCCTAGAGCATACAACACCAACAATCTCCCACTTGCACTAGGCCTAATTAATGTATCGAATACCCATAGACATAACATGACCATCATGCTTTGCTTGTGGAAGACCCTTTGTCAATGGGTCGGCAATGTTATCATCAGTCGGTACTCTGCATATATTTTTGTCTCCTCTATCAACGATATCTCGAATGATATGAAAACGCCTAAGTATGTGTTTGGATTTCTGATGTGATCTTGGTTCCTTTGCTTGAGCAATAGCACCATTATTGTCACAATAAAGGTCTATTGGGTTAGCAATGCAAGGAACCACTTCTAGTTCACCGATGAACTTCTTGATCCAAACAGCTTCTTTTGCAGCATCGGATGCAGCAATATACTCAGCTTCCATTGTAGAATCTGCGACGGTACTTTGCTTAGAACTCTTCCAGCTAACAGCACCTCCATTTAGCACAAATACAAATCCATATTGCGATCTTGAATCATCCTTGTCGGTTTGGAAGCTTGCATCTGTGTAACCACTTACAACGAGATCATCTTCCAACACTCCATACACCAAGAACGAATCTTTAGTCTTTCGCAAGTACTTAAGAATCATCTTGACTATAATCCAGTGACTCTCACCGGGATCTGATTGGTATCTACTCGTCATGCTCAAAGCATACGAGACATCGGGTCTAGTACATATCATGGCATACATGATTGATCCAATTGCGGAAGTATATGGAATCTCAATCATTCTCTTACGCTCATCAGTCGTCTTAGGACACTGATTCTTGCTTAGAGTTATGCCATGGCCTACTGGCAAATTTCCTCTCTTAGAGTTTTCCATGTAGAATCTCTTAAGAACTTTGTCAATATATATATCTTGACTTAAACCAATCAATTTCTTAGATCTATCACGATAGATTCTAATACCAAGGATATACGCGGCCTCTCCCATATCTTTCATTGAGAAACACTTTCCTAACCAAGCTTTTACAGACTGCAGTGCAGGAATGTCGTTTCCAATAAGTAATATGTCATCAACATATAGTAATAGAAATAATACTACGCTCCCACTAATCTTCTTGTATACACAAGGCTCATCTTCGTTCTTGATGAAGCCAAACTCTTTGACCGATTCATCAAATCGAAGATTCCAACTCCTTGAAGCTTGCTTCAATCCATAGATGGATCTTTGTGTGAATACGTGTGTTTGAATTTGAGAATATTCATAGTAACATTAAAATTATGAGAGTCGCCACGCCGTTTTAATTATAGCCAAAACATTGAGAAAAAGCATGTTTAATGGGTTCGGGGGTCAAATTACAACAAGAGAAGAATATTGAACGTTATCACTCCTATTGCCCGAATGATCGGTCTTTCTATCATGATGAATGTGTTAGTAGTGTGTTAGTGTTTGAGACCGGATCCGAAGATTGCCTACGTTCCTCTCAATGTGAGAAGCTCAGGTCAGCGTAGTTCGAGAAGAATTTAGAATAGGCAGAAGAATCGGGATCATACATAATGAGGGGGGAATTACCTAAAGATTAGGGTTTAGAAGTAGTTCCTAGATCATCCTCGGGTTGATGAACCCTCGATCATCATCGGCTATGAAATAACATGCAAACATGAAGATCGCAACCCTAAATATAGCATAAATAAGGTTTTAATCTATGAACACGATGAACATATGAAGAACATATATGAACATATGAATAAACATGCGAAGCATATGAAGAAACTATGAATAAACATGCAAGAACATGAATATTAAAGATCTACATTAGAAATAATGCAAGAACGTGAAGAAATAAGTTAGAAAACTTACCTATGTTGGCAAGAAATAAACCTTGATCTTCTTGGAGGTTTGAATGCTAATTAGAGAGCAAAATTGTGTTTAAGAACTCTCAAATTCGGATCCCCCTAAACCAATAGCATGAGATTGGTTTATATAGTAAACTGAGGGGAAGATCTGATGGTCCGGGGCGGATGTGGCCGCGTGGCCAATATTGAGGGCGGCGGCGAAAGTGGCCGCGTGGCCATCGTTGCGCGCTGACTTGAAATTCAAGCTAGGGTTTTACTGTTCATACAAGGCAACCCTAAATGTCCATATTTAATGTTTTCTAGAACATTGAGCTATTTTTGGGAATCCGGGACAAGTCTTTGCAAGGTTTCTAATTCCCATAAAGTCCTTGTATATTTGGGAAAGCCCTAATAAACTCATTTTCAGATCGGGTACTAACAGTAGCCCCTCGGCGATGCTTCTTGCAAGGCAATGGAGGGTCGATGATAAAAATAGGAACCGTTCTGAAACATGAGTTTCAAAACAGAGGAAAGGTAAGGGAACGGCTGGACCTTGACAGGCGACCTACGTATCCGCGTAGTTCAAATCTGATGGGGAAATTGGGAAGGACTGTCCTCTGATGGGGAACAACGTGTTCTGCTGGGGAAAATGCACTTGCTGGGGATGAGAGATGACCATGTTGGTCGGGTGGCTGGACCTTTTCAGGTTTCCTACGTATCCTCCGAGGAATCAAGCCGGTCGTAGTTCAGAGCGATTAGGCAAAAGCGAGCCATCGGACTTCTGCTAGGGATAATAAACCTACGGGCACTATACTGTATGAAGAACGAACATTCGTTAGGAAATGAAGTCATTTGGGAAATATAAAGATTACGTTGTCTAAATAATCCCAAGATGGAATGGTAAACGCAATCAGGATCGCCAGGGCTCCTGCCGATTGTGCTAACGAAACGCCGAGGCTTTTGCCAACCACGATCGATCAAGGATACGTATGTCATAGAGGCGTCGAAGTCTCTACAATCATACGAATCCTAATAATAGGTGCTGGATCTCTCGCAAACAGAAACGCCGAGGCTTCTGCCAATCGCGATTGATCAAGGATACGTATGTCATAGAGGCGCCGAAGTCTCTACAATCATACGAATCCTAATAATAGATGCTGGATCTCTCGCAAACAGAAACGCCGAGGCTCCTGCCAATCACGATTGATCAAGGATACGCATGTCATAGAGGCGCCGAAGTCTCTACAACCGTACGAATCCTAATAATAGATGCTGGATCTCTCGCAAACAGAAACGCCGAGGCTTCTGCCAATCGCGATCGATCTAGGATGCGTATGTCATAGAGGCGCCAAAGTCTCTACAACCATACGAAGCCTAAGCAAATATTAGGAAATGCTAAAATAATAGATGCTGGATCTCTCGCAAACAGAAACGCCGAGGCTTTTGCCAATCGAGATCAACCTAGGATGCGTATGTCATAGAGGCGCCAAAGTCTCTACAATCATACGAATCCTAAGCAAATATTAGGAAATGCTAAAATAATAGATGCTGGATCTCTCGCAAACAGAAACGCCGAGGCTTCTGCCAATCACGATCGATCTAGGATGCGTTTGTCATAGAGGCGCCAAAGTCTCTACAATCATACGAATCCTAAGCAAATATTAGGAAATGCTAAAATAATAGATGCTGGATCTCTCGCAAACAGAAACGCCGAGGCTTCTGCCAATCGCGATCGATCTAGGATGCGTATGTCATAGAGGCGCCAAAGTCTCTACAATCATACGAATCCTAAGCAAATATTAGGAAATGCTAAAATAATAGATGCTGGATCTCTCGCAAATTGAAACGCCGAGGCTTCTGCCAATCACGATCGATCTAGGATGCGTATGTCATAGAGGCGTCAAAGTCTCTACAATCATACGAATCCTAAGCAAATATTAGGAAATGCTAAAATAATAGATGCTGGATCTCTCGCAAACAGAAACGCCGAGGCTTCTGCCAATCACGATCGATCTAGGATGCGTATGTCATAGAGGCGCCAAAGTCTCTACAACCATACGAATCCTAAGCAAAAATTAGGAAATGCTAAAATAGATGCTGGATCTCTCGCAAACAGAAACGCCGAGGCTTTTGCCAATCGCGATCGACCTAGGATGCATATGTCATAGAGGCGCCAAAGTCTCTACAATCATACGAATCCTAAGCAAATATTAGGAAATACTAAAATAATAGATGCTGGATCTCTCGCAAACAGAAACGCTGAGGCTTCTGCCAATCAGGATCGATCTAGGATGCGTATGTCATAGAGGCGCCAAAGTCTCTACAACCATACGAATCCTAAGCAAATATTAGGAAATGCTAAAATAATAGATGCTGGATCTCTCGCAAACAGAAACGCCGAGGCTTCTGCCAATCACGATCGATCTAGGATGCGTATGTCATAGAGGCGCCAAAGTCTCTACAACCATACGAATCCTAAGCAAATATTAGGAAATGCTAAAATAGATGCTGGATCTCTCGCAAACAGAAATGCCGAGGCTTCTGCCAATCACGATCGATCAAGGATGCGTATGTCATAGAGGCGCCAAAGTCTCTACAACCATACGAATCCTAAGCAAATATTAGGAAATGCTAAAATAGATGCTGGATCTCCCGCAAACAGAAACGCCGAGGCTTCTGCCAATCGCGATCGATCTAGGATGCGTATGTCATAGAGGCGCCGAAGTCTCTACAACCATACGAATCCTAAGCAAATATTTGGTGAAGAATGGAAATTTTAAGGGGCTTTCCGTTCCCAAAGGTATCGAATATCAGTCAAAACAGCGCTAAGGGCACCTAAAATGAATCAAAGGGAATGTACTAGGGGTAAAACTGAAATTTTGCATGTTGAGGCAAAGATGATGGATTGTTATGAAGTCGCAAACGGGATGAACTCTCGGGGAGTCACAAAGGTGATAGACTCTCGGGGAGTCCCAAGGGTGACGGACTCTCGGGGAGTCACAAAGGTGATAGACTCTCAGGGAGTCACAAGGGACTCTTTGGTGAGTCACAAGGGCAAATGACCTTTAGGGAGACGCGAAGGAGATGGACTCTCGGGAGTTGCTAATATGGGAAACATGATCTGGGTTCCGCTTATCCTAATTTAGGAGGGGATGAGGCTACGAGCCATTAAGACCAAGGTGTTAGGTAAGGGACATTTTTCTTGGTTGCCTAGAGGTAGGACCTAAGGCTCCTTTAAGGAAAGGGAATAAGGAAGATGGTGGTCTCATAATCTTGAGATAGGGATGCCAAAGATGTCATGGCTTCTTGGGCTTTAGATTATGTCTTGGAGATACTGTGGGTTTCCTAGGCTTACAGGCTAGGGATAGGAGTTTATTTAAGCATGAGGAGAGTATTCTATCCTAGGCTTAGTGCTAGGGCTTGGAAAGGATGAGGTTTGGGAACTTCCTAGATGTTAGGGTTTCGAACAAGGGTTTGGAAACTGGTGTTTAAGGACCATGACTCTCCAAGGTTTGGGACTAGGGTTTAGGAATTTCCTAGGTCTAGGAGGCTAGGGCTTGGAGTTGTGGTAGGCTCAGAGGTTGCAAAGGCGTTGGCTTTTAGACATAAGGCTGGGGGTTGGAAAGGTTGTGACTTCTTAGGCTTGAGACCATGGACCGTTGGGAAGAGGGATTGCTTTTGTGGAAGGTCCACTAAGCTTGATGTTAGGGTTCACCATTTTCCGGGATTGGTGACTATGGCTTGGAAATGTTCGTGGTAACCTAGGCTTTGGGCTAGGTTTTAAGGCTAAGGACTGTAAACTTCCTATATTTTGAGACTAAGGTGAAGGAATTTCCTAGGTCTAGGACTAGGGTTTGAAGGGAATGTTGAATCCTAGGCTTGATGATAGAGTTTAAAGAGGATAATTTCTACCTAGGCTTGAGGCTAGGGTTTTAGAAAGAGTGCGACTACCTAGGTTAGAGGCTAGGGTTTAGAGCGAATGCGACTACCTAGGCTCGAGGCTAGGGTTTAGAGCGAATGCGACTTCCTAGGCCTGAGGCTAGGGTTGATTAAGTTTTGGACAGGGCATTGTATCCTAGGTTTTTGGGTTAAGGTTTAATAAGATGGGGGGATTAAGATTGTAAATCTCCTAGGTTTCGAGACTAGGGTTTCGGGAATTTGAAATGATGTTGCATGCGGGGCTTTGGAAATTCCCTAGAACTTGGGCTAGGGTTAAAGAGGATGTTGCGGTTTCCTAGGCTTAAGGATATGTGACTACCTAGGCTTGAGGCTAGGGTTTGGGGAGAACGCGACTTCCTAGGTTTGAGGCTAGGGTTTGGAAAGAATATCGACTACCTAGGCTTGAGGCTAGAGTTTGGAGGGAATGTGACTACCTAGGCTCGAGGGTAGGGTTTAGGAAGGATGTGGCTTCCTAGGATCGAGGCTAGGGTTTAAGAAGGATGTAACTTCCTAGGCTTTAGGCTAGGGTTTGGAAGGATGTAATTACCTAGGCTCTAAGCTAGGGTTTGGAAGGGATGTAACTACCTAGGCTCGGGGCTAGGGTTTAGGAAGGATGTAATTACCTAGGCTTGAGGCTAGAGTTCAGAGAGAATGATATGACCACCCAGGCTTGAGGCTAGGGTTTAGGAAGGGTGTAGCTACCTAGGATCAAGGCTAGGGTTTGGAGACCGAAAGCATTTGAAGGTTTGTCTTGGTTTAGACTGAGCAAGTTTGAGGTCTAAGAGTGTTGCGGTTTGGGGCAAATGAGCTTGATACCTCGTGGCTGGATAGGCTCGATAGATTAGACCTAGGCTAAAGTTCTAGGGTTTAGCTAGGGTAAGACTCAGACATGTGTTAAGGAGACCGGGGCCTAATGGAATGGTAGGCGTGAGATCTAGGAGATCGAAGGCTAGGCAGGGTAGCGTTGGGACATAAGGCTTTCAAGCGGGTAAGTCTTTTGTCCTAGAGAAACCGCGTTATGGATTAGGACCAAGCAGGCTTGAGGTCGGCCAAGGAGCAATGGATTGGGATTGGATGATCCTAGTACCTAATACGCATGTCGGGCTTGGATCCTAGAGTGTTTGAAAGTTTAGGCTAGGTGCGAACCGTAGGTGCAGGAAATGGTTTTGGATATATGACCATGTTGGCGCTTTAGGTAAAGGGATTGAGTGTCCAAGACTTTGCTTGAGTACAATAGGTACCTTAAGTTGGATTGGGTATGCTTTGGTCTCGCGTGACCAAGCTCGTTCGGCGATTGCAAAGGTGGGTCTGGTATGGGACTAAAGGTGTTAAGCGCATGATTTTTGACTGGACGGGTTTTGATATCTTTATGGCATATCACGGTACGCGGGAGGTCCTATGCGTTCGAGCACGTTTGAGGTTTGGACTCGTGGGGAAGAAAGGTTTGAGATCCATGGAGTTCAAGGGTGGACCTTGTAGGTGGTGAGGTTTAGACTCGGCTCGGATTAAGTAGGTTAGAGACCAAGTGGTTGAAGGTCAGACTAGGAAGTCTTTTGAAGCTAAGGAGTGACACTAGGTTTAAGAGTGGCAGGGCCATGGTTTGGGTATGACAGTATGCGTAGATGGCATTGTTTTGGTTGGACCAAGCAGGCTTGGGAACTAAAGAGTTCTAAGGGTCGACATCTAAGGTTATAGACCTAGAGGGTAGACAGTTTTGTGATCTAAAGGGTTTAGGAGTTGAGACCTAAGGTGTGAATTGGATATGCTAGAGACCTATAAGGTAGGTGTTTGGCGGCCTTGCATGGACTTGGGATCTAAGGGATAGTTCAATAGGTTAGACTGGGTAGACCTAAGAGGTTGGACCTAAGAGGATAGGGGAGACATAGTCTGGACAAGGTAAGGATGAATATATATTGGTAGGTTTGGGATCTAAGAGATCAGGTAGACTCGAGACCAGTAGGTTCGGGACCTAATGGGTCATTCTAAGGATTTGGATTCGGTAGACTGGCTTACGGCTTGAGGTTTTGGGTAAGACTGGTTTGAGGCTTTTAGGAGTCCCGCTACTAACTTATGGAGGGTCGAGCTAAGGGGTTATGGTGTAACCTATGTAAGACTGACCGGGTAGGTGCGGGACCTAAGGTTTTGAATCAAGTCAGATTGGGACGTAAGGGTATCCTATTGTGTAGGAAATAGGGTGAAGGACCGAGTCGGTTCAAGAATCACAAAGATGGGTCTCAGAGTGGACCGAGGAGGTTTATACAAATTTTGTGGAGACCGAGAGTGCGGGTTTATAAACAAAGTGTCGTGGAAGAGAAAACTTTTGAAAGTGTTATGACTTTATAAAGATGCCTTATAATTAATTATGATTCTAATCAATCCAAATAGGTCGTCGCGTACCGAGTTTGACGATGAGGGGTGCCCTTCTTCTAAGTGTATCCTTGTTGACGCCTCGGTATTCTCTGGGAAACAACATAGTCGACCCATTCTGTTGGGGAAGCCCCAGTCCGATAAGGGTGTAGAGCGGGTATCCTACCTCCTTTAAGACGCACCCTTTTTTCTGCCTAGACCGCCCTTGCGGGTTTTCAATCTAGCGGGCATCTCTTTTGCGTCATCATTTTTTTTTTTTTTGAAATCATTCAGTCGACTCAAAAAAGGAAAAAAGAATTGTTTGAAAACATGAGGGGGCATTTTGGGGAGAGTAAGAGGGAGAGAGATAGTACTCACATTTTGACTCTTTGGGCAACTGAGTGTATATATGTACAAATGGTGGGAAGCCCCTTCTTGACAGAAAGTAAGTGTTTAGCTCTTTCCTAGATTGTAGAACGAAAGACTTGTCGAGACATTTGAAAATTATTTTATTCAAGATTCTCATTTGATTGCTCGAGAATGGGCCTCGTTGATTAGTTATGCATCTTAAGTAGTCTCAAAATAATAAATGTTTTGATCAATTGTGAGTGAAGAAGTCAGGAGTAGAAATATGGGGCAAGAGAGAAGAGAAGGAAAATTGGCTACGAGGTGGGTTGTGTATATTTTTGGACCGGACCCTAAGGTTGCCTACGTTCTCCTCAAGGTGAGGAGCTCAGGTCCGCGTAGTTTGGGGATGACCCGCTTGACGATGGTGTCGGGTTTCAGTGGGTATGTGTGGGAGGAAAGAAAGGAAAGAAAGTTGGCCCAAGGTAGGTTATGTTTGGCTTTGAGTGGTCGCCCGGTTGACGATGAAGTTGGGTTTTGAGTTTAGGTGTGAGGTTCGTTTGAGGTGAGTTGTTCTTTGTAGCTCATTGCGGTGGATTACTCTTTGTAGTTATTGCAGTGGATTGCTCCATCGTAGTTATCATGGGTTGCTGCCGTTTATCTACTTTGTAAGGAAAGAAAGGAAAATAGAACATTTGAGGTGAAAAGAAAATGAGACTTTTACTTTTCTATGGTGATAGCCCCTTCTATTTTCTTTATTATTATTATTTTTTTTATTTTATTTTATCTCTTTGTGCACACCCTTTTTTTTACCTAGGCCGCCCTTTCGGGTTTTCAACCTAGCGGGCTTCTTTTTGTGCGATGCTCTAACTTTTGCCTAGGTCGCCCTTTTGGGTTTCATCCTAGCGAGCCATATTTTTTTTATATTTGTACATGAAACATTGGGCAAGACAAGCCCTAGTTTGCTTTTCGCCTCTCTCGATTGTGAGGTAGCTTCCTTATAGTTCAAGCGGCCTTTTGCTGGCGGCGGGCATCCTAGCCCCTTGATTTTCACCGGTAGAGCTCCATTGGATTATCACGTGCACCAATGAATGACTTCGTGCACTTGTCTTATATTTGCGATGGAATACGGACAGCCCCAGTGTAACGGCATGTAGTACTCATGATGGGAACAAACCAACCCTTTAAATTGTGGCAGCATGGATGTCTATTTGATGATGAGCAACCGCAGTCCATTCCTTTGTCATGACCTTATAAAAAGGGGTCTAATGGTGGGATGAGAGGCGTATGAGGATAGTGTATGGGAGAAGGTGTATATAGAGAGTGTACATGAAGTGTGTACAAGGGTGAGTGTATAGAGAGAGTGTATGGGGGTAGAATGTAGAGAGAAGGGAAAGTGATTCGTTCATCCCAATTGATCGAAGCATTTGTTATTTGAGATTAATCGTTTACTTAGTTATGTGAATGGTTTGTGGGTCCATTTACCTTTTAATGAGTCGTCATTAATGAGTAAGATTAAGATTAATTCATCATATAAAGATATAGCAATCAAGCGAAAATGGTGAATAAGACAATTTTCATGAAATTGATATATGCAAGCTTATGTCTCAAGTCTAGAGAGAAAAGAAAAGAAATAAAGACCTTTTTATTGGAACTAAAAGATTTAAACTGACTAGTCCGGGTGGACTTTTACATAAAGAAACAAAAATCGTCCAAGGTGGACTTTTGACTAAGGACACTCTAGAACCTACGAAGACTGAATGACCCTTTTCTTTTCTTTTATTTAAAGGAGGTAGCCCCAATTTCCTCTTTTGCCCATGCCCATGTATTCCGTTGGCGGGTGATGACTCCGCTGTTAATGAGGCTTTGAATCTTTCTCCTCAATTGGAAGCAATCTTCGGTGTCATGTCCAATGTACTGGTGGTATTGGCAGTGTTTGGAGGGATCCAAGCCTTGCTTCACCCTACTTGGTTCATAATTGAACAAAGGAGACAACTTGCCGGCTTGAACTAGACTTTTGAAGAGTTTGCCCAAGTCGTCGAATTCGCGCTCGTCCTTCCTTTCACGAACTGTCTTTGAGGGTAATTTAGGTACCGCCACCCCTTGTTGATAAGTAGTCATAGGGGCATCCCGACGGGACAGTCTGTGGCAGCCCGTACATTTGAGGAGCGTACGGGTGTTGACATTGAGCAAGAGGGAGAATTCGACTGAGGTAATCATAAACGCCACGAATGTCAGACAAATGGCGCCTCTCGATATCTCTTAGGGTCTTATGCATCTCCTTCTGAAAGTGTGTTGCTTGCTCGTTGAGAATGGCCTTAAAGTGGATTGCTTGTTCATCGAGGATGGCTTCGAAGTGGGATGCTTGCTTACTGAGAGCAGTACCGGTGTAGAGGATTGTCTTGGGATCTTGGGTAGCAGCTTCAGTTGCAACTTCGATGTTCCTTGCAGTCGACATGATGCAGAACTCTATGTCATGAAAGAATTAGATTCGTATTTAATGATAAGGCATTGTTATAAGAATCATTTTTTGGAAAAGAGTAGGTCTCCACATTTTTGAAATGCATTTTGGTAAAAAATTGAAAGTTTGACCGGGCCGAAGTTGCCTACGTTCCCCTTATCATGAGGGAGAGGTCCCACACAATAAGAGGCTTCAGGTCGCCGTAGTTCGAATCAAGTTAGACTTTTTTTAAAAAGAGTGAGAGGTGACCATAGGGGTCAATTTGATAGTCTTTTTAAGATAAAGCGCTATCTTGAGGTCAAAAGCCGGAGATGACTCGGTCCTTGGTCAAGCAATGGGTGAGGAAAGACCTATAGGAGTTAGTTTTTGATTGAGTCGGGTATGGTTTGACTTATGGTTTGACCTAAGGTTTGACCTAAGGTTTCAGACAAGAATGGTTCAAGCTAGAATGCGATGATAATGGTGG
>JAOWBW010000837.1:0-191399 GCA_026119855.1 Campanula takesimana
ACCATAATTATGCGCCTAGATTCATGTTCTCTCTTATGTTCCTATGACTCTTTGCGCCTAATTATTCTATGCGCCTCAAATTTCATGCGCCTGGTATACACTTTGCTTATTTATGCTTCTATGCGCGTAATTCACACCAATTCCTTAAATGTTAATTTTGTCAGGATCTATCTAACTTCAGACCTGGTGAAACATTGATTTGAACGAGCTATCTGCTGACCCTATGGGTGTTGAAATTATGGATTATATCAGACTGGCTGGTCTTCTCCCTTTGTTCACTCTGGAGCAACCTTTCTATCTCTGCTCCGCTCCTCGTTGATGAATTTTTCTCTACAGCAGAATTTGTAGAAATTCCAACAGACATTGAAGGAATGGTGCGCTATCGCATTCGCGCAGTAGTTCAAGACGTTGAGATAACCATGTCTGCCGGCACTATAAGAACGTTGTCAACTTCAAAAAACTGGCCCCTTGGGTGTAGCTGGCAAAGTCAATTCCTATTCAGCCGCCGCTCAAAACATTATGGCGCGTCCCTTCTTCGTATTCCTACGCTTCAAAACAATATCAAAACGGTGAAATTAGAGATGGTGGTGATTTATTGGCGCATATTGCGCATCTGGTTGGCACTTCCATTATCTTCAAAACTGGAAATGTCAACAGATTTTACTATGGAGCAGTGGAATTCACAGCTGCCATCATGGCAAAAACCATCCTCAACTGGCCTCAGATCTTATTTACTAATCTTCAGGACCAGATTGACAAGTACAATAAAAAAACAGCTGACGGCAAGACAAAGTTCAAGACTCACTGCCGTATTCTCACTAAAATCTTCCTCTCCTACCCTGCGCTTGCAATTTTTTGCTGAGAACCCAGCCTACCAGACCACTGAGTCCCTGTTTTTGGTAAGGACAGTTAGTGATGAAGAGGCGCAGAAAGCGCATGGCCAAGCGCGCGCCAAGGGTGAAAGGCGCTCAGTTGGTAGATGAAGCCACTGAGTCAGATGAAGAAGCAGCTGGCGCAGATGGTGAAGAAGAAGCTGCAGTAGCGCCACGCGCAGAACATATTCCTGGCGCAGTGAAAGCAAAGGCAAAGGGATTGCTGAAGAACCAAGCAGACCTGCTAAGCGCCCCAGAACGGGCACTGAAGAAGAAAAGGAGCTGAAACGCGCTAAAGAAGCCAGTAGACTGGAAGCGCAGTTAAAAAGAGATGAAGAATTCAGATTGAAACAGGCTGCTGATTTATCTAAATCTGAAAGGCGCAAAGGCGCAGGATCTAGCGCTGATGCACGCGCGCCTGCCCATGATGCGCCTCCAACCGTTCATGCGCCTACTCAAACACCATCTTTGATCGTCAACAAGTCAGAGATAAAATTTCTGCAGATTTATTTGGTGAAGATATTGAGGATCAAGCTCAGGGGGAGCCAGATCAGTTAAGGCGCAAACCATCATCTGTGCGCCCAAAGGCTCCTGCGCCTCATCCTGAAGAAATTTCTTCAAGCGCAGAATATATTCCATCTCCTCCCCGCGCTCCTACTCCGCGCCCCTCTACTCCTGCGCCTCCTCCTCCCACTCCTGATATGAGTGTGGTTATTTCTCTTCTAAAGCAACTCCAGCAAGGCCAGTCTCAAATGAACTCACAGTTGGAGCTTCATACTTCAATGCTTACCCAGCAGGCTGATGAGATTGCTGCCATTAAGGGGGAGATAAAGCGCATAGATGCCAACATCAAGGACAAACATTTCCTGACTCCTCAACAATGGAATGACGCTATTGATCAAATGAATGAGCTCTTCAAAGGCACTCTTGCCTCCCTTCATGAGCGCATAGATGGTGGCATTAAACTCACTGATGGCCAAGATTTCATTAATGCTATAAGGGAGGTAGAGTTGAACATAGCGGGTGATATAAGGAAGTTGTTTGAAATGGTGGCTGGAGATAGCCAAAAATTGCTGAGTGTGGTTGATAAACTCAAGGAAGTTAAGGATGAGCTAGAAATCCTAAGTTTAACTGTGTATGGTGCTGATCCTGGCGCAGAACCCAAGCTTCTGAAACTCCTGCGCCTCCAGCTCCTGAAACTCCTGCGCCCTCTTCAAGCTCTGCTCCCAGCGCGCCTGTTGACATTAACTCCCTGCTTTCAAAGATTGATGTTTTGAAAGAGTTAGTTGTCACTCACTTCAACGCCGCACACTCCAGCGCAGACAGGCGCTCAGATAGGATTTCCTCTGACATTGTTTCAGCGCAGGCTGCTATTGAGGCTAACTTTCAGAACGTTGCAGAAAACGTCGCTCATCAGCAAGCCATTACTCAACGCACCATTGATGAATATCAAAACATTAATGTTGGTCATTTGCGCTACCTCAGAGACGGCGTCACAGACACTCATGGTTTAGTGAACCGCGCCTATCAACTTTCTAAACAAATCCAGCGCTCCGTTTCTGAAATTGAAGAAGGTTTGAAGGAAGATGACGCGCCTCCTAATCATTAGTTTCTTTGATTGTAAGAATTTTTTTAAATCCCTTTTGAAGATAGTGTTTTTAGTGCTTACTTGTTTTAGCACATCTTTTGTCCTTGTTCTATTCGAAACTTGTAACTTGTAACTCCTACTTCCCAAGTTTTAATAAGAACAATGCATCACTTATTATCAAACCTTGTTCACTCAAACTCCTTGTTTGTAGAACAATGAATATTGTTTAAATTCATATGCATCATATTGAATTGTTTCATACTTTCATGCATTAAGTTTAAACTTGGTTTAAACACATTTTAAAACTGAAAATCATATATCATCTTGAATGTGTTAAACTGTTGTTCCTATCTTTCCATATGTAACTCTTTATTCTTATTGGAATAGATTAGGAATCTATATCTTGGACTAGTGTATACATTAACTTGAGACATGATTTACCAATTTCATTCATTTGGACATGTTTTTATCAAGCATAATGTTTGTCATTGATATAGTAGGTAATGGCATCAATCAAATAGGGGGAGATTGTTGGGTATGCCCACACATATCTTAGTTTTTAATGTATTAGGATTTATTAGATTTGATTGATCCATCACCTAAGTTTTATTTCATGGACTTTAGACCCACATGTAAGAAGTATTTATACTTCATTTTTTAAGTTGTCCATTGTTATAGAATAGGCTTAGAAATAGGGCAAGAAGATCAAGATTCAAGATAAATCATAAGTTCAGTTTGAGCCACGCGCCTATGCGCCCCTTTATGCTATGCGCCATGCGCCTTTCAGCGCGCGCGCATATAGCCTCGCGCCTCAAAGATCCACGCGTGTTGTTACGCGCCTCAAATGGACCATGCGCTCTAATGGCTCAACGCGCCTCATCATGGTTGATTTTACACTCAGTGATTTAATGAAGACTCGAAGACTTGAAGAGAATTCAAATTACGCCAATGATCCAACGGTGGTTAAAAGATGCATATACGCCCAATCTATTGACACGTGTCCATAACGGTCACATTTATGTTGAGTGTCAAAATGGCTATAATATATGCATGCTCCAATCAACGAGCGACAGCTCATCTTATCCACAAAGATTTCCAACGGCTAGTTTTTTGAAGTTCACTATAAATACCCCATAACTTCAACATTTTGAAGTTGCTGAGTTTTGCTAAGAATTTCAAGAATTTCTCTCTCAAAGCATTTGTTGAAGATTTGAAGATTGCCTTCGTTTTTCCAGATTTCTCAAGAACATCTTCATACCTTCATCCTTAGCCCAGATCTTCAAAGCCTTAACACTTTAGTTTCTTGTGCTCTCCATCTCAAAGATCTAAAGAGCCTTGATACTAAGAACACACACGCACCTCTTTAAGATTAATCATTTAGATTCATCTTTTAGAGATACACCGGTTATTGTTTTGGATTTGTTCTTTCATAGTAATAGATCTTGAGTTAGTGTATAAGCTCAACATTGTAATTTGTAACACTCCTCATTATATAAGATCTCGATTAGAAATCCAAGACTAACCATCTTGGTAGAGGACGTAGATCTTTCATTGATCGAACCTCTCCAAATAGCTCGTGTTATTATCTTGTTATTTCTTTCAAGTCATTATTTTCACTCACTACTTGCTTGTTTACTCATTGTAGATTGTTTGAACTGAATTGTGTTGTGTTTGTTATATCATTTGCCTTAGTTCCTTATTTCACTCACTTTGAGCCAAAATACTTAGTGTGTGTGTTGCGCTCCCTTTATCACTTTGCGCCTATTTTCATTACTAAATTCCGCTGTGCATTTCACTCACTCACTTAGGCGCATTTCATAACGCTTACTTGATAAAGTGCGCATTCGCAATTGAGTTTTTCAAGGGTACGAAAAGAATTTTAAAAACAGCTATTCACCCCCCCCTCTAGCTATTTTTCATACCCTTGTTGCCCTTTGGGACCAACAAAGCTTACAAACAAGAGCAGGATTGGTGGGATGAACAAAACCAGGGGGTTGTTTCATGTAAACCTCCTCGTTCAAGAAACCATTCAGAAAAGCATTACGCACATCAAGTTGCTGAATAACCCAATCCCGAGAGTGAGCAACGGATAATACAGTGCGAATGGTGGAGGGCTTAACCACAGGGCTAAAAGTCTCATCATAATCAAACCCCGCTTGTTGTGTGAAACCTTGAGCAACTAAACGAGCCTTGTGATGATCGAGTGAACCATCGGCCTTTCGCTTGACTTTAAAAATCCACTTACACCCAATGACATTCACATTTAGTGGACACGGAACAAGTGACCAAGTCTTGTTGTTGTGTAATGCCGTAATTTCTTCATTCATAGCGGATTGCCAATGAGGGTATTGAGATGCTTGCTTGAAAGTTCTCGGTTCATGAAACGGATCTTTGCTCATGGCAACAAGATAATACTCAATCGAAATTGGAGAAGTAGCATCATATAAATCTGCTAGACCTCGATACTGGAGAGGAGGAGTAGAGGATGAAGAGGCAGACCGTTATAGGGTCGAGTCTGGACTGTTTGAAACAGTAGGGGCTGTAGAAGAGCTACTAGGACCAGTAGGGGTGGGGCTATAATTTGGAGGAGACTTGGGGGTATCGGAGAAAGAAGCCCCAAACTTTGGGGGCTGCACAGGTGAATTTCTAAACCTCGGCCTAAACTGGTACCGTGAGGTGGGCATAAGAGTGGTCTTGTGATGAAGCGGCCCAGATTTGTGAGATGGCCCAGATGATGGATTTGACCCAGGTTGAGGAGCAGGTCCACTAGATGAAGCTGGTAGTGATCCTGGAGCAGCGTGCTGATGGGCTGGAGGGGGCCCATTATTGGATTGCCCAGACATGTTTATTGAACCCGGTGATGCTACTGGCTGTGGAAGTGGGCCAGACAAGTGAACAGGCCTAGGAAGATGGTCCAATTGTGGAGAAGAGCCCAGAATTCCAGCCTGCGAACCTGTTTGTAGTTTATATGTGTGCCAATCTTGCCAAGGAAAAGAAGTTTCATCAAATACCACATGGCGAGAAACATAAAGTTTTTCAGTTGCCAGGTCCATGCACCGGTATCCCTTACGAGAATTATCATAACCAAGAAAGATGCAATGTGTTGATTTTGGCATTAACTTATGAGCATTAGTGGGAACAACGTGGGGAAAACAAGAACAACCAAACACTTTGAGAAATCGATAATCTGGAATACGTTTCCACAATTTTTGATAGGGAGAAAGAAAATTGTGTTGACGCATGGGAAGACGATTTATGAGATAGACGGCCGTATTGAAAGCTTCTAACCAAAATTTATAGGGAACTTTGGCTTTAGACATTAGACACAGGCCCATTTCGACAATATGACGGTGTTTACGCTCGACTACCCCATTTTGTTGTGGTGTGTATGGACAAGTTAGTTGATGTTTAATGCCAACATTGCGAAGGAAGGAAGTGAAAGCCCTACTAGTAAATTCGCCACCCCCATCAGTTTGAATGGTTTTTACAGTGTGAATAGCAGAAATGCGGCGAGATAATTGATTCTCAATTTGTGTTTTAAAGGAGCGGAATATA
Source organism: Campanula takesimana (assembly GCA_026119855.1). Taxonomy (NCBI): domain Eukaryota; kingdom Viridiplantae; phylum Streptophyta; class Magnoliopsida; order Asterales; family Campanulaceae; genus Campanula; species Campanula takesimana. The sequence goes on from JAOWBW010000837.1 coordinate 6,016, forward strand.
TCTGTAACACTGGATTTATGTGTCATGGGAAAAAGCCACACAAAATGGGAGAAATCATCAACAACAGAAAGATAATATCTAAAACCATTCATAGAAGCAACGGGTGACGGACCCCAAACATCTAAATGTAGCATATCAAGAGGATTCAATGCATTAAATGTTCGAGGAGAAAAAGACAACTTGCTAGATTTGCCTAAGGGACACCAGTGACAACACTGTCGTTCACTAATTTTATTGCTTAAAGGTAAATTAACCTGGCGACTCAATACTTTAAAGATCTGGGTAGATGGATGACCTAGACGGTCATGCCAAGTTGCTTGACTTGATCTTTCTCCAAGAAGAGCAATGGGACTGCATGGGGAGTTTGAATCAAAAGAAAGTTTGTAGAGACCTCCAGAATTACTACCAGAAAGGAGAATCTCCTTCGTCCGATTGTCCTTGACACGAAAGCCAGAAGAGTCAAGTTCAAAAAAACAATTATTATCTTTAGAAAATTGGCGAATAGATAATAATGGCTTGTGAATATTGGGGACGTACAAAATATTACGGAGATGGAAAGAACGATTATTAGCAGTAAGATAAGATGTACCAATGCTAGCAATTTTTAATTTGGAGCCATTTGCAACAGTAATTACATCTTTACCTGTGTATGGATAAGACCCGAAAAAAGAAGACGGGTCCGAAGTCATGTGGTTGGTGGCTCCGGAGTCAAGTATAACTGGTTCCGAGTGTCCAAGGTGACCTTGATGGTTGTTGCAGTTACGGGCCCCATGACTCGGATTAAAACATAATTGACAGTGGATGTTGGGTCTGGGTAAAAACCCTTTACCCGCATGAGGACCCGATACACCAAGTTGCCCAATTCCTTGGTTACGACTTTGTCCTCCTGAGCCACGACGGAAAACACTATTTCCATACCCATTCCAAGCGCCGTTCCACCAATATTGACCAGTCTGTGAACGATTGCCACCACCATGGCTGCGATTTTGGTAGCTATGTCCTCGGTTGTTGTTGTCTCTTCCCATAATTGCAGTGAACGATGGCGGCGGTGCAGATGAAAAACCCTTATTTACCTCTACTAGGGCTGTGGATAAAGATGCCGGAGTTGAGAAGGTTTGCCTCATGATTGAGTTGGGGTTGTAGAGAATAGGGAGAGTATTTGAGGAAGATGACATGGACTGAAAGAGGCCATAGTTACCGGAGTCTGAGATTCCGCCCATGGAGCCAAGAAGAACGAAGGTACAGAGGGTCGAGAAGAGGTATGTCTAAAACCTTGAATCGATTTTAGGCTGATACCATGTTAGAATAACAATGGCACAGGCAGAGGGCACATAAGGTTTGAAGAATTTTTCCCTTCATGATTCATTCATTCACAGAGTTTACATTATATACAGACTCGACTTGGTACAAACTAATTATGGTAATCTAGGACTCTATTGGTAACCAAATATGCATAATAGTGAGCAAAATATCCCTAGGATATGTGACTGATACTTAGCCATATATACAAACAATAATATCTCACAATATCGTCTAATACCCCCCCCCCTCAAGCAAGACGTCCATAGGGAAGGCGCAGCTTGACCGAAAGAGCCTGGAAGCGAGGTTTAGGCAAACCCTTAGTGAATATATCGGCAAGTTGATCCTCCGTAGAAACATAATGCAGTGTTAAGAAACCACGAGTGACTAACTCACGTATAAAGTGATAGTCAATCTCTATGTGCCGAGTGCGAGCATGAAAGACGGGGTTTCGTGCCATGTGAAGTGCGGAGAGGTTGTCACAAAATAGAGAGGGAGGTGAAAAAGAGAGTCGCAGCTCTCGAAACAGGTAAGAAAACCATCGAAGTTCGGCAGTGGTAGTGGCGAGAGCACGGTATTCAGCTTCACTGCTAGAGCGGGAAACGGTGGATTGTTTCTTGGCCATCCAAGAAACAATGTTAGGTCCAATGAAGATGCAAGCACCGGTCGTGGATCGACGATCGTCTGGGTCTCCCGCCCAGTCGGCGTCAGAATAAGCCCGAATAGAGAGGTTCGGGGACCGATGAAAAGTGAGTCCAAGATCAAGTGTACCTTTAATAAACCGTAGGATGCGCTTGGCAGCAATCAAGTGAGTAGTCCGAGGTTGATGCATGAATTGACACACTTGATTAACAGAGAAAGCAATGTCCGGTCGAGTCAAAGTAAGGTACTGTAAACCACCCACTAAACTGCGATAAAGAGTAGGATCAGAAAGGAGCTCACCATCTTGACTAGATAGCCGAGAGTGAGGAACAGTGGGGGTGGAGGAGGGCTTACAGTCGGTCATATTAAAACGAGCAAGTAGATCACGAGCGTACCGAGCTTGACCAAGACACAAGGTATCAGAAGTGCGGGTAGCTTCAAGACCCAAGAAGAAACTTAGATCTCCCAAACGGCGACTGTCAAATGTACTACAAATGTCATCAATAATGGTGGTGACGGCTGAAGAAGAAGAACCAGTAATGATAATGTCGTCGACATAAACCAGAATAACCGTAGTAGAGTCAGATGAGTGCCGTATAAAAAGAGAAGAATCAGACCGACTGTTGAAGAAACCACAACGGAGAAGAAAGTCATGAAGACGCTGAAACCAGGCACGCGGAGACTGTTTCAGACCATATAAAGCCTTATGAAGCTTACAAACAAGAGCAGGATTGGTGGGATGAACAAAACCAGGGGGTTGTTTCATGTAAACCTCCTCGTTCAAGAAACCATTCAGAAAAGCATTACGCACATCAAGTTGCTGAATAACCCAATCCCGAGAGTGAGCAACGGATAATACAGTGCGAATGGTGGAGGGCTTAACCACAGGGCTAAAAGTCTCATCATAATCAAGCCCCGCTTGTTGTGTGAAACCTTGAGCAACTAAACGAGCCTTGTGACGATCGAGTGAACCATCGGCCTTTCGCTTGACTTTAAAAATCCACTTACACCCAATGACATTCACATTTAGTGGACACGGAACAAGTGACCAAGTCTTGTTGTTGTGTAATGCCGTAATTTCTTCATTCATAGCGGATTGCCAATGAGGGTATTGAGATGCTTGCTTGAAAGTTCTCGGTTCATGAAACGGATCTTTGCTCATGGCAACAAGACAATACTCAATCGAAATTGGAGAAGTAGCATCATATAAATCTGCTAGACCTCGATACTGGAGAGGAGGAGTAGAGGATGAAGAGGCAGACCGTTATAGGGTCGAGTCTGGACTGTTTGAAACAGTAGGGGCTGTAGAAGAGCTACTAGGACCAGTAGGGGTGGGGCTATAATTTGGAGGAGACTTGGGGGTATCGGAGAAAGAAGCCCCAAACTTTGGGGGCTGCACAGGTGAATTTCTGAACCTCGGCCTAAACTGGTACCGTGAGGTGGGCATAGGAGTGGTCTTGTGATGAAGCGGCCCAGATTTGTGAGATGGCCCAGATGATGGATTTGACCCAGGTTGAGGAGCAGGTCCACTAGATGAAGCTGGTAGTGATCCTGGAGCAGCGTGCTGATGGGCTGGAGGGGGCCCATTATTGGATTGCCCAGACATGTTTATTGAACCCGGTGATGCTACTGGCTGTGGAAGTGGGCCAGACAAGTGAACAGGCCTAGGAAGATGGTCCAATTGTGGAGAAGAGCCCAGAATTCCAGCCTGCGAACCTGTTTGTAGTTTATATGTGTGCCAATCTTGCCAAGGAAAAGAAGTTTCATCAAATACCACATGGCGAGAAACATAAAGTTTTTCAGTTGCCAGGTCCATGCACCGGTATCCCTTACGAGAATTATCATAACCAAGAAAGATGCAATGTGTTGATTTTGGCATTAACTTATGAGCATTAGTGGGAACAACGTGGGGAAAACAAGAACAACCAAACACTTTGAGAAATCGATAATCTGGAATACGTTTCCACAATTTTTGATAGGGAGAAAGAAAATTGTGTTGACGCATGGGAAGACGATTTATGAGATAGACGGCCGTATTGAAAGCTTCTAACCAAAATTTATAGGGAACTTTGGCTTTAGACATTAGACACAGGCCCATTTCGACAATATGACGGTGTTTACGCTCGACTACCCCATTTTGTTGTGGTGTGTATGGACAAGTTAGTTGATGTTTAATGCCAACATTGCGAAGGAAGGAAGTGAAAGCCCTACTAGTAAATTCGCCACCCCCATCAGTTTGAATGGTTTTTACAGTGTGAATAGCAGAAATGCGGCGAGATAATTGATTCTCAATTTGTGTTTTAAAGGAGCGGAATATATCTGTAACACTGGATTTATGTGTCATGGGAAAAAGCCACACAAAATGGGAGAAATCATCAACAACAGAAAGATAATATCTAAAACCATTCATAGAAGCAACGGGTGACGGACCCCAAACATCTAAATGTAGCATATCAAGAGGATTCAATGCATTAAATGTTCGAGGAGAAAAAGACAACTTGCTAGATTTGCCTAAGGGACACCAGTGACAACACTGTCGTTCACTAATTTTATTGCTTAAAGGTAAATTAACCTGGCGACTCAATACTTTAAAGATCTGGGTAGATGGATGACCTAGACGGTCATGCCAAGTTGCTTGACTTGATCTTTCTCCAAGAAGAGCAATGGGACTGCATGGGGAGTTTGAATCAAAAGAAAGTTTGTAGAGACCTCCAGAATTACTACCAGAAAGGAGAATCTCCTTCGTCCGATTGTCCTTGACACGAAAGCCAGAAGAGTCAAGTTCAAAAAAACAATTATTATCTTTAGAAAATTGGCGAATAGATAATAATGGCTTGTGAATATTGGGGACGTACAAAATATTACGGAGATGGAAAGAACGATTATTAGCAGTAAGATAAGATGTACCAATGCTAGCAATTTTTAATTTGGAGCCATTTGCAACAGTAATTACATCTTTACCTGTGTATGGATAAGACCCGAAAAAAGAAGACGGGTCCGAAGTCATGTGGTTGGTGGCTCCGGAGTCAAGTATAACTGGTTCCGAGTGTCCAAGGTGACCTTGATGGTTGTTGCAGTTACGGGCCCCATGACTCGGATTAAAACATAATTGACAGTGGATGTTGGGTCTGGGTAAAAACCCTTTACCCGCATGAGGACCCGATACACCAAGTTGCCCAATTCCTTGGTTACGACTTTGTCCTCCTGAGCCACGACGGAAAACACTATTTCCATACCCATTCCAAGCGCCGTTCCACCAATATTGACCAGTCTGTGAACGATTGCCACCACCATGGCTGCGATTTTGGTAGCTATGTCCTCGGTTGTTGTTGTCTCTTCCCATAATTGCAGTGAACGATGGCGGCGGTGCAGATGAAAAACCTTATTTACCTCTACTAGGGCTGTGGATAAAGATGCCGGAGTTGAGAAGGTTTGCCTCATGATTGAGTTGGGGTTGTAGAGAATAGGGAGAGTATTTGAGGAAGATGACATGGACTGAAAGAGGCCATAGTTACCGGAGTCTGAGATTCCGCCCATGGAGCCAAGAAGAACGAAGGTACAGAGGGTCGAGAAGAGGTATGTCTAAAACCTTGAATCGATTTTAGGCTGATACCATGTTAGAATAACAATGGCACAGGCAGAGGGCACATAAGGTTTGAAGAATTTTTCCCTTCATGATTCATTCATTCACAGAGTTTACATTATATACAGACTCGACTTGGTACAAACTAATTATGGTAATCTAGGACTCTATTGGTAACCAAATATGCATAATAGTGAGCAAAATATCCCTAGGATATGTGACTGATACTTAGCCATATATACAAACAATAATATCTCACAATATCGTCTAATACCCCCCCCCCTCAAGCAAGACGTCCATAGGGAAGGCGCAGCTTGACCGAAAGAGCCTGGAAGCGAGGTTTAGGCAAACCCTTAGTGAATATATCGGCAAGTTGATCCTCCGTAGAAACATAATGCAGTGTTAAGAAACCACGAGTGACTAACTCACATATAAAGTGATAGTCAATCTCTATGTGCCGAGTGCGAGCATGAAAGACGGGGTTTCGTGCCATGTGAAGTGCGGAGAGGTTGTCACAAAATAGAGAGGGAGGTGAAAAAGAGAGTCGCAGCTCTCGAAACAGGTAAGAAAACCATCGAAGTTCGGCAGTGGTAGTGGCGAGAGCACGGTATTCAGCTTCACTGCTAGAGCGGGAAACGGTGGATTGTTTCTTGGCCATCCAAGAAACAATGTTAGGTCCAATGAAGATGCAAGCACCGGTCGTGGATCGACGATCGTCTGGGTCTCCCGCCCAGTCGGCGTCAGAATAAGCCCGAATAGAGAGGTTCGGGGACCGATGAAAAGTGAGTCCAAGATCAAGTGTACCTTTAATAAACCGTAGGATGCGCTTGGCAGCAATCAAGTGAGTAGTCCGAGGTTGATGCATGAATTGACACACTTGATTAACAGAGAAAGCAATGTCCGGTCGAGTCAAAGTAAGGTACTGTAAACCACCCACTAAACTGCGATAAAGAGTAGGATCAGAAAGGAGCTCACCATCTTGACTAGATAGCCGAGAGTGAGGAACAGTGGGGGTGGAGGAGGGCTTACAGTCGGTCATATTAAAACGAGCAAGTAGATCACGAGCGTACCGAGCTTGACCAAGACACAAGGTATCAGAAGTGCGGGTAGCTTCAAGACCCAAGAAGAAACTTAGATCTCCCAAACGGCGACTGTCAAATGTACTACAAATGTCATCAATAATGGTGGTGACGGCTGAAGAAGAAGAACCAGTAATGATAATGTCGTCGACATAAACCAGAATAACCGTAGTAGAGTCAAATGAGTGCCGTATAAAAAGAGAAGAATCAGACCGACTGTTGAAGAAACCACAACGGAGAAGAAAGTCATGAAGACGCTGAAACCAGGCACGCGGAGACTGTTTCAGACCATATAAAGCCTTATGAAGCTTACAAACAAGAGCAGGATTGGTGGGATGAACAAAACCAGGGGGTTGTTTCATGTAAACCTCCTCGTTCAAGAAACCATTCAGAAAAGCATTACGCACATCAAGTTGCTGAATAACCCAATCCCGAGAGTGAGCAACGGATAATACAGTGCGAATGGTGGAGGGCTTAACCACAGGGCTAAAAGTCTCATCATAATCAAGCCCCGCTTGTTGTGTGAAACCTTGAGCAACTAAACGAGCCTTGTGACGATCGAGTGAACCATCGGCCTTTCGCTTGACTTTAAAAATCCACTTACACCCAATGACATTCACATTTAGTGGACACGGAACAAGTGACCAAGTCTTGTTGTTGTGTAATGCCGTAATTTCTTCATTCATAGCGGATTGCCAATGAGGGTATTGAGATGCTTGCTTGAAAGTTCTCGGTTCATGAAACGGATCTTTGCTCATGGCAACAAGACAATACTCAATCGAAATTGGAGAAGTAGCATCATATAAATCTGCTAGACCTCGATACTGGAGAGGAGGAGTAGAGGATGAAGAGGCAGACCGTTATAGGGTCGAGTCTGGACTGTTTGAAACAGTAGGGGCTGTAGAAGAGCTACTAGGACCAGTAGGGGTGGGGCTATAATTTGGAGGAGACTTGGGGGTATCGGAGAAAGAAGCCCCAAACTTTGGGGGCTGCACAGGTGAATTTCTGAACCTCGGCCTAAACTGGTACCGTGAGGTGGGCATAGGAGTGGTCTTGTGATGAAGCGGCCCAGAGTTGTGAGATGGCCCAGATGATGGATTTGACCCAGGTTGAGGAGCAGGTCCACTAGATGAAGCTGGTAGTGATCCTGGAGCAGCGTGCTGATGGGCTGGAGGGGGCCCATTATTGGATTGCCCAGACATGTTTATTGAACCCGGTGATGCTACTGGCTGTGGAAGTGGGCCAGACAAGTGAACAGGCCTAGGAAGATGGTCCAATTGTGGAGAAGAGCCCAGAATTCCAGCCTGCGAACCTGTTTGTAGTTTATATGTGTGCCAATCTTGCCAAGGAAAAGAAGTTTCATCAAATACCACATGGCGAGAAACATAAAGTTTTTCAGTTGCCAGGTCCATGCACCGGTATCCCTTACGAGAATTATCATAACCAAGAAAGATGCAATGTGTTGATTTTGGCATTAACTTATGAGCATTAGTGGGAACAACGTGGGGAAAACAAGAACAACCAAACACTTTGAGAAATCGATAATCTGGAATACGTTTCCACAATTTTTGATAGGGAGAAAGAAAATTGTGTTGACACATGGGAAGACGATTTATGAGATAGACGGCCGTATTGAAAGCTTCTAACCAAAATTTATAGGGAACTTTGGCTTTAGACATTAGACACAGGCCCATTTCGACAATATGACGGTGTTTACGCTCGACTACCCCATTTTGTTGTGGTGTGTATGGACAAGTTAGTTGATGTTTAATGCCAACATTGCGAAGGAAGGAAGTGAAAGCCCTACTAGTAAATTCGCCACCCCCATCAGTTTGAATGGTTTTTACAGTGTGAATAGCAGAAATGCGGCGAGATAATTGATTCTCAATTTGTGTTTTAAAGGAGCGGAATATATCTGTAACACTGGATTTATGTGTCATGGGAAAAAGCCACACAAAATGGGAGAAATCATCAACAACAGAAAGATAATATCTAAAACCATTCATAGAAGCAACGGGTGACGGACCCCAAACATCTAAATGTAGCATATCAAGAGGATTCAATGCATTAAATGTTCGAGGAGAAAAAGACAACTTGCTAGATTTGCCTAAGGGACACCAGTGACAACACTGTCGTTCACTAATTTTATTGCTTAAAGGTAAATTAACCTGGCGACTCAATACTTTAAAGATCTGGGTAGATGGATGACCTAGACGGTCATGCCAAGTTGCTTGACTTGATCTTTCTCCAAGAAGAGCAATGGGACTGCATGGGGAGTTTGAATCAAAAGAAAGTTTGTAGAGACCTCCAGAATTACTACCAGAAAGGAGAATCTCCTTCGTCCGATTGTCCTTGACACGAAAGCCAGAAGAGTCAAGTTCAAAAAAACAATTATTATCTTTAGAAAATTGGCGAATAGATAATAATGGCTTGTGAATATTGGGGACGTACAAAATATTACGGAGATGGAAAGAACGATTATTAGCAGTAAGATAAGATGTACCAATGCTAGCAATTTTTAATTTGGAGCCATTTGCAACAGTAATTACATCTTTACCTGTGTATGGATAAGACCCGAAAAAAGAAGACGGGTCCGAAGTCATGTGGTTGGTGGCTCCGGAGTCAAGTATAACTGGTTCCGAGTGTCCAAGGTGACCTTGATGGTTGTTGCAGTTACGGGCCCCATGACTCGGATTAAAACATAATTGACAGTGGATGTTGGGTCTGGGTAAAAACCCTTTACCCGCATGAGGACCCGATACACCAAGTTGCCCAATTCCTTGGTTACGACTTTGTCCTCCTGAGCCACGACGGAAAACACTATTTCCATACCCATTCCAAGCGCCGTTCCACCAATATTGACCAGTCTGTGAACGATTGCCACCACCATGGCTGCGATTTTGGTAGCTATGTCCTCGGTTGTTGTTGTCTCTTCCCATAATTGCAGTGAACGATGGCGGCGGTGCAGATGAAAAACCCTTATTTACCTCTACTAGGGCTGTGGATAAAGATGCCGGAGTTGAGAAGGTTTGCCTCATGATTGAGTTGGGGTTGTAGAGAATAGGGAGAGTATTTGAGGAAGATGACATGGACTGAAAGAGGCCATAGTTACCGGAGTCTGAGATTCCGCCCATGGAGCCAAGAAGAACGAAGGTACAGAGGGTCGAGAAGAGGTATGTCTAAAACCTTGAATCGATTTTAGGCTGATACCATGTTAGAATAACAATGGCACAGGCAGAGGGCACATAAGGTTTGAAGAATTTTTCCCTTCATGATTCATTCATTCACAGAGTTTACATTATATACAGACTCGACTTGGTACAAACTAATTATGGTAATCTAGGACTCTATTGGTAACCAAATATGCATAATAGTGAGCACAATATCCCTAGGATATGTGACTGATACTTAGCCATATATACAAACAATAATATCTCACAATATCGTCTAATAAAAACACTATTCCAAATTCAAGGGCTATAAAGTAAGTTAGTAAAGTATTGGTTTTTATGTAATATACAAGCATTAGAAAATAAAGTGGTTAAAAACACTATTCATAATTTGCTATTTCGGAAATGAGATTCTTACCCTCTCCGATGTACCAAAAAGAATAATAAACATTGCTTCAATTCAAGATTATTTGTATTTTAAGGGTAAATTGCAACTTATGTACACTTTGCAATTTGATTCCGAACACTTCATTATTTGTAACATGATTCCCATTGGATCACTTGTAGTACACAATTATACACCAAAAGTGATATAGGGGATTTCCTCTCCTCCCGAGATAACCTTTTGTTAGCAATTAATCTATAAGGGCATCCACAATGGTTGTGGATGTAGGGATCGATCTCTTTTTTTGTTTCTTCCTCCGTTGTGGCTTTGTGGATCGAATCCGGAGACAAGAAATCGTTCCTCTTTCTTGGAACTATTATTATGTGGGGACCACATGACTTTTTTACTTTCAGCCTCTTTTCTCTCCTCCCTTTTCTCCTATTCTCTCTCTTTTTTATTTTTAACTTAGGCTAATAGTATCAACCATTGTGGAAGAAAAGGAAAAAAAAAGAAAGAAAGGATTTTGTTATTTTTATGATGTGACATTGAGGTGGCATGTGATAGAACTCATTATAGGTTCTATTATAACACAATTGAGAGTTGTCAGGATTTATCCTCAACCGCCAAATCATACGGCGGTCATTAAACAATTTTTTTCGTTTTTACTTCTATCCATTTTGGATTAATTTTCAAGGATCATACCCTACAGCTATCATTAGGGGTTTTCTAAAATTGTTCCTTCAATCTCTCAGTAGAAATCTCTTAGTTTTTTTTTTTTTTACAAGCAGCAATCACTCTGTTCTTCGTAGTAATTTGAGGAGTTTGGTATCAGTTTGGATCTAGCTCCAAAATATCGGAAATGGATGTTTCTTTGTAATTTATGTCTTCAATTTTTGTTTTTATTTTTTATTTTTTTTAGTGAAGCAATGCAAAGGTTTTTTTTTTTTTGCTCTTTTTTTTTTTTATTTAAAAAGAAAAACTTTGTAGCATGAGACTTACCTCATAGAAAAACTTGTGCAGCAATGAAGTCATATCTCATAGTAATAAAGGCACAAAATTTTCGGTTTAGTTGTTTTATTAATAAGTCACGTTACTCACAATGAAAAGTTTTTAATAGTACTTCTTTGTAAAGTGAGATTCACTTATTATACTCAGAAACATTATCTAGTTATTATTCTTATTTTACTTTCTCTCTCCTGCTTTTACTTTTCTTATTACAACACACTCACTCTCCTACAAATATTTTTGAATATAAATACTCCCTCTATACTTCCCGTGCATACTTATTTTTGTTCCCATATTGTGGGACGAAGGGAGTATTTAGTTGTCCCTTCTCACTTTGCTCAAGAGTAATTTTTTTTTCTTTTTAACATTATATTTAGACGGAAGTATTTGTTTTTCCTCCTTTTTTAATGGTTAGTCTCCTGCAAAATGCGTTTTTTTCTTAGTGGTTAGGAAAAACATGTTTTTCAAAATCATCTGGCGGTCCTCAACGCACTCACTAGACCTTCGTAACACAGCAACTGGTCATTATAAACATTGTAACTGACTATCTATTAACACTTCTGTTATTCTAAAAAAAAAAAAAAATCAGAAAAACATTCTGGCTAATACTTTCAAAAGTTTTGGCTATCAATCTCATATCTAGAAGGCTTTATATTGACATCCAGGACCCTTCTGGCTATCACTTTCAAAGGTTCTGATTATCAATCTCATATCCAGATGGCTTTATATTGATATCCAGAACCGTTGAGAAATTTTGATTATTTACAAAAATGACCCTTCTGGCTATCACTTTCAAAGGTTCTAGCTATCAACCTCATATCCAGATGACTTTATATTGATATACAGAACCGTTGAGAAGTTCTGATTACTTACAAAAATAACCCTTCGGGCTATCATTTTCAAAGGTTCTGGTTATCAATCTCATATCCAGAAGGTTTCATAATTATATCTAGAACCGTTGAGAAGTTTCGATTATTTATAAAAATGACACCGCGTGTTTTTAAAAAGTTCTACATATTTACAAAAATGCCACCGCGTTTTTTTTTAAACGTTTTTCTTAGGAGTTAAAAAAAACGCGTTTTTCCCAAGATTTTGTGCCTTTTTAATTTTAATGTAGTACTCCCTTTGTCCCTAAATGAGTGTCCAAATTCCATTTTAAGGGACATTAAAAATCTCAACTTTTTGAACAATTTGGTAACAACGATTCATATACAATCTTGTAATCTCCTTTCAAACCTTTAGTTTTGCACGTATAAAGAAACCGGTGAAAAAAAATTCGAAAAAAAAACATTTAGGGAGAAAGTTATGTTAAAAAAAGACACTCATTTAGGGACAGATGAGTAGTAACGATGAAATGTAGTAGCATTGATGACGAGCTTGATGACTCATGAGGTTGAGAACGTGGGCATCTATATCCCGTCTTCTATATTTTTAGTTGATCATTCATGGTCATTTCACTCATTTGTGTATATTATATATAATGTATTCATCATTTTCAATCAAATTAAATTAAGTGAGTGATATATGTATTAAAACGTTGAACTATAGTTCAAGGTAAAACACTTTAATGCATAAATATAATTAATTTAATACTTTTTCATTAATATTGTTTTTAAGTAACAAATAAATTACTATTTATTTATTTAAGGTTGCATAAACGATTCAAAAAACTACATTTAATGGGCAGGCATTCTGTGTTATAAAGTTCTCGTTAAATTTTTCATCATCTTCCTTAATATACTCCCTCCGTCCCAGAAAGATAGTCCACCTTTTTTTTTTGTTACTACGAAAGAACTTTGAGCAGTTATAAATGCTACTTATAATTATGTTAATGTGAATCTAAAAATTGATATTAATAGTATTTATAATGGTGTATCAAGAACAATTTCAAAAATTTCATTAGAATAATTAAAAATAGCCTTAATTAATACTCAAAGTTCTTTCGTAAAACCTATAAAAATAGGGGGACTATCATTCTGGGACAGAGGGGGTATTACATTTCATTAATATTAGATTGCATTGCTAACATAAGGAACTGTTGAGTGTTGGGTTGCAAAGAATGACATGTTGGAAACCAATTTGAAAATTGTGTGAATAATAGTTGGTTTAAAGTAATCCAAAATTTTGGAACGATATGCTCAATAAATTAATGTGCCCACTCTAAAACAAATACGAGGAAGTCTTGTGTGAGACGGTCTCACACGTGAGACGGGTTTTGTTGAGAGAAAAAATGGGTTTTCCCCGCCCCACCCATAAGGGGGCAAACCATTTACTCTCTCAATAAGACCCGTCTCACACGTGAGACCGTCTCACACAAGTTTTTATCAACAAATATTATGCTTACTACTTTGGTTAAACCAAGAACAATTTGCTAATTGCGTAAATCATGACTCGCGTGCGCAGATTAGTACTTTAAACTTGGTTTAAAGTGCGCTACATGTTGATTAAGTTGACAATTGTTGTGTATTTTTTTGCTTGATTAGACGTAATTAAACCGAAAGCATTAAAATATCATATCACAAAGCATAATCTTACTTTCATTTGAGTTGATCCGTACTCTTGGTGATCATTTAGTCATTTAAATTTTGCCAATGTTAACATACTCCGTTTATCCTTAATTAAATGATCATTTTCAAAACAAAAAAAAGTGCTTAAATAAATGTCTTTTAGAAAAAATTTGTCCCTGTTTTTTTTAATAATATATTTATACTTGCGAATCTGGTAGTTTCAAAAGACTAATGCAAGAATAAATGAATCTTTTCGAATAAATTGTGTACAAAACAGAGATTTTGATAATGTCATTTAAAATATAATTTGTACATTCATTTAGAGCGGAGTGAGTAGAAAAGAGTAAAGGAAATGATATTTAGAAGTAGATAAAAGTTAAACCCAATATAATCTATTTCCATTTTTTTAGTAGCTGTCAAATTTCTTTGTCCTAATATAAACACCATATTTGTAGATAATTAACAATTTATTTTAATGCAATACAACTTTATCATGATATAAATAATATATAACTTAATGAATAAAATATGTTCCCTAAAAAAATATCAATTCAACTGCAATACGAAACAAAAAGGAGTAGTTTGATTTTTTTTATTGAGGATATGATAATTTACATTGTGAAATGAGCATACAGTCCCAGAAAGTGTAACTTCATTGTGAAGTTAAGACAATTTATACAACCTTTGTTTCTCAATATATGTTGTCCTTTCGTATATGCTGCAATGAAGGAATTTTAAGAAATAAATTTAAGTTAATTTTATTATCTTAATGAAATTATAAATTTCTTTATTAATAACCACTATAAATATGATTAATAGATTTTATTTTTATTAGGATAATTAAATTAAATTAAAATTATTAATCAAAGTTCCTGTTGGAATTTTGGTTTTGAAAAAAGGGTAGTTTGACCGACTTTTAACCAAGAATTACATTAGGTTCCATTTTGTGTAAATGGAAATAAATTGCATATTTGTAATCTACATTTGGAGTAGATTAATGTGATATATTTATTTTCTCAAAACCAATTATGGGTGAATGAGAAATTAATGTCCAAAATATGCAAGTTGAAGTGGGTAAATGAAGAGTTTATGGGATATAAAATGGTTATCTCACATTAGTTTAAGAATGAAAATAATGAGAGTGTTTAAGTGGATCCATCTAAGGAGGAGTCATCAAATGTTTCTCTCCTTGGGCCAACCAAGTGGAATATTGGGCCAACCATGCAACTAGTGGCCAAGTGTGCTAATTTTGGGCTAGCTCCAACTTGACACATGACCCGCGAAGCGTGTTTTAGGGCGGTTTAGCACTTCGCATTGGTCGCTAGGAGCTGTGGAGCCTTAAACTTTTGACAAAATTCGGTTCGATGACGGTCCAGTTGGGGCGGCTCAGTTCAGTTCAGTCCAGTAAAGTGGGCTGGTTGGTTGGTACTTGGGCCTAGGCCTGTCTGGAGTAGTCCATAGACCTTGGGCCGAACTAAGATGGACCATGAGACGGATTGAACTCGCGTACTGGCAATGGGCAAGGCTCGGTTCGAGTTGGAGCAACCCGCAACGGTTGAAGAACCGGGTCAAGCGAATGGGTGCGACCCGTGTCCCTTCGTGTGGGCGGGTTAGGTTTTGGGTCGATCCAGTCAATCTTAGCCTTCCATCCAGATCTGATCCAACGGTTGAGATTCCACCAGGTGCAATTTGTGCCTATTCCCAAAAGGCACCCCAACTCTTCCTAAACTATATAAACCTCCTACCAGGATGGACATTCTCACTAAATCATCACACAAATCACTCTCTTTTCACTCAGAATTAGAGAAGCACGTATTTATCTGAGTTAACGAACTTGGTTGAATATTTAACTGAATTATGGAATTCAGTCATAGAATTCGATGGAATTCTCATGGCATCTGTTAGAAGACAGAATCATCTTGTTGCATTAGTCTTCTGGAAGTGTCAAACACAGTTATGTTCGCCGAAGTCCTTGATTTGAAGTGCTTATATCGTGGACTGTAAAGTCGTTTCATCTTGAGAGAAGATTGCCGCAGACCGTTAGCACCAGTGCATGGCAATATCTTCTTGCAGAGATTGCGTCCAACACAAGACTCGACTTCATTATATGTCCGGTTTGATTTTATTTCCGCATTTCTAGTTTATCCTAATTTCCTGCCCGTTAAAATTATTTTGGTTCATTGATATTATTTGTCATTCCGTTAAGTTCAAGAAAACCACTATTTATTGTTATAATTTTTCTAACCGTTCCCTTCTATGAACGTAAGAATTGGAGAACAATTATTCAGGGATAGAGAAAAAAGGAGTAATACATTATAATTAAATAGCTGATGAATCTATGTTAGCATATATGTTACTCGATTTTATTAGGCAATGATTCTTTCTTGTTAATTTTATTTAAATTAGAGTGAGAAATAATCCCTTTCCTAGAGGCGGTTACGTTTGTTTTCATCCTTTAATCCCCCTTATTGAAGTGCTTTTGCCTTTACAATTACTTTAACAAGATTTACGAAAGAAAGTCCTTTTATAATATTTATAATAGTAAGTTTGACAAATAATCTATGGATTAAAGAATCATTAATCATTTGTTGACTTAAATATTATAAAGTAATGTGAACTCTCAAACAAGTTAGATGTCCTCTTCAACTTTTTCCTAAAAGAAAGTAATAAATAAATAAATAGTCATTAAAACATCTTTAACAAATAAATATTTCTTATTTTCGTAGTAGTGCCGATCACATTCATTTGTAGCCCTTTTTAGAAATGAATTGGTATCCTGTAAAACGCGTTTTTTCTAGTGGTTAGGAAAAATATATTTTCAAAATCATCTGGCGGTCTTCAACACACTCACTGGACCTTCATAGCACAGCAACTGGTCATCCTAAATATTGGCACTGTCTATTTATTAACACTTCTGTTACTCTAAAAAATATTCTGAAAAAAACTTCTGGCAGTCACTTTCAAAGGTTCTGGCTATCATCTCATATTCAGAAGGCTTTATATTGATATCCAGAAGGCTTTATATTTATATGCAGGACCCTTCTGCCTATTACTTTCAAAGATTCTGGCTATCAATCTCATATCCAGAAGGTTTTATATTGTTATCCAGAACCGTTGGAAGTTCCAATTATTTACAAAAATGACCATTTTTGACACGCCCCCAGGTCCTGGGATCCCCTAATAGAACCTCGAACCTGGATGGGAGTGCCTAACGGGAAACAAGAAACTTAACAAGAACTTAATGACATTTGTTTAATAAACTGACATTACATATATATACTCTAGAGTAAGGAGCTATACTAGCTCACAACACGAGTTCTAGACAAGAAAATTTAAAACCAAACTTAATACATACACAGCGGAAACATGCCTAGCATATAAGCTGGCATTAAGAGTACTATACAAGATGTCTAGTGACAACAAGAACTGAACAAGACTGTCTACCCCAAAATAAGGAGGTACACAACCCAATACATCGTCCTCACCAAGTGTAAAAGGACACAAGCCCCAAAACAATCACGACCTGCGAAGCAAGCTCCCAACTATGTCGAGCCTCACTGCGCACTATCCTTCCTTTCCTAGGGGGGGGGGGAAACAAATAAAGGGTGAGATAAATCTCAGTAAGCTATTAGATGCAACTACATGACATTTTATCATGCAATTCAAATAGGTACTCGAATAATCATATCTCAAGTATCATCAAGTAACAAGTATATGAGAGGATAATCCACTCATCAAGTAGCACATAAAGCTAACCAAGCAAGTTATAAGGATATTGCTTCCTTCCTTATTCCTCCCAAGAATACCATTGTTGTCGTAGCTTGTATTACTTTGACAATCACGATCAATAACAGGAACTGATTATTCAGTATATCAGAAGACCCGGTAACCAGTGTCATTCCCAATATTACGACTCATGAATATTCACGAGGTGATCAAGACAAGAGTTTAGCATTCACTTAAGTCAGGCTTATTGCTCCAACTAAGGAAGCTATGCCCTTACTATGGCCGGTAGTAAGGGGTCACGCGGAAATACATAGGGACCCGATTGTCACTTAAACCCCAGCTCTCGCGACAAGCGTGAACCTATATATTTTCGAACAAGCAAGGAGAACCAGCTGGACTCACACAAGAAGGTACAAGTAGATATTTACTTGAACAACGGGAGAAGAACTAATCCAAAAGTAGTGGACTAGCTCAACAAGGAACATGCTTCAAGTAATCAAGAAGTCACCTTGTATCAAGCAAATGTATGCAATGTTTGCACATACACAACAAGAACATGCCTCATACACGTTAGTGCTTATTCATAGCACTTTCAAGTTCACTACCATACATATGTATTGGTGTCAAGCCAAGTACAAGATTTTATTATCTTATATTCAAGTCTTAATCCATTTCTATGGATGTTCAAGTCACGTACAAGCTTTTAATGTCTTATACTTCAAGTTATAACTTCCAATTCTTGGACATTCACACAAGTATAAGAGTTATACATTTACTCTTACCAAATCACAATCCTATTCTTAGGAGGTTCAAGTCTAAGACCTTATGCTAATGCCTCTAAGGTGCACAATCATTGGATTCACAACAAGTGTAACACATTAGTGCTTGTTTATAGCACTTTCAAGACATAAAGAAGAGATACTACTCTTATACTGATGTTCTCATTTTAATTCAATGAGTATACATATTTAAGACCAAGTATGATGCCCCTAAAGTATCACAACACTTGCTAGGACATCTTATATTAAGGTTATATACCTTAACTAGGGTTACTTCCAACTTATACAAACTTTAAACAACATTTTTGTTTTTCAGGTGACTGTGCGGTCGCCCAAAATGGACTGTGCGGCCGCACACAAGCATGTCAATTTCTTTGAAAAATCCTTCAGAAAGATGTGCGGTCGCACACTAAATTTTGTGCGGTCGCACAGTATACTAAAATGCGAAATTCTCCTTTCTTTCCCAGTTTAAGAATTGTCCGTCCCAAAACGTAGGAGTAACATTTACTAACAATTTCACATACCCAGAAAACATAAACAATGCTTAAAACCAATTCTTTCATTTCCTTTCATTAGTTTACACAGGGGAAATTTACTCCTTTTGTCCCAGATTTACAAGTACCACAAAAATCACCCCAAACACAAAATTAATAATCACAAGTATTGAGAATAACATTTATGCATGTTATTACAAGCAAGGGGGAGCTAATAACTTACCTAGTCAAAATTCAAGTTGACCAAAACTTATTTCTGTTCGGCCTGGAACGCTCTATTCAACGCCACGAATATTAATCCGGGATCGGAATCAAGAACGGAGGGATAATTAAACTCGAGGAGTCAGGAATAGGGAAAACTTTTAACCCTAGGTTTGAAACAGAGGGAGTGTACGTAAGAATTTTGGGGAAGAATGCCTTTCTCAGGCAAACACTAGTTGATATACTTCAACTTTCAAACAATTGCACTTAGGCCCCTCAAGTTTCACTTTTCACAAAAAGACCCCTAAAGTCAAATTTTCACAAATGACCCAAAAGTCAAAACTAGACATTTAACCACCTTAATATTCTAAAGCAGTTAAAAATTTAACCCAAGTAAAACTAACACATAATATGCAAGTTCAAGTATTTAACAAGTAGGTCAAATATTTAACGATAATAAGGATGGGTGTTACATCCTCCCCACCTTAAAGAAAATTCGCCCACGAATTTTACTTACCAAGATTTTCAAATAGGCTCGGGTATTTATCTCGTATCTCTTTCTCGGTTTCCCAAGTAGCCTCTTCAATTTCATGATTTCTCCAAAGGACCTTCACAATAGGAATCCTTTTTGTACGCAAGACTTGCTCTTTCCAGTCAAGAATTTCAACAGGTTGTTCCTCATAAGATAAATCAGGCTGAAATGGAATAGCCTCATATTCAAGAACATGTGATTCATCAGCCATATACTTGCGAAGCATAGACACATGGAACACATCATGAATACCCGATAAAGAAGGAGGTAAAGCCACTTTATAAGCCAACTTACCAACTCTTTCAAGAATCTCAAATGGACCGATATAACGAGGAGATAACTTTCCTTTCTTCCCAAATCTCTTTATACCTCTACGAGGAGAGACCTTCAAGAATACAAAGTCACCTACCTGGAATTCAAGATCCCTTCTACGATGATCTGCATAACTCTTTTGTCTACTCTGAGCTGTGCGCAATCTATCTCGAATAAGTTTCACACTTTCAACTGACTGTTGAACCATTTCAGGACCCAAGAGTCTAGCTTCTCCCACTTCATCCCAGCATATAGGAGATCGACATTTTCTGCCATAAAGAGCCTCATATGGAGCCATTTCAATGCTAGACTGAAAACTGTTATTATAAGCAAACTCAGCCAAAGGAAGATGAGTATCCCAACTGCCTTTGAAATCAATAACACAAGCACGTAACATATCCTCGAGAATCTGTATAAGTCTCTCAGATTGCCCATCAGATTGAGGATGGAAAGCAGTACTGAAATTCAATTTAGTACCCATGGCACCCTGAAGAGCCTGCCAGAATCGAGAAGTAAAACGAGGATCTCTGTCAGATACAATACCCACAGGAACTCCATGCAGTCGGACAATCTCCTGAACATATAAAGATGCCAACTGAGACAATGAATATCCCATGGAAACAGACAAAAAGTGAGCTGATTTAGTCAACCTGTCCACTATAACCCAAACAGCATCATGGCCTCGTCTGGTACGTGGCAAACCAGTCACAAAATCCATAGTAATATGTTCCCATTTCCATTCTGGAATTTCCAATGGTTGCAACAAACCTGCTGGACGTTGATGTTCCACTTTTACTTGTTGACAAGTCAAACATTTGGATACATACTCAGCAATTTCTCTTTTCATATTGTTCCACCAGAAATGTTTCTTCAAGTCTTGATACATTTTAGTACTTCCTGGATGAATAGTATACTTGGCTTTGTGAGCCTCTTCAAGGACTTTCTTCTTAATCTCAAGATCAACTGGAATACAAACTCGACCTCGGAAGGTAAGAATTCCATCACTATTAAAAGAAAAATCTGGTTGCTTTCCTTCATTCATTCCACTAATGATTTTCTGCAATTCAGAATCAATTACCTGAGCTTCTTTGATCTGTTGGAGTAAATCTGAAGTAGCTTTTATATTAGCAAACATAACTCCATGATTTGATTCACAAGGACTCCAATCACACAAGTCTTCAAACATCTTCCATTCACGAATCATCAGGCAAGAAATATAAGTCTTTCTGCTCAGTGCATCTGCCACAACATTTGCTTTTCCTGGATGATAAAGGATAGTACAATCATGATCCTTCAATTTCTCCATCCATCTACGTTGTCTCATATTAAGCTCTTTTTGAGAAAACAAATACTTCAAGCTTTTATGATCAGTGAAAACCTCAAATTTGGTTCCATACAAGTAATGCCTCCATTTATGCAAAGCAAAAATAATCGCAGCCAATTCTAGATCATGAGTAGGATAATTCTTTTCATAAGGAGATAATTTTCGAGAAGCATAAGCTATTACCTTGCCATCTTGCATCAGAACACAACCCAATCCTTCTTTAGAAGCATCAGTATAAACCATGAAATGCTCAGAACCATTAGGCAAAGCCAAGACTGGAGCTGTAGTCAAACGCCTTTTCAACTCCTGAAAACTTGCTTCACATTTGTCATTCCACTCAAAAGAAATAGCTTTTCGGGTCATATTAGTCAATGGAGTAGCAATCTTGGAGAATCCCTCAATGAACCTCCGATAATAACTAGCCAAGCCCAAGAAACTACGGATCTCAGTCACTGTAGTTGGCCTCTTCCAGTTTACAACTGCTTCAACTTTGGAAGGATCTACTGCAATACCAGTAGCAGACACAACATGCCCCAAGAATGAAACCTCTTCTAACCAGAAAGCACATTTGCTGAATTTTGCAAATAATTGTTTCTCACGAAGAACTTGCAATACCACTCTGAGATGTTGTTCATGCTCAGCCCGTGACTTAGAATACACAAGAATGTCATCAATGAATACCACCACGAAACAATCAAGATATGGTTTGAATATACGGTTCATCAA
This sequence comes from Campanula takesimana, assembly GCA_026119855.1. Classification (NCBI taxonomy): domain Eukaryota; kingdom Viridiplantae; phylum Streptophyta; class Magnoliopsida; order Asterales; family Campanulaceae; genus Campanula; species Campanula takesimana. The sequence goes on from JAOWBW010000837.1 coordinate 27,780, forward strand.
ATCCATAAATACAGCTGGAGCATTTGTCAAACCGAATGGCATAACAATAAACTCATAATGCCCATACCTGGTACGGAAAGCTGTCTTTGGTATATCCTCAGATCTGATTTTCAACTGATGATAACCACTTCTCAAGTCAAGCTTCGAATACACTACTGAACCCTGAAGCTGATCAAACAAGTCATCAATATGAGGTAACGGATATTTATTCTTGATAGTTACCTGATTAAGATCTCTGTAATCAATACACAATCGCAGAGTCCCATCTTTCTTTCTAACAAATAACACTGGTGCACCCCACGGTGATACACTAGGCCTGATAAAGCCCCTTTCAAGGAATTCCTCAAGCTGTGTTTTTAACTCTCTCAACTCAGCCGGAGCCATTCTATAAGGTGCTTTAGAGATTGGTGCTGTACCTGGTAATAACTCAATACAGAACTCAAGCTCTCGATCAGGTGGCATGCTATACTCAGAAGAGAACACATCTGAAAATTCAGACACAACAGGAATATCCTCCATCTTGGGAACAGATAAACTCTGATCAAGCACACATGCGAGATACCCGGCCCAACCACGAGATAAAAGTTTTCTAGCTTTTAAAGCAGAAATAACATGTATAGCACATAAAGGCCTATCACCTTCAAAGGAAAAATCAGGCAAACCAGGAATAGAAAAAGTTACTACTTTTCTATAACAATCAACAGATGCATGATGCACATATAGCCAATCCATGCCAAGAATCACGTCAAAGTCCCTGATAGGTAACACGACTAGGTCAGCAAGAAGGGCATGATCACCCACAAGAACCTCACATTTCTTGTAAACCTCAGAAGTAAACATGCAATCTCCCATAGGGGAAGATACTTCTAGCACATAAGGCATAGAATCAGGAAGAACATGCAAATGCGACACAAAATGAGATGCCACATAAGAATGAGATGAGCCTGGATCTATCAAGACTCGCGCTCTCGTACTAGAAAGTAATATAATACCTCCTATGACTGCAGAAGACTCAGCTACACCCTGCTGATCTAAAGCAAACACTCGACCCTGAACTTTTGGTCGACCCCCACTATCTCTCTTGGAACCTGAAGCCTGCTGACTTGTAACCCCAGCTTGATTTCCTCTATTTTTAGGACAATTTCTAGCAAAATGCCCCACTTCACCACACAATAAACACTTTCCTTGTTTTAGCCAACACTTGTCTTCAGAATGGCCTTCTTTCGAACAAAAGCCACATACTCTCCTGGGACCTTGGACTGTTGTCCTCGAACCAGTTGATACACTACCTTTGCTTTCGGTTGGCTGTCGGAATCGACGATCTTGGCGGCCAGATTTACCACCTTTAGAACCAGATCCCTGAGTTTTCTCTGATACACGACCAGTCATGGTTGTTCCCAACTTCACCTTGTGTTCTTCGATATCATTTTCAATAGTATAAGCCTTCTCCACTGCTTGCTGATAGCTAGCGAGCTGTAGAGAAAGAAGTTGCTTCCTATATTCAGTCCTCAACCCTTTAACAAACCTCTGTGCCTTCTTGGCCTCATTTGGAACTAAGTGATCACAATACCTTGCCAATTCCGTGAACTTGGTTGAGTATTGCCCCACTGTCAGACTTCCTTGCTCCAGATTAAGAAATTCAATTTCCTTTCTATCTTGGACTACTGTTGGAATAAACTGTGACTTGAATGCTTTAAGAAAATTCTCCCATGTCTGTGGTACACCTTCCAGTTCCCAGCTTTTACTCAACACTTGCCACCAATGTTCAGCGGCTTTCTCAAGTTTAAAGGTTGCAAAGGTTACCTTATCACCACCTGCACATCTCAAGGCTGTAAAGATCTTCTCAATACTTTCAATCCACTCCTCTGCCTTCTTAGCATCAAATTCCCCGTCAAAACTACGAGGTTTCAGCTTCAAGAACCTTGTAAGGCGATTAGGATAATCCCAGTCAACATTATCAACCATTTCTTCTTGAGGAGTTATAGATCTCAGCTGATTACTACCACTAGTACCTTCAGAACTCATTGTACATGTAGGTAAACACTCAGCGTTATTAATGACACCCCAAGACTCACCCATACCTAGGCCATAGACCCTATCCAGACTTAGAGCAAACCAAGGTAGCTAAACAGGGTAGCTAAACCAGGGTAGCTCTGATACCAACCTGACACGCCCCCAGGTCCCGGGATCCCCTAATAGAACCTCGAACCTGGATGGGAGTGCCTAACGGGAAACAAGAAACTTAACAAGAACTTAATGACATTTGTTTAATAAACTGACATTACATATATATACTCTAGAGTAAGGAGCTATACTAGCTCACAACACGAGTTCTAGACAAGAAAATTTAAAACCAAACTTAATACATACACAGCGGAAACATGCCTAGCATATAAGCTGGCATTAAGAGTACTATACAAGATGTCTAGTGACAACAAGAACTGAAAAACACTGTCTACCCCAAAATAAGGAGGTACACAACCCAATACATCGTCCTCACCAAGTGTAAAAGGACACAAGCCCCAAAACAATCACGACCTGCGAAGCAAGCTCCCAACTATGTCGAGCCTCACTGCGCACTATCCTTCCTTTCCTGGGGGGGGGGGAACAAATAAAGGGTGAGATAAATCTCAGTAAGCTATTAGATGCAACTACATGACATTTTATCATGCAATTCAAATAGGTACTCGAATAATCATATCTCAAGTATCATCAAGTAACAAGTATATGAGAGGATAATCCACTCATCAAGTAGCACATAAAGCTAACCAAGCAAGTTATAAGGATATTGCTTCCTTCCTTATTCCTCCCAAGAATACCATTGTTGTCGTAGCTTGTATTACTTTGACAATCACGATCAATAACAGGAACTGATTATTCAGTATATCAGAAGACCCGGTAACCAGTGTCATTCCCAATATCACGACTCATGAATATTCACGAGGTGATCAAGACAAGAGTTTAGCATTCACTTAAGTCAGGCTTATTGCTCCAACTAAGGAAGCTATGCCCTTACTATGGCCGGTAGTAAGGGGTCACGCGGAAATACATAGGGACCCGATTGTCACTTAAACCCCAGCTCTCGCGACAAGCGTGAACCTATATATTTTCGAACAAGCAAGGAGAACCAGCTGGACTCACACAAGAAGGTACAAGTAGATATTTACTTGAACAACGGGAGAAGAACTAATCCAAAAGTAGTGGACTAGCTCAACAAGGAACATGCTTCAAGTAATCAAGAAGTCACCTTGTATCAAGCAAATGTATGCAATGTTTGCACATACACAACAAGAACATGACTCATACACGTTAGTGCTTATTCACATAGCACTTTCAAGTTCACTACCATACATATGTATTGGTGTCAAGCCAAGTACAAGATTTTATTATCTTATATTCAAGTCTTAATCCATTTCTATGGATGTTCAAGTCACGTACAAGCTTTTAATGTCTTATACTTCAAGTTATAACTTCCAATTCTTGGACATTCACACAAGTATAAGAGTTATACATTTACTCTTACCAAATCACAATCCTATTCTTAGGAGGTTCAAGTCTAAGACCTTATGCTAATGCCTCTAAGGTGCACAATCATTGGATTCACAACAAGTATAACACATTAGTGCTTGTTTATAGCACTTTCAAGACATAAAGAAGAGATACTACTCTTATACTTATGTTCTCATTTTAATTCAATGAGTATACATATTTAAGACCAAGTATGATGCCCCTAAAGTATCACAACACTTGCTAGGACATCTTATATTAAGGTTATATACCTTAACTAGGGTTACTTCCAACTTATACAAACTTTAAACAACATTTTTGTTTTTCAGGTGATTGTGCGGTCGCCCAAAATGGACTGTGCGGCCGCACACAAGCATGTCAATTTCTTTGAAAAATCCTTCAGAAAGATGTGCGGTCGCACACTAAATTTTGTGCGGTCGCACAGTATACTAAAATGCGAAATTCTCCTTTCTTTCCCAGTTTAAGAATTGTCCGTCCCAAAACGTAGGAGTAACATTTACTAACAATTTCACATACCCAGAAAACATAAACAATGCTTAAAACCAATTCTTTCATTTCCTTTCACTAGTTTACACAGGGGAAATTTACTCCTTTTGTCCCAGATTTACAAGTACCACAAAAATCACCCCAAACACAAAATTAACAATCATAAGTATTGAGAATAACATTTATGCATGTTATTACAAGCAAGGGGGAGCTAATAACTTACCTAGTCAAAATTCAAGTTGACCAAAACTTATTTCTGTTCGGCCTGGAACGCTCTATTCAACGCCACGAATATTAATCCGGGATCGGAATCAAGAACGGAGGGATAATTAAACTCGAGGAGTCAGGAATAGGGAAAACTTTTAACCCTAGGTTTGAAACAGAGGGAGTGTACGTAAGAAATTTTGGGGAAGAATGCCTTTCTCAGGCAAACACTAGTTGATATACTTCAACTTTCAAACAATTGCACTTAGGCCCCCTCAAGTTTCACTTTTCACAAAAAGACCCCTAAAGTCAAATTTTCACAAATGACCCAAAAGTCAAAACTAGACATTTAACCACCTTAATATTCTAAAGCAGTTAAAAATTTAACCCAAGTAAAACTAACACATAATATGCAAGTTCAAGTATTTAACAAGTAGGTCAAATATTTAACGATAATAAGGATGGGTGTTACAATTTTGGCTATTACTATCAAAGGTTCTGGCTATCAATCTCATATCCAGAATGTTTTATATTGATATCCAGAACCGTTGAAAAGTTCCGATTATTTACAAAAATGACCCTTCTGGCTATCACTTTCAAAGGTTCTGGCTATCAAACTCATATCCAAAAGGTTTTATATTGATATCCAGAACCGTTGAGAAGTTCCGATTATTTACAAAAATGTAACCGCATTTTTTTAAAAACACGTTTTTCCTGGGAGTTAGGAGAAACGCATTTTTTCCAAGATTTTGTGTTTAGAGATTTGGTAGTATAATAATCCCATAAAAACGGTGATAATCTTCAAATATCATATTATATATATATATATATCATATTTTTATTTTTGATCTGTTTCAGTATAAAATATCAATTTTTAAATTAAAAAAATAGTGTTAGTGCATTATAATTACTAAAATAAACAATTTATAAAAAATAATTTACAAGTTTTTGTGGACATTGACAAGTTAATTGTGTCATATAAATAGAGAGAGTACGTCATTGTATAAACTAGGAACAGAAAGATTTTGTACTTATCATTACATTAATGTAATAAAGAATGATCTCATAGATTTTTGGCTAAAGTTGTCTTTAAATTTGAGAGAAGAAAGAGAAAAGTTGGATCAAGATTGAGCTGAACCGAATCAATTAAGAGCGAGATCGAGATTAAGACGAAATCAAACAAAATATGCAAAGATATGAATATATTTTTGCGAGATTATCTGAAAGATTTGACCAAATCAAATCATATCTTCTCATATTTGGCCGAATATGCCAATATATTTTTGTGTATAATTTTGTTTTCATACTTAGCCGATAGGTTTAAGAGTATAAATATGTGAGTCATACATTTGTAGTTTCTTGAGATGAATATAATGAAATATTATACTCTCTCCACCATAATTTAACATGGTATCAAAGCCATCGATTTGATGGCCTGGTTACCCATATCACTTCCGCAATGAACCGCCGCTGCCATGATTGACAGCATGTCGGAGAACGAACACATGTCGGGAGGAGCCAATGGAAAACCTCTTTGTGGCACGGGATGTGCTCGACAATTGTGTTGAGAAGGGAGCCGCTCATGTCAACTAGAAACTCAAACCGGTAATGCAAGGATTGTGTAGCATGTCGGCGACAAAGACATGATAGGAGGAGCCTGTGATGCTTCTTCGTGGCACATGATGTGCGGGACAAAACATGTTGCGGCAAGGAAACCTGTCATGTCGACAAAGTAGAAGAAACTGGCACTGTACATATGCAGCACGATGAAGAAAAAAATCACGGCTGCGTGATTGTGTGGAAGAAAACTGGGCTGCGTGAATAGAAGCTTGTGTTTTGAGTTGTTCAGACACTTGTGTGATCATTCTTACACACAAGTGACTGAGACAAAAAACGACAACTTTTACCCGTTTTAATTTTCATATTGGCAAGTTTGGTATCTATGTTGTAGATCCTCAAACTTGGTGGGGGGTGTTGGAGATCGAGCTATACAGATCAACCAAGAGCGAGATCAAGATCAAGACGAAACCGAACAAGATATGCAAATATATGCATATATTTTTTTTGAGATTATCTAAAGGATTCGACCAAATCAAATCATATCTCCTCAACTATGGCCGGATATGCGCCAATATCTTTTTCTGTATAACTGATTTATTTTCCATTCTTAGCAGATAAGTTTGTGTATAAATAGGGGCTTATGCCTTTTGTAATTTCGGGAAATGAACTTAACAATATATCATACTCTCTCCACCATACCGTTGACATGCATATATCGCTTCCACAATGAAAGATGGGCAAGAATGTGCTTCATGGCGTGGATTGTGCACGATAAATGCAATGGTGCAAGGCACGGAACTACTGTCGATGCCATGATCGGCACCAGGGATGAGAACAAACAAATGGAGGGAGGAGCCCATGGAAAGCCTCTTCACGGCACAGGATGTGCCTAACACTAATGTTTTTAAAGGAATATAAGAAAACCTAAAAATGTATTATTTTAAAGAAAACAATAAATTCAGGAAAGAAGGGTTCAGGGGTTAGATCAAAACTGGAAGGTGTTAGGAACCCACCCCGCCCGGCCTTAAGGTCGTTCTTGCTACTTTAGGTTCTCTTATATATGTGTATTTCTTTTATATGCACACAATTATATCTAAAAGAAAATGGGAAATGCAAGGGGAGTTTGGGATATAGGGAGATAACCATTAACATATTTCAATGTAATGAAGTGATCATTTGGTCATGTCCCATTTGATGTTGATTGCATACACTAAAGAGAAATAAAATAAATAAGACATAAAAGCAAAGAGTTGTACCTAAGTTGAAAATGAGATGATGCCTTCACATTTGCCAATCGTTTTGGTGTAAAGTTGGTGTAGAGAGAAATGTGTAGAGTTCTGCTAAAGAGAAAAGTGTAAAATAAAGTCCTAAGAGAAAAGTCATTTGGAAATGAACCAAGAAGGTCTTTTATATAGGAAAAGGAGGAGAAAATTGGTCATCAATCCTTGTGAAATCATTTGTACCAATCAAAAATAATGAAGATAAAATATTTTACTTAAGAGAAAAGGCTAGAAATGAGGGATTGAGTGTTACACAATAAAAAAGGGTTTAAGTTTGTAATCAAGAGGGGATTTGTGAGTTAAAGAGAGAAGTTACAAAAAAATAGAGGGAAATATGGTGAGAATCTGTAACTGCCAAAAAGGGAGGCGCGCGGGTCTTGACTATAGCGCAGAACGTGCGCTCGGCTAAATGGGGGTGAGGGAAGTGCACGAGTTTCATTTAAGATAGAAAGATAGAAATGACACTAAAAGTTGACTATGTTATTCAGCTTAGTCCAAAACTAACAGAATAATTTAGGAACTTAACAGAAGTAACAGAAGTCAACAAGTAAAATAAAAGAACTATGTATGCAATCGGAGATGAGAGGTCCAAAGCGGGGTTTCTAAAATGGGGAAAACACTTTGCAGCATGGGACCTGTCATGTATGCAATCGGAGATGAGAGGTCCAAATCTTTTTTTCACTGAATCAGCCTAACCCCGCCTTGGCCCGCCTAAACTGCCTAATCCGCCTAGCCGCCAAGCCCGCCTAAACCCACCTAGGCCCACCTAAATCTGCCTAGCCCGCCTCCTCCGCCTAGCCGCCAAGCTCGCCTAGATCTGCCTAGCCCGCCTAGCACCTAATTTGGCCGATTTGACAAAAGTCGTGGCGGACCACCCCCGACTAGCGCCTAGGCGCCGCCTAAGCGGCCTAGGCGCCCGTCTTTTAGAACACTGCCTTTGTAGTTTCTTGAGATGAATTGAATGAGCTATTATACTCTCTCCACCATACTTTAACAAGGAATTAAAGTATACATCTGATGACGCCAAAATCTGGTTGGATCAGCCTTCGTCAAGCGGTTCGGATAATCCCAGCGACAGTTCTTGATGGCCGGATCTGCACACACGAATCAAACGTAAACTACACCGGGGTTTCACCGGCGAAGGCCCTCCGGTGTAAGAATAAGGATATGGGTGATTAGAAATAGAGAAAATCAATTGACCAGATTAGAGCCAAAAGTTCATTACCCTTCTCCTGGTGTGAGCACCTGTTTATATAGGCGTGGGTGAATGAATCCTAGCTTGTTAGAGAAGCTAGGATGCCCGTGTTGATGTAGGACTCGCATTCCCTGGAGATAGACTCCTGATAAGGATGGATGATATCCTGTTATCTGGTATAAGAGATATCCTTGTTTAGATAAGGATTCGTTAGTGTCAGAGTTGTAACATAACTCTGTAAGAGGTTTCCCAACGATAATGGGAGGTTTCTGATGTAAGTCGGCCCGTCATCTAACTCGGCTTGTCATAGAGGCCGGCTAGGGATTAGGCTTCTCGGACTCGGCCTAGGCAAGGACTGCCTGCTCGTCCTTACTGATGTCAGCCTATAAACATGGGCTTCTCGTGAGTGGGCCACTCGATATAGGTCTGCTAGGCATGTGGGCCCAGAGTATCTGGGTTCCGTTTAGCCAAGTCGGTTTATGTCGTTCAGTGGCCCCCGAGTTTCTATCTCGGCATGCCGATTAGGAACTGTTCCCCTTGTACTAGCTCTGTGCTGCATTTATTGTTGATTTGGTAGCCAGCCGCCAAAATCCTTACTTGGATATGCTGACCTCATCATAATTTATTGCAGGAGAAATCATTACTCCTCTTGGAGAGTGGTATACATTAATTGTGCCTTCCTCATTACCGAAGTAAGCCTTACACCCCCTCATATTCTGGGGTTATATAAGGGCTGCTTTTTGATATCCCTTTCCTCTAAATTTCTTACTTCTCTGAAAACCTTCAAGAAATCTTCTCATGGCTCCCAAAAGGGTTTATGACGATGCCTTCCCAGAAGAGGTTAGTACTGAATCAGAAAATCGAACTGATAACGATGATTCTTAGAGCAGCGATGACTCCATGTTTCCACCCAAGAAACGTTCATCTTTTCCGGCGGAAGAAACTCCGTCCGATAGCAATGGCGAATTAGGGATGACCAAAACCGGTTCCGGGCCCGGTTCCGGTTCGGAACCGCCGGTTCCGGTTCGACATATATGTGACCCTGAACCGGCCCACGCTTACACCGGTTCCGGTTCCGGTCATCACAATCCGGTTCCGGTCCGGTTCCGGTTCAGTCCGCGCTACCTTTTTTTATTTTTTTTTTATCATACAATAATGAATAAACATGTTAAAATTTATTAAAAGACAAGAGATTTTTATTTTATAATACACTAATGAATAAACATGTTAAAATTTATTGAAAAATAAGGGATTTTTATTTTTTTTAATGGAAATGCCGATCCGGTTCCGGTTCCGGTCCGGTTCCGGTTCGCCATATATGTGACCCTGAACCGGCCCGCGCTTACCACGGTTCCGGTTACTCCGGTTCCGGTTTACTCCCCGGTTTGCTCCGGTTCCGGGCTTTTCCGGTCCTGTTCCGGTCCGGTTTCGGTCCGGTTTGGCCATCCCTATGGCGAATACTCGGAGCCAGCCCCTGTCGATGAATTTTCCGACGACTCTAGTGCAGAAGAGTCAGAGGATGAGGACGAGGATGATGATGATGAGGATGATGACCCCGAACCCATCATCATTGATGAATATGGGTACGATGGAGATGACGAGTGGGAAGAAGGCACTGAAGAACAAGATCAAGATTGCGATTTTTCATGAGTCTTGAACCTAGCCTGATCTTGTAGCTTTTCTTTTGATTTTGTAAAGGTCAATCACCCGACCTTATTGTGGGGGTATTTTCTTGTATATCTATATCAATGAAAACCAGCTTTTGCGTTCTTAGCCTTTGCTTCTTCCAGAATTTCCAGAATATTTGTTTATGTGAAGCTTTGATGATTTTTGGCTTACTGCACTTCTTGTTTCAAGTCTGTATTAACAACTCGACTCTAGATGTCGATCTTCAAAAAATGCCGACCACTTGGTTAAATCGGTGTGAGATACCCTTGTTAATAGCCTTCCCAAGTTTTGGTCTGGTCTTGATTAAAGCCGGGGTGTCACTGTGCTCACGTCGGTCTTATGCTGGCAACCTCTCGGCCATTCACCATTCCCCAGATTCATGATGTCATGAAATGGTGATGTCACTGAGTTTGGGCAGCGGAGAGTGAGTGACAAGATGTTTACTTTATGAGATAACCACTAGCCTTAATTGTAGGCAATGATGGTTTAGTGTGGTGACGTGTATAATCTGCTATTTGTTACGGGATTTTCGCGAGATTTTGGGCGAGCGGGAGTCAATTTCTCGGACCATTAATTGACCCACGAATTTCAAACGATTGAAATCCCTAAACCCCCTTTTTACCTTTTTACTCGAACCATCAAAACTCTCACTCTAGGGTTTATCCACCAGACAACCAGCCGGCGATCCGGAGACACTGTTCGATTTCGGTTGGCGCTCACCGGCGATTCAGATTTCTTCCCTTTTTCGCTCACATTTCGCCCCTTTCTTACCGGAAGCATCTAACCAGGTATCCCACTGTCTCTTTCGTCTTTCTATTTCTCTTTGCTGCTCCCCTTTTACTCCGACAATTCTTGCCTCACGCTATTCCGGTGCGGGCATGTCTATTGATGACTTTCTGCCGGCTCGCTTGGGCATTCACAGAAACAACCGTAGGATTTATCGGAGGCTCGACGGCCCTTGGTTTTTAGTGCCTTTAAGTGAAATTAGAGATTTTCTTGAAGCGCATCGGGCGTTCGCCGGAATTGTGGAATGGCCGGTTGACAGTCGTCGCTTCGATCGTTTAGGAGTGATGAATCCCAACTTATGATTGTTTCATCTTTGTCTGACCTTCTGACCCACATCGCCTCCCATTATATACTGTCTGAAGATGGGGTGCTCCCCCCGGCTTCAATGAATGTGGAGAGGGGGGTAAATACAGCTCCTATCTTGATTTCTGATGTTAACCTCCCTCTTTCCTCTGCAACTATGTCGGGGGAGAGCACTTCAGTCTGAATAGTTGATCAATTCCGAGACGATGTTCGCGAGGGGGGCCGAGGTCGAGGCCGTAGGAACCTTGGCCGTAGGGGGAATACTGCGGGCCCTTCCAAATCAAAACAACCCAAGGTCGGGGCCGAGATGATAACTTATTTATATGATAGCTGCAGGATCTCTCGTGAGGATTATGACTTAGTGTATCAGCGTGCTTCCGCCCAGACCACTAATGAGGAAAGGGCAACCTTTTACCTGAACCCTACTGAGGTGGCCTTCTTTTTTAAGCAGTTTGAGTTAGGACTACGCCTACCCCTTGATCCCTTTATTTATGAATTCCTGGAGGACTGGCAGGCTGTTCCGGCTATGCTAGGTGCTAATGCCGTTAGATATCTCACCTCTTTCATAGTTCTCTGCCGTAGCTTGTGCTTCGAACCGTGTCCTTGGGCCTTCTACCAATTCTTTAAGGGTAGCTTTAATGAGACCACTCAGGTCCTAACTCTGAGGAGTAGGCAGAGGCGCCCCAAGATTATCGCTCCTATTTCGAGCTCGGTGAGTAAGGTGTCAGGCTGGAATAAACATGTCATTAAAGTCGAGAGCCGTTTTGGCTGGGAATTCCCCGTTCCAAACCAGACCCCTGTGGCGCCGGAATCTTGCTACAAAGCTCCCTGGAGTGACGCTTTAGTCCAACGGTTAACGGAGTTTGCTTCAGTTCAGCAGCTGGAATGGTCAGCATTAGAGACCAATCATGGCTATTACGTCCAGGTTGGTGTGATGCCGGGGCTGTGGGCTGGCGTTGAGATGATGGTGACTGTTAATAGGGGTAGCCGATTTCCTGATTGGGTTGTTCATCCCAACTTTGTTTTTTATCGGGACTGTGGGGTGTGTCAGACTCAAGACGAGATGTGCTTGAAAGTTAGGGAAGTTGTAGGATGTATGCTTTCTAACCCTTTTTTCTAACATTGATTTATCATTTAGTCCTCGTCTTATAATCTTCCTCCCATTCTTTTCTTGTAGATTTGACCATGGAAGAGGAGAGGGAGCTGGCGGAAGCGTACTCATCTGATCCCAACAGACTTCTGAAGAGGAGGAGATTGAAGTCAAAAACTTCTGGCCGCACAAGGAGGCATGCCGACATGGGCGTTCGGCAGGAGGCTTTGTCTGTCAAAGATGCTGGTCCTCTGCCCACCGTTGATGTTGCTGCTGGGGAACGAGATATTGTACCGGCAGGCGACGCCGCGGCCGCAGCGGGTACTTCCATGCCGGACCAGACTGAGGACGCCGTTTTTGAAGAGGCAGGGGAAGCGGACAGCGGTGATCACCTCGGTGAGAAAAGGGCTAGGGACGGCGGTGATGACTTGTCAGAGGAGCCCTCTCCCAAAAGGCCTTCCTCCACTGTTCCACCCACTGACACCCCGTTTCCGTTTTCCTCGGAGGAGATTGATGCTTTAATAGCGGATTTTTCAGATGTTCGTCCCTTGAAGAGCCTGGATGTTACTGCCCGGCAAGGTCCTATGCTGAGACTTAGCCGTCCAATTCTGGAGCGAGCTTTTGATGCCGATCTTCTACGGGGTTTGGATTCTATACCGCCTACGTATGCCCATATGTCAGAACGCAATGGGCTCATCATTGCCGAGGTAATTGTATTAACTTATTTATTTTTTGATTGATCTTCATTCTCGCAATTGATTTCAATTTTCTCGTTCAGCTTGCCACGCTTGCCAAGCATGAGGCGGCGCAATGGGCCGGAGTGGGCAAGAAGATGGCTGACCTGGAAGGTAGGGCATCCCGTGCTCAAGTAAAGCTAGGCCAAACCGTGGAGTTGGTCAATAGAGCCCACGAGAGTGCCAAACTGGCTCATGCCGAAAGGGTTAAAGCTGTTAAGGATGCCGAGGCCGAGGTAGAGAAACTGAAGGCAGCTGCTAGTCGGTTCGAAGAGGAGGCTAAGTCACTTCGGGATGAGCTTGAGAGAGAAAGAGAGAACACTGCTCTTCTGGCTAGGGAGAAGGAAGAGGTGGAGATCAAGTTCCAGCAGCTGGAGGAGAGCATTCCGGCGAAGGAGAAGGCTGCTGTAATGAACTTTCAACACACCGTTATGCCATCGATTATTGATGATCAAGTTAAGTCCACATATGTTGACGGCTATACACACGCATCTCGTTCCAGATAGATCCCGAAGTGAACGTTCCCATTGAGAAGTGGGCCCGTCTCTTACTGAATGACGCTTACGGTGTAGAAACCCGTGCAGCACATTCTCTAATCCCTTATTCTGATAATACCCTTAAGTTGATCACTCGGCAGGACGAGGCTGAAGGAAGGCCGGTCTGGAACGTTCCTCCTGTTGATCGCAACAACTTTCATGCTCTGGTGGAGCGTTTTCAGGAAGAGCTGGGCTTGGACGAAGAGGAAGAAGAGGAAGGTGGTGAGGAGCAGCAGGCTCCGTGATACTCATTATTTGTTTTTGGAGGTGCTTAGGCCGGTGGGGTCTCTTGATACATTGTTTGTTTTGTCGCTGTAAGCCGGTTTGGCTTTAAACAATTTGTTTTTTGTTTAGTATCTGTACGCCGGGGCCCAGAGTGGTCTGGGGGGCGCAAACACTTTTATTTTGTAAGGATTTGTTTACCTCAGTGCGAGGTGTAAACCCATTCTCTCAACCGTTAGGTAGTCAGGTGTTATCTCATCATTTGATCAGGCTATTTTATCTCGGTTTGAGACGTCGACGCTGTCATGAGATGTGCCAATTAGGTTGCGACACAGGCCGTGGTCGCTCACCATTATGGAAAGCCATAATAGGCTTATATGTTCGGGCCGAGGTGGTCTTCCGTTGAGCTCTGACGAACATCTAGTGCCCGGTTTTGATACATTGAGTCTGACCGTTAGGACCAACTCAAGTCGTCTTATGTGCTAGTTGTTAGAACTAGGCTTTAGAAGTTATGCATAAGTGTGCTCGTCAACTTCGTTAGGGTGCTAGCTATTGAAACTAGGCTTTAGAAGTCATGCTTTAAGTGTGCTCGTCGACTTCGTTAGGGTGCTAGCTATTGAAACTAGGCTTTAGAAGTCATGCTTTAAGTGTGCTCGTCGACTTCGTTAGGTAATCTCGGCATTGTAAAATAACGCTAAGACCGTGTTATGTACTATAATCAAAGCTTGTTATAAATAAAATAAAGGAAATTTTATTGATGAAACCAAACTAAGAATAACTGGATATCAACTATAGGATCTAAGATTGAAAATCTGATAAAAGGAATAAATATCTAACCGAGGTGCTACTGATAGTACTTTCTCAGGTGCTCGGAATGCCATGGGTGTTTAAGCTCTTTTCCTTCTGGAGTTTTGAGCATGTAGGTCCCTTCCCGTATAATGTGGGTTATGATGTAAGGGCCTTCCCAGTTTGGCGAGAGCTTATTCTGTTGTGCTTTCAAGTGTGTCGACTCAATTTTTCTGAGTACCCAGTCACCGACTTCAAAGGTTCTCTTTTTCACTTTGCTGTCATGGTAGGCCTTGGTTCTTTGCTTGTAATTGATCATTCTGAGCTGGGCAGTTAGCCTTTTTTCGTCTACTAGGTCTAGGTCCAGTAGTCGGTTGTATTCATTAACGACCTCGTCATAGTTGGTTACTCTGAAAGTCGGCAAGGCCATCTCGGCTGGTGCCATTGCTTCTGAACCGTAAGTCATAGCAAAGGGTGTCTCCCCAGTTGGCCCCCGAGTGGTTGTACGGACAGCCCATAAAGCTAGGGGAGTTCGTCCAGCCACTTTCCTTGACTGCCTTCTAAATTCTTGGTGAGTGCTCTTAAGACAAGTTTGTTGGCAGCTTCGGCTTGTCCATTGCCTTGAGGATGGCTGACTGACGACTTCTTGTGCTTGACTCCCAACCTATTCATCTTGGTGAAGGCATCAGAGAATTGTAGGCCATTGTCTGTCACTATAGTGTGTGGCACGCCAAACCGACACCATATGTAATCATGGATAAAGTTGATGGTGTTTTCTTCAGTGATCTTTGCTAGTGGTTTCGCCTCTACCCACTTGGTGAAGTAATCAACTGCCACAATTACATATTTGTTGCTCCCTTTGGCTAATGGGAATGGTCCAATGATGTCGACTCCCCACATGTCGAATGGCCATGTCGGTATGATCAAGCTTTGTTCTACGGTAGGTACTTTGGGTAAGTCGGAGTAGCGTTGACATTTATCACATTTCTTTACATAGGATTGGGCATCCTCCCTTATATTTGGCCAATAGTAGCCAAGTGTGATGATCTTATCGGCAAGGGTTCTGGCCCCCTGGTGTCCCCCACAAACTCCCCCATGCACCTCGGCGAGGAGTTTCTCTGTGCTTTTTGGCGCAACACATCTAAGGAGAGGTCTGGAGAATGACCTTCTGTATAGGATGCCGTTCCAGACTATGTATCTTGCCGTCTTATTTTTGATCGACTTAGCTTCTAACTCGTCTTCAGGAAGCTTTCCCTTCTCCAAGTAGTCTTTGTAGTTGTCGATCCATGTCCTTTCCTCATCATCCAGGAGCAAGATCTCCAGTCTTTCATAAGCGGGCTGGTCAGCAAAAATGATTAGGGGATCCGAGTCTTCAGCTGTTGCCATCTTTGAAAGCAGGTCGGCTTCCAGGTTGTATTCTCTACCTACTTGCCGTATATCCCAGAATTCAAAGCTCTTGGTCAGGTTTAGGACGAGATCTTTGTACTTGGTCAGCATGTGGTTTTCGGTGTTGTATTCCCCTTTAACTTGATTCACCACCAACTGGGAGTCGCTGTATGCTACCAATCTCGTTGCACCAAAGAACTTGGCTCTTTCTAGTCCCAGGATTAAGGCTTCATATTCAGCTTGATTATTTGAGGCGGGGAACTTGAACCTGATAAAATCACGTGCAACATGCTCGCCGGCAGGGCTAGTCAAGTAGACTCCGGCGCCGCTTCTACCTTGGGTAGTTGACCCATCGGTGTATAGAACCCAACAGTTGGGTGGTAACTCTTCCAAGGGCTCTCTGTCCATAGGGAACTTCCTTTTTCAGGTGGTTGGCGTATGTTCATTTGTGAAGGCGGTCTCGACCAAGAAGTCGGCAAGAGGTTGGGCCAGAAGACTCTTCCTCGGCTTGTAGGTTATGTCGAATTCGGTCACTTCGATCGACCAGTTAAGTAGGCGTCCTGAGCTGTCCATCTTGTGAAGTATTTTTCTAAGAGGAGCGTCGGTGTAGACCGTGATTGGATGAGCTGAGAAGTAGGCTTGTAGTTTTCTGGCCGCAATTACCAAGGCATAAGCAATTTTCTCGGCATTGAAGTATCTGCTCTCGGTATCTGACATCGCCTTGCTGATGTAGTAGACCGGCTTCTGGATACCGCTTTCTTCTCTAACTAGCACAGCTGCTACGGCTCGGTCGGTTGCCGCTAAGAAGACCCATGACCGGGCTGCTAAGTAGGGGTGGAGAGCCGAGGTAGTCTTTCAGTTGCTGGAACGAGGTCGAGCACTCAGGCGTCTAAGCAAAATCATTCGTTCCCTTCAAGGCTTTGAAAAAGGGGAGTGATTTTTCTGCCGATTTTGCGATAAATCTACCGAGTGCCGCTACTCTCCCGTTCAACCTTTGAACCTCTTTTACACAAATCGGCTCCCTCATATCAATCAAGGCTTGGATCTTTTCTGGATTAGCCTCGATGCCTCGCTGAGAAACCATGAAACCCAGAAACTTACCCGCGGTAACCCCGAAGACGCACTTGCTAGGGTTGAGCTTCATATCGTTAGCTTTCAAGTTGTCAATGGTTTCTTGCAGATCTGGTATATGGCTGCCGATCTTGGTCTTGATCACCATGTCATCAATGTAGGCTTCCATATTCCGGCATATCTGAGATTTGAAGACCTTGTTCACCATCCTTTGATACGTGGCTCCTGCATTCTTTAGACCGAAAGGCATCATGACGTAGCAGTATACACCGCCTGCAGCTTGGAAAGCCGTCCTTTCTATGTCGTCCTCGGCCATTTTGACTTGATGATAGCCAGAGTAGGAGTCCAAGAAACTGAGGGTTTGATGGCCGACAATGGAGTCTACGAGCTTGTCAATCCTGGGGAGGGGATAGCTATCTTTGGGACAGGCCTTGTTCAGGTCCGTAAAGTCCACGCACATCCTCCATTTGCCGTTGTGCTTCTTTACCATGACGACGTTTGCAAGCCACTCGGGGTATGTTGCCTCTCTTATGATGCCAGCTTTGAGGAGTTTGTCAACCTCGGTTCCAATTGCTTTTTCCTTGTCGGTAGAGAAGACTCGTCTTGTCTGCTTGACCGGTTTGAAGAACTTGTCGACTTCCAGTTTGTGGGGAGCGACAGCTTCCTTTACTCCCGCCATGTCATCTACTTTCCAGGCAAATACATCCAAGTTTTTTTGGAGTAGGGAGATGAGCTCTTCTCGTTCTTGTTGGGAGAGTTGCTTCCCAATCTTTACTTTTTGATCTGGATAGTCTGGGTTGATGACGACTTCGTCTAACTGATCCACAGGCTTAAGTTCGGGTCCGTCTCTGAACTCTAGGGTCTCGACAATGATCTGCTTGACCTTCTCCTTGTCCTCCCCTTCCAAACTTAGGTTTTCCATATCTAACAGTTTTTCGATCTCGCTTTCCATGTCAGTCGGCTGTGTGGCCCCCGAGCTTGGGACGATGGCAAGAGCCAAGTTACTCGGCTCGTCCGAAGCTGTGTTCATCGAGATACAGCCGAAGCCGTGTAAGCCGTAAGTAACCTCGGCCGTAGTTGGGACGTCGTTGTCAAGAATAACCCACTCTTCAGGTTCATCTTCAACAGTCGCCAATATAACACCGATATGTGGCGTCGAGGTTGTAACCGTGGTTGATTTTGAAACCGTGATTCTTTTATCTGGAGTATCAATCTCCATTTTGGACTTTGCTTTCCTGGACTTCATCACATGTTCCAAAAAATCTCTAGGCGAGCCTGGGACGCACCCAATTCCAGCCGGGGTGGGGAACTTCACCCTTTGGTGGGGGAGGGAGGCAACCAGTCCAAACTTTCCTTGACTGGGTACACCTAGGATAGCGTGGTAATCACTGTCTAGATCCATGACTATGAAGGTGACCGTGGCCGAGGTTTTGTAGGGATGAGTGCTGACTTCCAAGAGTAAGTCGACGGTTCCTTTGGCATCGGCCTTATGATTAGTGAATCCTTCTAGCCTTCCATTATATGGGGTCAGCATTGTGTTAGGAAGTTCCATCTCTTTAAAAGTGCGATAGTATAGCACATCCTTGGCCGCTCCGGAATCTATGAGGAGCCTGTCTGACTCGCAATTATCAGTGCGGCCTGTAATGACCAATGGTTGTTCTCTCATCGCACGGTTTCCCGCCAATTCATTCGGAGAAAAACTGATCACTTCCTCCCTCTCATGGATCCAGGGAGGGATGTGGAAGACTTTACATAGCTCGTAAATCTGCTCCTTGAGTTTCTTGTTTGATGGAATTTCCTCCCTGATTACGCCTATCAACCTAGCCCGAGGGGGCCTGTCTACCTGGTCATTGTTTTTGTCTTCTTCCCTTGGGCGTTTATTGTCCTTGGCCATGAACTGATTGAGCTTGCCTTGGTCGGCCCATTTCTGTAGAATCTTCATCAGAGCAAAACAGTTCTCGGTGTCGTGGCCGTTATCTCTGTGATAGGAGCAATACTTTATGGTATCCCTCGGGTATTTCGGGTTGTCTTTTAGAGGCTTGGGGTTGGGGAGATCCACCAGATTCATGATCTCAGAGATCGGTTTATTGAATGTGGTGAATGTCTCGGTCCCCCTGGTCCTGTTCTTGCCTTTGCCGTTTCCCCCGTTGGTCCCCTGGGACGAGTTCCCGTTATGCGACTTGTCATGATCTCGTTCCCGTTCCTTATGACCATATAACGTCTTTTTCTTCTCCTCGGCGATGGCCGTGGCGTAAGCAACGTGGTACAATTCGGCCTTTGTGAGGGGCTCTCTGACTGACAGTTCATAAGTTAACTGCTCTGACCTGTGACCATTCGTGAAGCATACAATGATCTCCCTGTCGGTCAAGCGTTCTTCTATTGAGTCGACAAGGTCCCTAAACTAGTTGTAGAAGCTCAGGGTGGACTCGTTTTTGCTCTGGACCATGTTGGCTAGGTCAGACAATCTTTTCTTCCTCGCACCAGCGGTAGCAAAATATTCCAAAAATTGTGATTTTAACTTGGCAAAGGAATTGATACTGCTTTTCTCAAGATCCATGAACCAGGACCGAGCTGCCTTTGTTAAGGTGCTAGCAAAGGCCTTACACAGTACATCGTCCTGATTGGACACTAGGGCCATGGTGGCCTCAAAGGCTTGGATGTGATCCAGAGCATCGGCGTTGCCGGAGTATTTGTCTAGGTGTGGAAGCTTTAACTGTGGATTAGGTGGTGCATCCTTAATCCTCTGCGCGAAAGGGCGCATAGCATCATAGTCATTATTGGGTTTCCTGTGCCCCTGATTCATCATCTCAATGTTGTCGAGCCTTTCTCTAAGGTCGACAATGTCCCTTGTGCTGAATGCCGAGGTGTGACTGGAACTGACTATGCTTCGATCTCAGCATCTCCTTTCACCTTGGATTGGTTCGAGGCGATGCCTTGAAGGAGTACGACGAGGTGGAGTGTGCCGGGGTGGATCCAGTCGAGGTGGTGTGCGCCTTGGTGGATCCTGTCTGGGAGGTGAATGACGTCGGGCGTCCCCACGACGTCTTTCCTCTATAATTCCCACTCCAGGGGATTCATCTTCTTGTTCTTCCCGGCGACGATTAATATGGTCTCTCAGGTCCCTATCTAGATTGAGTCTTCCTAACCGTCCGTCTTGGCGACTTACACGGCTCCTGGGAGGCACATCCCGTCTACGATTTTGTAGGGGCTCCCTTCTGCTCACTCTGTCATCCAGATTTGTCCGCCTCGTTCCAGACGGCTGGAGTAGGTTAGCCAAGGAATTTTTGAGGTCAAGTTCTAACAGGTCCCGCTGTGCGTCGGCTAGCTGTTGGAATGTGTGAACATTCTGTTGAAGCAATGTCCTCTTGTCCAATGGCAGCGGCTGTGATGGTCCTGCTCCATTGTTTCGGGATCCTGTCCGTCGGCGGTGCCCATATTGATTAACAACATTAGGGGCCGGCCCTTTGAACGGGTATGCATTCCTCCCCCTTGTGCGGGTGCTGTAGGTGGGAGCCTCTGGTTCTGTGCAGCAGCGTTTATGTTTTCGGAGGGCGGTGCATCCCTTGTGGTTTCTTTAGAAGGGGTGGCTTCTCGCCCGTCAACCAATTCTCCGGCCATGGTCTGAAATTATCTGGCTAAAGAACTGACCAATCGATTTCCCGGCAATGGAACCAAACTGATGACGCCAAAATCTGGTTGGATCAGCCTTCGTCAAGCGGTTCGGATAATCCCAGCGACATTTTCTTGATGGCCGGATCTGCACACACGAATCAAACGTAAACTACACCGGGGCTTCACCGGCGAAGGCCCTCCGGTGTAAGAATAAGGATATGGGTGATTAGAAATAGAGAAAATCAATTGACCAGATTAGAGCCAAAAGTTCATTACCCTTCTCCTGGTGTGAGGACCTGTTTATATAGGCGTGGGTGAATGAATCCTAGCTTGTTAGAGAAGCTAGGATGCCCGTGTTGATGTAGGACTCGCATTCCCTGGAGATAGACTCCTGATAAGGATGGATGATATCCTATTATCTGGTATAAGAGATATCCTTGTTTAGATAAGGATTCGTCAGTGTCAGAGTTGTAACATAACTCTGTAAGAGGTTTCCCAACGATAATGGGAGGTTTCTGATGTAAGTCGGCCCTTCATCTAACTCGGCTTGTCATAGAGGCCGGCTAGGGATTAGGCTTCTCGGACTCGGCCTAGGCAAGGACTGCCTGCTCGGCCTTACTGATGTCGGCCTATAAACATGGGCTTCTCGTGAGTGGGCCTCTCGATATAGGTCTGCTAGGCATGTGGGCCCAGAGTATCTGGGTTCCGTTTAGCCAAGTCGGTTTATGTCGTTCAACATCCATAGAGCAGTTTATACATGAAATAAACTTTTAACAATTTCATAATCGTAAAGGGGCTATTCAATCCTTAATGATTCAAAAGCTTAATCAATCAAAACAATGTTTTTCTTGAGAAACATTATTACTACTATATTAATTTATGATTTTCCATTTATTATAAATATATTCCTAAGTTCTTTTTATAAAAAAGTCAAGTGATAAAAGATATGAAAAAAAGATACAGATTTTTCACTAAGGCAATTAGTAAGCGTAAGGATCAATAACTATATCAGCATAGGGAAAATTGTTTTATTTTCTAAAGGGAAATATGCTCTAAACTAACATGCAAACATCGAAAAAGGTACACGTGTAACTAAGTTAACACATACAAAATAGAAAAGGCAAACTAACTAATGTGAACAAAAAAGAAACGTGACATGCAAACTACTTTGAATGAAAAATGCAACACGGATAATTATACTACCGCTCCCCCCTCCCACACTTGAAACAAACATTTCCCCCAATTTTCCAACACAAAATGACAACCATATAAGAAAGGGGGTGGGGGAAATTATTGGAGATTATCCCCTAGGCCCTTGAGAAAGGCCTTACGTTGTGTCATGTTCTCATTTGTTATCGAGATAACAACCTTGATTATTATTTGTTTTGCATGTTTATTATAATAATCTTCGTCCCTATTACTTATGAAGAACTAGTATAAGTTTAATCGATGATCATGTGATTATCATGTGTATGAGATACAAATAAAACTTGTGGGTACTTGTTGGTGAACATGTACTGGAAATCTATGATATTTATGTCATTGTTAAATGTCATATAGTTATATTATTGATATCCTTTGACATGTGATTATTACAGTCTTCCACATAACGAACATTATGTTTGACTCATTCTAACGTTAGCCTCAACCAGGTAGCCATAAGGAATGTGATTGGCATAATCGGAGTCATGTAGGGAAGAGTAATAAGTCAAGATTGGATTTGTTCCTCTTCAGAGAGATATCTGCTTTGGCCACTCGATGAGTGAGATTGATGAAATGCGTGGCCACGCTCAAATGAATTGATTTGATCAATGTCGTTTGCTCACAGTAATCTACTCGGGATCGAGAAAAGCATTGAACAATATAAGTTGACGAGGACCATGACTTATATCCAATATGATATCGTGTGGCAAAGGGATTGTGATATATTCTATAAAGGATTAACGAACTTTGACAAGTTATATTAATTGGGTAGTCATGATGGCTTGCTAGAGTCCGCTCATAATTTATGAGAAAAAATGGTTTTGATCTCATTGCCAACTTACTAGAATCCTATGGGGTCACACACAAAAAAACGAATCAAGAAAAGGCTAAAATTGGAATTTCGGGAAACATCTTAAAATTATATTTTAAGAGAAATTCGGAAAAATAGGTTTTGGGGCATGGTCCGGCCGGACCCTAGGCTTGACCCGGTCAGACCTAGGGGTGGTCCGGTCAGACCCATCCTGTGACCCGGGCGGACCTCTTTTCTTGAATTGCAGGTTTTTCCAACTTCGATTTTTGACGGGATTTTGACCACGTTTCCTAAAGGGTTTAGGACTTTTGAGTTTAAATACCCCTCTCTAAACCCTATTCAAAACTAATTGATATTGTATCATTATTGGTAGCCTCCATATGTTTTAGAAACATATTTTTGGGTTTAGATTGAGAATCAAAAGCTCAAGAACACCAATAAGTTCATATAACCTTTTTCATAGAAAGAGATTCTATTGGATCTAGCAATCCGAATCTATAATTGTTCAAGATATTTGTTCGCGTGTGAATACACATAGAGGGTGCTTGATTTAGTATCTACAAGTTCGTGTTCCTATGATCGTGATCCGAAGAAAGTGGAGAAGATCAAATCATAAAGCTTGAAGACTTAAAGATTTGAAGATCCAAAGTTTTAAACGCATAACAACGGTTAGTATTATAAATTCATATCGTGTTTAATTTAATCATCATGAACGGATTCAGGGATCTTGGGTTTTTTTTTATACGTTGTTTCCGCTGCGCATGATCCCTCAAAACCCAACAGAAATATGACTCACTAAGGTGGTGGTGGAAATCCTTCCCAATGTGCTACACATAGTCATAAATGGAGTTAACCCTTCCTCGAACCTCCTAAAATTCACCCCAAAAAGGGTTCCAATCTTGAAGCATTTGACTTTGTTGTATTGTTGAAATCCTCACCAAAGAACAAGCTTGAACTCCTTATTCCATAAAATCTGCAAATTCCAAATTTTTAGGGCAAAAACTAGGGTTTTTCGGATTTGTGATTTTTGGACATGATTTTTCTAAATTTGGGAGGTGATTGTGATGTTTAGATGGTGCATTAAGGGTTAGGAACGATAGATTAATCGGTATTTATAGAAGAATTGGGGAGAATCAATGGAGGGAGGCGGGCTGTGGGTTACGGCTTAGGAAAAAGAGAGTCATTTTGAGAGGGGAGGGAGATAACGAAATTAGGTAAAAATTTAGTAGTCGCGACTTATTTGTTAAGGGGTGTGCCAACCAATAGAAAAAAATGGCACGACCATGCCTCTGAAGGGGGGGGGGAGATTTCCGGCATGGAAATGTTATCTTGTTTCCATTTTTTTGAATATAGTGTGGGACGCTCGTGTCTCTAGAGGGTGCTTTTACAGCATGGTCATGCTATTTTTTTTATTTTCTTTTTTGTTTATAAAACTAAATAACAATGTTAGAAAATAAAAAAATTAATTAAAATATATAGATGTTTAAAAAAATAGAATAATCAGTTTGTTTACTGTCCCGATGATGCTCGTTTAAGGCCATTAGCTTGACCCTTTCTTGTAACCGGAATGAGGGGGAGATGGTATTTTGATGGTCGGTTATCTTTATAAATTTGCCACTCTAGACTGTGTTAAGAATCACACGGATTCTCCCAAGAATCCGGCCCAACCTTAGTTTATTGATTACTATCTTGTAAATATTATTGTTAATATTCTTATTATCTTTTATTTGAATTTCAAATCACTTGTATAGATTAGGAGATAGTGTAAATCTTAAGGATAGAATACTCTCAAAATCTCTGTATAAATACATCACAATTATCAATAAGAAAATCATCTTTTGCCTTTCTTTCATGGTAACCAGAGCTACTCTCGATCCAACCCCCTCCTCAAAATTTCCGGCATCCCTCCCCCACCACCACCACCATGGTTGAACCCAGCAACACCTCAATCCTTCTCAAAACAATCCCCTAATCTTAGTTAATCTTGCTCATTGCAAAACCCTAACACCACTCACCTATCTCGCATGGGCTTCCCAACTCACCTCCATCCTTTTTGGACTGGATCTCCTCAAATACGTTGATGGAACCTACCCTATCCCACCCGAAACCATCACCACAGACACCAAAGAAATCAAAAATCCGTCCCACACAACTTGCCAACGGCAAGACCGCCTTATACCGGGTGCTGTTCTTGGAACCCTTGATGCTGCTGTTGCTCCCCTTGCTACCAAACACAAACCTCCAATAAATCATGGACTATTCTCAAAACTACCTACGCAAACCCATCCCGAGGCCATATCCTTCAATTCAAAGACCATCTCGCCTCCATTACCAAATCTACCCACACCATTACCGACTACATGAACTCCATCAAAGCTTGCAATGATAAACTTGCAATCCTTGGCAAACTTATGGACCCAAAAGATATCATTGCCAAAGTACTTCAAGGTCTTGAATATGAACCCTACAAGTCTATCATTGACTTCTTCCGTGCACGTGACAACCCTATTACATTTGAAGCCCTACACGAAAAACTCATGCACCATGAACTCACCCTTAAACACAACAATCCTCCTCCCACTGCCTCTATGTCGGCCCATCTTGTTCACTCTCAAAATCGTGGTCAATCATCTCGATCACCAACCCCACCTCTCCTTACCACTCCAACAAACCCTCCCAATCCCAACTTCTCCGTCTCTTCCCCCAAAACCTTCAAGGGAAAATGTCAATACTGTCGTTATGTCATCTCTGAGGGCCGTCAATTTAGTCGAGACTACCCTAATGTTACCTTCCCGCCTCCCCCTTCCTTCAACTGCAATCCTCGCAGCCCTAACCTTACCCCACCACAAGCCCACACAACCATTATCCCCATCAAAACTCCTCCACCCTCTTGGCTAATGTGGTGCCACCAATCACATCACCAATGACTTGTCCAACCTTTCTCTTCATCACCCTTATGATGGTAGCGATGATGTTATCATCGGAGATGGTTCCACTTTTCCCATCTCCAACATAGGTTCATTCTCTATTTCTCTCTCTCACTCATTCATTGTCTTCAATAACGTTTTATATGTCCCTCGTATATCTCCTAATATTCTATCTATTTCCCAATTATGTAGAGATAATCATGCAACTGTTGAATTCTCACAATCTTCTTTTCTGATCAAGGCCATCCCTACCAATCAAGTTCTTTTCCAGGGCAAGTTTGAAAATGGTGTCTACCTCTGGACTCCACCCTCTCCTCAAGCTCATGTCTCCACTACCTCCACTCTTCAATCATGGCATCACAAATTAGGGCACCCTGCTCCTCCAATTATTTCCCTTTTAAATAAACAGTTTTCTTTATCAATTCCTGTTAGTTCCCTTTCCAGTTGTAATTCCTGCAAAATTAATAAAAGTCACAAACTCCCATTTGCTATGTCTACTCTTGAATCTCATGCCCCTCTTGATCTTATTTTCTCTGATGTATGGACCTCTCCCATCTACTCCTATGATCACTACAAATACTATGTCATATTTGTGGACCATTATACGAAATACACTTGGCTATATCAGCTAAAACAAAAATCTGACACCTTTGCCACTTTTAATCATTTTAAAACACTTGTTGAAAAATACTTTTCCCGTCCCATTCGTCAATTCTTTTCTGACAATGGTGGCGAATATCTCAAACTCACTCCTTCCCTTCTCCGAAATGGCATCTCTCACCTCACCTCCCCTCCTCACACACCTGAGCATAATGGCTTTGCCGAACGCCGTCATTAACATATTGTTGAAACCAGCCTCACCCTCCTATCTCAGTCCCAACTTCCTCTCTCACTCTGGCCTCATGCCTTCACCATTGCTACATATCTCATCAATCGAATGCCCACAACCACTCTAAAAAATGAGTCTCCATTCTTCCGCCTATTCAAAACTCAACCCAACTATAACAAACTTCGTTCCTTCAGGTGTCTCTGTTACCCATGACTCTGACCTTACTCCCTGCACGAACTCACCCCAAAATCCAGTCCATGCATCTTTGTAGGCTATTCTCCATCTCAGAGTGCCTACCACTGTCTAGATCCTACCAAAAATCATCTCTATACCTCTCGCCATGTTAACTTTGCTGAAATCGTATTTCCCTATACCTCCCTCACTAACACCATCTCTTTCTTTCTCCCAATCTCACCCTCTCAATGGTGCACCCTTTCTCTTCCCATACTCCCTACATCCAGTCCTGCTCAAAACATCCCACCATCTGCTCCTTCATCCGTAGCTCCTCACACAAACCTGGATCCGGCCGGACACACCCCATCACCTGACCGCCAGAGGCAGACATAGAGTGTTTTGTGGGGGATGCACAAATTATGAGGGGATATACAAATACATTATAAAACTCTATACGAAAAAAATTAATGCATGACATGAGACTAGAACCCATAACCTCTTGCTCAAATTCCTAGCAACTTAACCACTAAACTACACATATTGTTTGGTAAGAGGGGATCACCGGAACACCTTTAGGAATGCTTGGGTCTGCCCCTGCTGACCAGACCTCTCCAAACCTCTCAGCCGAACCCTCCCAAATACCCGACCGGACCACCCCTATCTCACCCGCTCGGACCCCTTTATCATCCGACTGGACACACCTCACCCACCCGACCGGACCTCCCCATCACTCGGCTGGACCACTCCCCTCTCCACCCATTTTGATCAAGCCACTCGTCTGCCTTCCACACCCGAACCAGTTACCACAACTGCCCCTCCACGCTCCATTGTCACTGGACTCACCAACAACATTACCTAACCCCAAATTTGCCCATCTAGCATCTCTTTCCACACTTACATCCCTTCCCACCACTACTAAACAAGCACTCTCTACCCCCCACTGGCATAATGCAATGCTTGATGAGTACAATGCCCTTCTTTGAAAGAACACCTGGACTCTCGTCCCCTCCCATGAAGCCCCAAACATTGTGGGATGCAAATGGGTCTTTTGCATCAAATACAACCCTGACAACACAATCCATAAATACAAAGCCCGCCTTATAGCCAAAGGGTTCCACCAACGCCCCGGTCTTGACTATTTGGAAACCTTTATCCCTATTATCAAACCCGTCACCATCCGACTCATACTCTCTTGCCATCACACATGGTTGGTCCCTACGCCAACTTGATATTAATAACGCCTTCCTCCAAGGTCACTTATCTGAAACTGTCTTTATGTCCCAACCCTCGGGTTTTGAAAGCACCACCCACCCCTCTCATGTCTGTCGTCTCTCCAAAGAAATATACGGTCTTAAACAGGATCCTCGTGCTTGGTATACCACTCTCAAATCCTTTTTCTTTCCTTTGGTTTCACCACCTCTCTCGCTGATCCGACTTTGTTTCTCTACAATCATGATTCACACCGTCTTCTACTTCTTATTTATGTAGATGACATCATTGTCACCGGTCCCTCTGCCACTTTTCTCCAATCCTTTATTGATAGTTTGGCTACCCGCTTCTCCCTTAAAGATCTTGGTCCCCACTCCTTCTTTCTCAGAATTGAAGTCAAACCCAATACCCATGGTCTTCTTCCAACCCAGTCCAAATATATCACCAACATTCTCACCCGTCATAATATGTTATACTCTAAGCCTTCTTCCACACCATTGGCCAACTACCCACCACTCTCGTCCACTCTTCAAACACCCATTTGCAATACTTCAGAATATCGTTCCATCATTGGTAGTCTTCAATAACTTTTCCCCACTCGCCCTGACATAGCCTTCTCCATCAACAAACTAGCTCAATTTCTTCACAACCCTCAAGAATCACACTGGACCACCCTTAAACGTCTCCTCCGCTATCTCCATGGTACCATTCATATGGGACTCTTTTTGGAGATTATGCCTTAGGCCCTTGAGAGACACCTTACGTTACATCATGTTCTCATTTATTATGGAGATAACAACCCTGAATTATTATATATTTTACATGTTTATTATAATAATCCCCGTCCCTAGTACTTATGAAGGACTAGTATAAGTTTAATAGATGATCATATGATGATCATGTGTATGTGATACAAATTAAACTTATGGGTACTTGTTGGAGAATAAGTACTGGACTTGACCCACCTATGAGATTTATGTCATGGTCAGATGTCATAATTAAATCTCATATAGTTATATCATTTGATATCCTTAGACCTGAGATTATCATGGTCTTCCATATGATGAACATTATGTTTGATGTAGTCAATCGCTACCCTTAACCAGGTAGTCATAAAGGCTATGATGGCATAATCGGATTCTTGTAGGGAAGAATGATAAGTCAAGATGGAATTTGTCCCTCCCTCAAGAGAGATATCTGCTTGGGCCACTCGAAGAGTGAGATTGATGAAATGCGTGGCCACGCTCAAATGAATTGATGTTCTCAATGTCATTTGCTCATATCAATCTACTCAGGATCGAGAAAGCATTGAATAATATAAGTTGACGTGGACCATGACTTATGTTCAATTTGATATCGTATGACAAAAGGATTGTGATATGTTCTATGAGGATAAACGAACTTCCTTAAGTTATATTAATTGGGTAGTCATGATGGCTTGGTAGAGTCCGCTCATGACTTATGGGTTTGACCTTGGTTTGACTCATTGACAACTTAATATAATCCTATGGGGTCACACACAAAAGAACGAATTGTTTAAAAGGCTAAAATAAAGGTTCTGGAGGTGCTCGGCCAAGCACATCACATGACTCGGCCGAGCATGAGTTACAGAAAGTTCTGGCACAGAGGTACTTGGCCGAGCACCTTAAAGGACTCGGCCGAGCAGGCCCTGTTCAGGCCCAGTTTTCTGATTTCGTGTTTTGACGGGTTTTGACCTATTTCTCCTAAAGGGTTTAGGATTAATGAGTATAAACACCCCTCTCTAAACCCTAATCAGTAAGAATTGATATTTTATCATTATTGGTAGCCTCCATGTGTTTGAGAAACACATTCTTGAATTTAGATTGAGAATCAAAAGCTCAAGAACACTAATAAATTCATATAGCCTTTGGAGATTAGAAAAGTGTGTTTTCTAATGGGTCTAGCAATCCAGATCTAGAATTGTTCTAGGTATTCGTTCGCGTGTGGATACACATAGAGGGTGTTTGCTTTAGAATCTCAAGTTCGTGTTCCTGTGATCTTGATTCAAAGAACGCGAAGAACGAGGTGATCAAATCTTAAAGCTTGAAGACTTGAAGATTTGAAGATCCGGAAAATTTAAAACGCACAACATGGTTAGTATTCTAAATTCATCTTGCTGTTAATTTAATCATCATGAATGGATCTTGGGGCTTAGGGTTTTGTTGATTTCATATTGCCGTCTTCCGCTGCGCAAGAACCCTCAAAACCCAACAGTGGTATCAGAGCCCCGTTCATGTATGGTTAGTTTAATATTATCATGTTAAATATATGATTTGATTATATGATCTAGTATGATGTGAACTTAGAATAAGGGATTTATGTGAATTGTTTGGTGAAACAATTATATATGATATAGTATGATTATGAACAAGGTTTTCAAGTTGCATGATTAATATGATTAATCAATTTATCGGATCATCAATTTCTTTAATTGGATTATTGAATTGATGATTCTTGATCTTGAAGAATAAATTGTTTGTTCTTAGGATTTGATGTTTATGATAATTTGGTTATCATAAATAGTTGAATTTTTAAAGGATCAAGATTTGATAAATTGCGATCGTGCGGTTCGCGTGCAATACACGTTTTGTGCAAAATTTTCGTACTGAATTTTGTGCAGATTACGTGCAGCGCACGTTTTGTGCAGAATTTTTGTGCAGTTCGCCTGTAATGCACGAATTCGTGCAGATTTTTCGTGCAGTTCGGGTGCAGTGCAGATTTTTGAATTCATGTTTTTCAGAATTGGGGATGCATTGTAGAATACGTATCGTTCATGGAATTTGATTCTATGAAGTGATGTATTCTTAATAGAGTTGGACTCTATGAAAGAATTCATTATTCAATATGTATTAACCCAAGAGTGGAACTCTATGAAAATCTGAAATTCATAATTATATTCACATAGTATTTGTTCATTAATTAATTAGATTAATTATACCTTTGTTATGCGTGTTGCTATATGAAAGAAATTTTTTGAAAATTCAAGTCATGTGCCAATCAATTATTAAAACACATGTAAGTACACCGGGTAGTTTTGTGCGGGCTCTAACCATCGCGAGGCGCATTGATTCTATCAATGTATGAGCATGATGAGTGAAAGAGTGCTTCCTATACATTTAACGTGGTTTGACTTAATTAGGCTATCAAAAGAGTTTTGGGCCTAAGGCACAAGATGAGATTAAAATATGTTTGACATAAGATGTCTAACAATCTCATAAAGGATCTAAGAGTCACATATGATGTGATTGATAAGGAGTTATCTACTTAAATAGTTTGAATTTTGTCCAGCTTGTCATCGCGGTGGCAAAATTCAAATGAAATATGGATCTTAGCCCACATAAATTATATTATACAATTATTGTATATGAAGGTTATATAATTTAGTTGGAGTATTTATGAAATACAAATAATTTATCTCTTAAATGATTGGTATGAAATATAGGTGTATATTTATTTGCATATTTATGTAGAATATTATCTTAAACTTTAATTATGTTTGTTATTACGATCTGTTCTTGAAAGAACAAAGTTAAAAGAGAATTAAATTAATTTCTTTGATTGGATCATGAGCTTAAGAATTGTTCTAAAGCAAGAACGGAAATTATACATTCTTAATAATCCTAAGTAACATAAATTGCACTATTAATTTGATTAATATGTTCCGTAGGATCATCAAAATTTAATTTGATTAACTTGTTGATGATCTTAGATTCATGAATAAATTGTTTGTTCTTGGTTTTGATGATCATGATGATTGGATCACCATGAACACCAAATCTTAATTGAATCAAGGAAAGAAATTTTAAGGTAAATTTTGGAAATTTAAAATCTACCGCTTTTATGATAAATATTTTGAGTTGAATTTAATTGTCAGATGGCTGGTTTTAGAAACCGTGTTTCCTGAAATTAAATGTCAGGTTCAAAATTAATCTGGGATTGAATCTAGTTGCTGATAGCTGGTTTTTGAAACCGTGTTTCCTGAAAAGTGATGCCAATTCAGAATTCAGAAAACTGAACTCAGAATCCTGAATTGTTCTTGATTGTTGAAATCAGTTAAATTGATTAGACATGGAATTTAGAAACAGACTACAGATCCATACGGAAATGTGAATGCCTTTTGGCTTAGTTTGGGCCGTATGGACTGTTCTCTAATTTCTAAATGATGTACGGAAATATGGATGCCTTTTGGCTTAGTTTCGGCCGTACAGTTTGTGCTATCAATGTCTGAACTATCATGCGGAAAGATGATGATCTAAGTCAAAAATTTGAGTTCTGACTTCATGAATTTCTAAAGAGGAAAAAGGATTAAAAGAAAAAGATAAGACAAAGGTTTTCAAACCTAAAGGAAATAATTATGGCTAAAATTATAACTCTAAATAATGCAATTTTGTAGTATGGCAATTGGATTGACCATTTAAAATTGCAATCAAAATTATGGATGATCAAAGAAAGTGAATGGTGTGAGACTACCACTTCGGACATTTATGTTATAAGATTAATATTTCTACTTTTAATTATTGGGTATTGGATACCGGATGTAGATCCCATATTTGTATAAATGTGCAATAATTAATAAATAGAAAGACTACTTATGAAAAGTAAAGTTAATCTACAAATGGTAATGATGCAAGAGTTGCAACATTGTTTGTAGAAAACTTTTGAAGTGACTTTACTCATTAAGTAGAAAATATTATTTTGTTATAAGATAATGAAGGATATTTATTTCTTATTTAGAAAAATAAAAAGTTCTTTATTTATTATGATTTGCTTTATCGTAATGTTAAATCATATAAATAAATCTTATATCTTAAATCTTGAAGAACAAAATAATAAATAAGGCAATAACATAAATAATTAAATTCTGAAAGGCATTATTGTTTTGATCAAGTAAATGAGAAACACATATCTAAAATTCCATGGGACGGAGTTTTAAAGTCATATAATAGGATACAATCTATAATGAGAAATATTGGATTTCTTGAAATGGAAAGTATTGAGGTAAAGTTCATTGAGAATGATATATTTACCACCTATCAAAATGCAATGTCCGCTCCATATTAGATTAATGGCTTAGAGTCATAAAATCTAAAATGCAATCCATGTATAATAATCAAGTTTGGAACTTGATCATTCTAACCTAAGGTGTAAAAACCAAATGATGGAATTGAATTTTCTTGGAGAAAACTGACATGGGCAGTAAGGAACATACTAATTAAGCAAGACTAAATGTGAGAAGGTTGACACATATTTCGAATATGATGAAACATTCTTACTCATAGTCATGCTTTAAGATATTAGAATTATCATCATATCTTCATATTTGGAATATGAAATTTGACAAATAGATATCAAAACATCGTTCCTTAATGGGAACTAACTTAAGGGTGTATTGGATACAACCTAAAGGTTTTGATAGTCTAGAAATTCTAATAAAGTATGTAAATTGCGGAAATCCATGGGATGGATTGAAGCAAGCTTCTTGGAGTTGAAACAATCATTTTGATGAAGTGTTCAAACCGTTTGAAATTCATCAAAGATGAGACTTGTGTTTGCTAGAAAATTAGTGGGAGCATAGTCTTATTCCTAGTCTTATATATGTGGTTAACATATAGTTCATTTGAAAGAGTTTCTTAATGAAAGACTTAGGAAGAATCCGCTTACATCCTTGGAATTAATATCTATTGATATAAATCTAGGAAGTTGATTGGTTTGTGTCAAAGTACTTATAAAGACAAAGTACTGAATTGTTCAGTATGCAAGACTCTTGGAGAAGAACTTGCAAAGTTGTCTAATGATAATGTTCTTGGCAAGACTTAGTCTTATTGGAAGACTAATGAGCAAGAATACATGATTAAGATTCCGTATGCTTCGGCAATTGGATCTATCATGTACATCATATTATGTACTTAGACGGGATAACTCGTATACTTGGAGTATGATGAGAACATACTAATCATATCTTAGTGAAAGCACTAGATAGTGGTCAAGAGTGTCCTTATGTACTTGAGAATAACTAAGGATGGATTTTTGATGGTTGTTGACATGGGAGATGATCTAGTAAATGGTTATATAGATGCATGCTTCCACATCGACAAGGGTAATTTAAATCGCAAGATAAACATATGTTTAAAGTAAGTGCTATTAGTTGGAATAATTCCAAGAAAATACACTGTAAATTATTCTACGAATAAAATTGAGTATTTAGTTACAAGAGTTGTAAATAAGGGAGTTGTTTGAACATAAATGTTGTTAGTAAAACTAGAAATAGTTTCTATTACTACTAATCCTATGGACCTTTATTGTGAAATAATGGTTATTCCACAAGCTAAGGTGCCAAAGGATCATCTATGATCCAAACACACACTTAGACATTTCCATCTCTACGACAAATCATTGACATAGGAGATGTCAAAATATGCAAAATACCTTATGATGATAACAAGGAAAATCTTCCTACATAAGATCCTCCACATGCTGTTATGATGGTCATAAGCTGAGCTCAATGATATTGGATACGCATTGATTGGGCCTAGTGTAAGTGAGAGATTGTTGGAGATTATGCCCTAGGCACTTTAGAAAGGCCTTACGTTACATCATGTTCTCATTTGTTATGGAGATAACAACCTTGGATTATTATATGTTTTACATGTTTATTATAATAATTCTCATCCCTAGTACTTATAAAGGACTAGTATAAGTTTAATCAATGATCATATGATGATCATGTGTATGTGATACAAATTAAACTTATGGGTACTTGTTGGAGAACAAGTACTGGACTTGACCCACCTATGAGATTTATGTCATGGTTAGATGTCATAATTAAATCTCATATAGTTATATCATTTTATATCCTTGGACCTGAGATTATCATGGTCTTCCACATGATGAACATTATGTTTGACGTAGTCAACCGTTACCCTTAACCAGGTAGTCATAAAGGCTATGATTGGCATAATCGGATTCTTGTAGGGAAGAATGATAAGTCAAGATGGAATTTGTCCCTCCATCAAGAGAGATATCTTCTTGGGCCACTCGAAAAGTGAGATTGATGAAATACGTGGCCACGCTCAAAAGAATTGATCTGTTCAATGTCATTTTCTCATATCAATCTACTCGAGATCGAGAAAGCATTGAACAATATTAGTTGACGTGGACCATGACTTATGTTCAATTAGATATCGTGTGAGAAAA
The DNA here is from genome assembly GCA_026119855.1 of Campanula takesimana. Taxonomy (NCBI): domain Eukaryota; kingdom Viridiplantae; phylum Streptophyta; class Magnoliopsida; order Asterales; family Campanulaceae; genus Campanula; species Campanula takesimana. The sequence goes on from JAOWBW010000837.1 coordinate 62,595, forward strand.
GGATTGTGATATGTTCTATGAGGATAAACGAACTTCCTTAAGTTATATTAATTGGGTAGTCATGATGGCTTGCTAGAGTCTGCTCATGACTTATGGGTTTGACCTTGGTTTGACTCATTACCAACTTAATATAATCCTATGGGGTCACACACAAAAAACCGAATTGTTTAAAAGGCTAAAATAAAGTTTCTGGGGGTGCTCGGCCAAGCACATGACTCGGCCGAGCATGAGTTACGGAAAGTTCTGGCACAGAGGTGCTCGGCCGAGCACCTTAAAGGACTCGACCGAGCAGGCCTTGTTCAGGCCCAATTTTCTGATTTCGTGTTTTGACGGGTTTTGACCAATTTCTCCTAAAGGGTTTAGGATTAATGAGTATAAAAACCCCTTTCTAAACCCTAATCAGAAAGAATTGATATTGTATCATTATTGGTAGCCTCCATGTATTTGAGAAACACATTCTTGAGTTTAGATTGAGAATCAAAAGCTCAAGAATACCAATAAATTCATATAGCCTTTGGAGATTAGAAAAGCGTGTTTTCTAATGGGTCTAGCAATCCAGATCTAGAATTGTACTAGATATTCGTTCACGTGTGGATACACATAGAGGGTGCTTGATTTAGCATCTCAAGTTCGTGTTCCTGTGATCCTGATTCAAAGAACGCGAAGAACGAGGAGATCAAATCTTAAAGCTTGAAGACTTGAAGATTTGAAGATCCGGAAGATTTAAAATGCACATGATTAGTATTTTAAATTCATATTTCTGTTAATTTAATCATCATGAATGGATCTTGGGGCTTAGGTTTTTGTTGATTTCATATTGCCGTTTTTCGCTGCGCAAGAACCCTCAAAACCCAACAACTCTAACTTTTCAAGAACTCACCGTCCTCTCTCCATGCCTTCTGTGACACCGAATGGGCTGGTGATAAAGATGAATTCATCTCTACCACTATATTTCTTGTCTATCTTGGTCGCAACCCCATTGCATGGCCCTCCAAGAAACAACGAGCTGTTACTCGTTCCTCCACCGAAGTAGAATTCCATGATATTGCTGCTACCACCGCCGAAATCATTTGGGTCACCAACCTTCTATCTGAACTCACCATAACATTTACCTCCCCACCAGTCATCTACTGTGATAATCTCGGGGCCTCCACCTACTCGGCCAACCCTGTTTTCCATTCTCGGATGAAGCACCTTGCCTTGGCATTCCACTTTGTGCGAGAACAGGTTCAACTCGGCAACCTTTGGGTTCAACATATTTCAGGCACTTACTAACTCGCCGACGCTCTTACAAAACCACTTCCTCGTACCCGGTTCACATCATTGGTCTCCAAGATCGGACTTACTCTTGGAACGTCCGTCTTGCGGGAGCATGTTAAGAATCACACGGATTCTCCCAAGAATCCGGACCCACCTTAGTTTATTGATTACTATCTTGTAAATATTATTGTTAATATTCTTAATATCTTTTATTTGAATTTTAAATCTCTTGTATAGATTAGGAGATAGTGTAAATCTTAAGGATATAATACTCTCAAAATCTCTGTATAAATACATCACAAATATCAATAAAAAAAAGTCATCTTTTGCCTTTCTTTCAGACTGGTCGTTGATGTGATTGATTGTCAATGATCAATACATATACGCCATCCCGTTATGTTTCTCTTTTGTGGTCCCCCAGTTTTTACCTTTGATTTTTCAACTTTGGTGTTCCCATTAGGGTATTCCGATTTTTTGAACATATCACTATTATCACAACCTTAAGAATTTTTATTTTATAGGCTTTTTTCATGCGGTTCTTTATATTATGATTCCCTTATTTCCTTGCTACAACTTTCAAGGATGTTAACTTTATGGCAGGGGTTCTTGATACTTAATTTTTACATAGGGAACTCAACTTTCTCATCTCTAACATTTAGAGAGAGATTACCATTCTTAGCATCTATTTTTACCCCAGTGGTAGCAAGGAAAAGTCTCCCTAAAAAGATAGGAATTTAGTGGTCTTCCCTTATCTCGAGGACAACAAAGTCGATAGGGATTAGAAAGTGCCAGGATCATTAAGTTGTGGAAGAAATATCGTGTGTTTGGGTTCTCCCACACCTAGTTCTCCCTAACAGAAAGCGGTAATAGGCTAACACTAGCCCCTATGTCAAGCATAGCATTATCAATATTACATTTACCAATGCTACAAGGAATTGAGAAAGTACCAGGATCTTTAAGTTTTGGAAGAAGTTTCTTATGCAAAACGACACTAATATCTTCCGCCAAAATGCCAGTCTCAAATTCCTCTTATTTGAAAGAACCTTTTAGAAATTTTGCATAGGAGGACATTTGTTTAAAGCTTCGCTGAATGGAATATTTATATAAATTGATTTTAAAACATCTAGAAATTTAGAAAATTGCTTATCTAATTTTGCCTTTACCAACCTTTGAGGGTATGGTATTGGCGGGTCAAATTTTTTAGAAGTATTTGGGGACTCCTACCCCTTCTCAACCTCCTTATTAGTCTCAACTATCAGTGGGGTTGGACTGTGACTCCCTTCACTAGGTTTGACATTTTTAGTAGCGGGATCTATGAATTCTTCACAGCTCCTAATGATTATAACATTAACATGCTCATTGAGCTTTTGCAGTTAACCGGGAAAACTCCCTTGTGGTTTATGCGAAGTACCACTTATTATGGGCTGTCGAATTATCAAACCTATCATTTAACTGCTGAAAGCATTCCCTAAATTCATTATTAGTCGTTTCTTGAGCATTCTTTTTTTCCACTATGACATTCATAATAAAAATTAATTTTGATTTTGGGGGGAGGGAAAGCATTTATATTACCATTGAAATTATTTTGTGTGAGTCCCGGTAGTTTTGGGTTTAAAACATTGTTACTCCTATTGGAACAATTAGGATGGTTTTTCCATTCTAGATTGTATGTGTTTGAATACATACCACCCTTTTGTACCGATGAGCTAACATAATTTATTTGCTCACTAGGAGTAGTGTCAAGAAATTTACAACTTTCCATACTCTGTGAGTTTGACCCACATAGTTAACAAATTATATGGATGTTGGCCACGGGATATAAATTCAAGTTTTCAAATTTCTTAAGAAGCATATTAACTTTAGAGGACAATATAGTAATGGTATCAAAATTATATTTACTTGGAGTCCCCTGCGGTTGATCGCTTTCATTTGATCATTGATAATGGTTCAAGGGAATGTTCTCGATTAATTCATATGCTTCGTCCACCACCTTGTTCATTAATGCACCCCCAACTGCGGCATCAATTATCTCTATCGCTTTGAATGAGAGACCGTTGTAGAATGTACGATCAACCATTTCTCTAAACCATGGTGGGGACACATCTTTAGGAGTTCCTTATATCTCTCCCAAGCATCATAGAGTGACTCATCTCCTTTTTTGACTAAAGTTGGTAATTTTAGTCCGGATTTAAGCGGTCTTACTTGGAAAGAATAAACGCCCAAGGAATGTATCTTGAACTTGGTCCCATATTGTCAAGTAGTTATGATGCAACGAGTTTAGTCGTTTTGACTTATCCTTTAAAGAGATTGGGAAAAGGAGCATTTGTATCACCTCCGGTGTGACACTTTGAATTCTCGTGGTGCCACAATACTCCAAAAATATTTGAATATAGAGATGGGGTCTTCAAAACCCGATCCGTTGTGTTGATTGTTTATAACCATATGTAGTAGTTGCAGCTTGATTCCAAAGTTGGTCGCATCGGCGTTTGACACAATTATGAGTGTTCTAGTACCCGGGGTACTTGGATTTACAAAGTCCTATAGGGTTCTAGGTTATGTCTCGGGGTCTCTTCTTTCTTTCGCCATTTTTCGTTTTAATACTTCTCTTAGTCTTATTAGTCTTTCGTGAAAAGTCCTTTCTGGTTCCAGATCAAATTCTTCAAGAAATATCCGGGTTCTTTTCATGTACTCCAAGAATATCTAATGAAGTAATAAAAGATAAAAAAAATAAATTGTAAGAGATATTAGACACAAAATAAAAATGAATAAGAAAAAAATGAAAATAAAAGAAATTCCTAAAATAGCAACCCGTTATCTCCGGCAACTGCACCAAAAAATTGTTAAGCCTAAACTTAACGGCTTATTTTAATACCGCAAGTTCTCGATGTAGATGTACTATAGAAACGGCAAATGCCGGTTGATCCCATAAGGACAATGCTACTATGATTAATACTTTCTTTTATATAAGAGAATGAAATGAAAATAGGATTGGGGAAATTTTTTGGTTATTTATCTAGAAATAATGCAACCTACTCCACTTAAAATTGACCTTTATATGATGAATGTCTTCCCGGGGTTGGGACTCAAATAACTATGCAATTATAAACAAACTATTTTTTTATAAAAATTATCATGTCATAATCAAGGATGATACGCTAAGTCGTGCTATCTTCGCACGATCTAGGCGTAGTACACGTATTTTAAGACTAACACGGCCTATCTCTCGATGGTTCTGTACATTAGTCAAAATCCATTAAATTTATGTAATCCACGTAATTTCCACTAAAATATCATCCCTAGGCGATTAATCTACTCTCATTATTAATAGTTTATAGTTTAACTCATATGGTTCCGTTAATCAACATTCACAGCTAATTACTTTTTTTAAAAAATAGGATTCAGACAAATATATATGGACGTCATCATATTTGTAGGCGTTGAACATAATATGAGTAAACTTGATTTAGGACATTGTATAGAAAAAAGGAAGCATTATTATAAATGATGAAGTATATGATGTTGAGTTTTCAACCCAAAAAATAGGAGGATTACTCACTAGTCATAGATAATCTAACCATAATTATGCAAGGATAAGACATAAAATTAAAATAAAGGACAGAGATACTTATGCTTGATAAAATGTGGAAGAAACAAAGTTTGGAAATCAAACATTCAAAACTTGTATTAATCTTCAAAGCTTCAAGGTAGAAGAACTCTAAAAATAATTAATGATTCTTAAAATAAAGGACAGAGATATATATATATATGTATATACTCAATTTTTATGTTAAAATCGATCCACTCTGATCAATTGGTATCAGAGCCTAATATTCAACAAAACTCAAAGTAACCTAGTCGTTTATTTAATAGTCCCGAGAGTCGGAGTTGTCCCCGATAGTCGGTAGGTCTAAGTCACGCATTAGGAGTATAAGTCGTGCGTCCGAAAATCCGAAAGGCAAGACAAATAATTCGAAAGGCAAGACAAAAATAATAAACGATGAGTTGGTTAGGTAGTTTTACGAATAGAAGGCCTCCTAGAAATCATGATCAAATGAACGATTATAATATACAAATTGAAAATGATGAAAGAGAAAATAATCAAAACATGTTATCAAAAGAAATTACATGGAATACAAAAAGTTTAACAAATTGGAAACCACCTTTAATCTCAAACTCAAAAATTTATAAAGACAAGGAATATTTGACATTAAGTCAAAACTAGCAATTAAAACAAAAGAAACAATCATTCCCTTATTTTCCAACAATAAAACCATGAGTTTATTCTCAAAATCGTCAATCAAAAAATATATTTCACAAGGATACAAATTTTTACACATAGGACTAGTTCAAGTTGCAATCAAACCATTAACAATGGAATGATTAAACACAAGTATACAAATAGCTCTAAGAGATGCTAGACATCTAAATTACATAGACTCTCTATTAGGAGCCATTGAAACAAGTTTAACAAATTGACCAATTCATTTCAATACTTATCCAAATTTTACAATTTCCTTAACCGATCCTCACATCTTAGATATCTTAACCCTTGATATCTTAACACATAATTACCATATGAAAAAAGGATCTCATGTATACGAAATATTTTACAGATTACATTTCAAAGTAATGAACACAGGACTCTGCCCAAATGCATTCAACAAAAGAAACAAAATAGGAGAAACCATATTTTGGGAAGTAGATAAAACAAAAGCTAATATTAATATCCCTAAAACAATTAAATGGAATGATATTACTTTACCAGACAAATGGACATATCCTTCTAGGACCGTCCCAATTAAAGAACAAAAACAAACAAACGATTTAGAACAAATCATACAATATGAAGATGGATCTGTAGATCTAAAATTCAAAAGATTAAAGTCTTTCAACAAAAATACAAATGCTAATTTCAAAATACCAATACCATCAAGAAGATCTACATCAGGTAGATACGAATACCAACAATCAAACATTCACGATGATAATTCTTCCAAAAATGAAACTGAAACAAATTCCCCACACCAACCAAACAATATTGGAATAAACAGAGAAGGAATTCATGTACAACCTTATGAAGACAGTGATTTCTCAATAAATACGATAAAAAATGAATTTACATTAAACAAAAGTATTTTGAAGAAACATTTTCCAAACAAATACAATGGACAAAACAGAGAATTATTTTTTCAAACATATAACAAAAAATAACAAAAATTAATAAAAGAAACATATTACGAATATTGCAAATTACAAGAAGCACATATATCATTTTTTGGCTTTCTAAAAAATGACTACTTATATGAAATAAAAACAATAGAGAAAAAAATACGTAAATGGTACAAAGTAGGAAAACCAAAACTTTTACCAACTCAAGAAAGATACGAAACTAAAAAATCACCTTTGGAACCCACTAATATCCAACATGATGTATACCCTACCACAAATTCAAATTAATTAACAAATAAAGACAAAAAATTTAACAATCAAACACCACCTCTTAAAAATCCTATAACAATAACAGAATTAGAACCAAAACTAGAAAATCCATTAAACAATTTAATAAATGAAACAAAAAATTATTTACCAATAAACAAAGAATCAACCTCAATCCAAAAAATAAAAATGTTAGCAGATTACAAGAACAAGACTTCTGAATCAGACACATTATCCAATAAAGAATTTAATCCATCAGAAGCAGAATTTAAACAAAATACAATTCCAATCATAAAAATAAATAGTTACAATTACAAAGAACCAGATGATCTAGAAATACAACAAATAAGTAACAATTTTAAAATAGAAAAAACAAATAAAATAAACAATCTAGATTTATCAACAGAAAATGATAATTACAACTCTTCAGACTAACCACCCCAAATAATGAAGAATGTCAATCCTGTTATAATGAAATATGCCTGGGTAACAAAATTAAATACGTTAGAACAATATAACCAGATATTAAAAAAATTAGATGAACCAACAAAATGAAAACAACTAGCAAAAATAATTAACAAAAAAACCAGACACATCTCAAATCTCCTCAATAGATTTACAAAATGAAATCAAAAGAATAAAACAAGAATCAAAAATATTAAAAAACAACATAGGCATACAAAAAACACAAAAAGAAATAGAAAAAAAACTGACATCACCAGAAATTAAAAATACAAAATTCACCTCAAAAATAAACTCTTCCACAAACCCAAAAGAAAACATATATGCACTAACTAAAGTTAGATATCAAAAATGGTATGTCAATATACAAATGAAAATAAAAAAATTTGAATACAAAGGACTAGCTATGCTAGATTCCGGAGCCGACCTAAATTGCGTAGAACAAGGTTTAATACCAACAAAATATTTTGAAAAAACAAAACAAAATCTTTCAGCAGCCAATTCATCAAAACTACAAGTTAAATACAAAATACCAGAAGCTCATATATGTAACAACAATATTTGTTTTAAAACAAGTTTAATGCTTGTAAAAGATTTAAATACAAAAGTAATATTAGGAAACCCTTTCTTACAAATGTTATATTCTTTTTCAGTCTCTAAAAAAGTATAGAAACACGAATGTTAGGATAAAATATTATATTTGATTTCTTATATCCAATAACAGACAGTGAAATTAACAATCTACAAAGAACAGATATTTACAAAATAAATAACTTACAAAACCAAATGAACTTCCTTAAAGAAGAATTACAAAATGTCAAAATAGAAGAAAAATTAGAACTTCAAAAATACAAAAACATAATCTCAAAAAAACTTGACAAATTTGAAAAAGACTTATGTTCTGATTTACCAACAGCTTCTTAGGAAAGAAAGAAACACGTGATTACTCTACCATATGAAAAAGATTTTGATGAAAAACAATTCCAACAAAAGCAAGACCAATACAAATGAACCAAGAACTATTAGAATACTGCAAGACAGAAATCAAAGACATACTAAACAAAAAATTAATAAGAAAAAAGTAAATCCCCATGGTCCTGCTCAGCTTTTTAAGTATCAAAAAATGCAGAAATAGAAAGAGGTGCCCCAATATTAGTCATCAATTACAAACCACTAAATACGGCATTAAAATGGATCAGATATCCAATACCTAACAAACAAGATTTACTAAAAAGACTTCATGATGCTTCAATCTTTTCAAAATTCGATATGAAATCCGGTTTCTGGCAAATACAAATAGCAGAACAAGACAAATACAAAACAACTTTTACAATTCGATTTGGCCAGTACAAATGGAATGTCATGCCCTTTGGACTAAAAAATGGACCAAGTGAATTTCAAAAAATAATGAACGAAATTTTTAACCAATACACTTTCATTATTGTTTATATTGATGATGTTTTAGTTTTTAGCAAAAATCTAGAACAACATGACAAACATTTAAACATATTTTACAAAGTAATGATAAGAAATGGCTTAGTCTTATCGAAAACAAAAATAAAATTATATCAGATAAAAATTAGGTTTTTAGGACACGAAATAATCAATAACACCATAATACCAATTCAAAGGTCCATAGACTTTGCAGATAAGTTTCCCGATGAAATAAAAGACAAAAATCAATTACAAAGGTTTCTAAGATCATTAAATTATATAGCAGATTTCTTTCCAAAATTAAGACAAATCTGTAAACCCCTTTTTGATAGATTAAAAAAGGAACCAAAACCATAAACAAAAGAACATACCAGTGTAGTCAAACTAATTAAATTACATGTTAAAAGATTACCATGTTTAACAATCTGTGATCCAAAAGCTATTAAGACAGTCTCAACCGATGCTTCTGATATTGGATATGGAGGAATATTGACCCAAAACATAAAAGGAAAAGATCAGAAAATTCGGTATTACTCGGGTATTTGGAATAACACACAAGCTAATTATTCAACAATCAAAAAAGAAATTCTTTCTATCGTTTATGTATCACAAAATTCCAAGATGATTTATTAAACCAAAAATTTACTGTCAAAGTAGATTGCAAAGCAGCAAAAGATGTTTTACAAAAAGATGTTAAAAATTTAGCAGCAAAACAAATTTTTGCCAGATGGCAAGCTCTTTTAGCAATTTTTGATTTTGATATCATTCATATTACAGGAAAAGACAATTCTATCCCTGATTTCTTAACCAGAGAATTCCTACAGGGAAATGGAAAAATTAAATGAAGAGACTTTGCTCATTTCACAAATTAAACAAGAACAAACATGGGATGTTTTTATCAATGGACATCATATTCATCTAAACAATTCCAATTATACAAATTATTTACTACAAAAATCAACAGTACTGCTAAACGAATGTAAAAATTTTCACAACAGAATCCCACTCCATAAAACTGTAATCCTTAGATTTCATATTAGTGATTTACAACAACTTTTAGAATACAAATCTTCAGCACCATTTTCAATACTTATCAAAAATGAAATCTCAACCTTTAAACGAATTGCAAATTGTATTTACAATGATTATTATTCAAATCCTCAAGATATACTCTTACTAGACTAATATATATTCTGTTAAAACTACAGGTTTTTACAGGTTCATCATTCAAATCCTCATCCACAAAACAAATCTTTCAAAAGGTAATACCCTTTTGTCATGTCTTACTATAAAAATCGTTGGACAGAGTTAAATTATAACAATATAGAATACTTAGAATTTTTGATTCGTTATATCAAAATTCATTATCATCTCACTCAAAGATTTGGTTTCAACAGTTCTAGTACTAAACTTATAATATGGGATCTTCAAGAATATATTGATTGTGATGGTGTGTATATCCATCAAAAAAGGATAGCAAAAAGCTATCTTAAACAAGTACAAAATTTCTACTATAAAGAATTCAAAAAAGCTTGCATCCGAGATTTACAAAGATAAACAAATGTGTGAGTATACAAATGTGTTATATGTACATATATACACAAACAAAAGTGTGGATTCATCCGAGTATGTTCATCTGAACATTTACAAATGGGTTTACAAATGTATACAAACAAAAGTGTATGTTCATCTGAACATTGTGTGTGCACAAATCCAACAAATGTGTGTATGATGACTAAGAGTTATGTACAAACAAAGTTATGTACAAACAAATGCATCTGTACAAATGTGTTGCGTGTGTACAAATGTGTGAGTACAAAAAATGTACAAATAACAGATGACTAAGAGTTATGTACAAACAAACAAATGCGTGTGTACAAATGTGTGAATACAAAAAGAATGGTGTGCAAAGTCACTTCAACAATCACAGCAAAAGTCCAGAAGGTCCAAAAGCAAAGGTTCAAGATTCTATTCATCAATCTTCAACAAACTCAACAATCACAGCAAAAGTCCAGAAGGTCCAAAAGCAAAGGTTCAAGAATGTTGTGCAAAATCACCCCAACAATCACAGCAAAAGTCCAGAACGTCCAAAAGCAAAGGTTCAAGATTCCCTTCATCAATCTTCAACAAAGGAGACATCACCAAGCTCAAATCACCAAAAGCAAAGATTTCCTTCATCAAAATTCAACAAAGCAAGCGCCTCCCTGGACCACAAAGTTTACAAAATTCAAAACCAAGATAACCATTATCAGCATGCGTCCACAAAGTCCTTCCTTCATCAAAATTCAACAAAGCAAGCGTCGCCCTGGCCCATAAAGTTTACAAAATTCAAAAGCAAGATACTCATTATCAGCATGAGTTCACAAAGTTCAAAAGGAGATGACATCCACTACACATCCACTATCATGCTCCACTTCCACAAAATTCAAAAGAAGATATATTCAAAAGAAGATGCTCGTACTCATCCATTCACCAAAAGTAGATTCCTCTCAATAATTCCAACAAAGAAGAAGCCACCATGACCCACACCAAAAGAAGATTCCCTCTGCAACAACGAAAGCAAATTTAAAAGTTAGATTCCATCCCTATATAAACAAAGCAAAACTCATTGTATAGGCAGGCTTAAAATTAGACAAAAACAATTTTATAGTTCTCTCTCTAGCACAAATTTCTCTCATACACTCTTGTAACCATCTACTATAACAATCAACTGTACTCATCAACAAATCAATACAAAGTAAGTTTTTCTATTCTTGCCTCGAGTATTTAGAATTGTTATCAACTGTTATTTACAAATTATTTTACAAAAATTTTCAAAAGTTACTATTCACAGTTACTATTCATTCCGCAAATTTCAATTTGATACTTATTTTGATTTATTTTCATCATTTATTATATTCAATTTTTATGTTATATATATATATATATATATATATATATATATATATATATATATATATAGTTGGCCAAAAGAGCTATGATATTGACATGTGAACAAACAATGAAGAAAGCTTGCATTTGGAGAAACCACATCAACAATATACTAATAAATAAGTGACTTTTCATTTTCTTTTCATTAGCTAATACTATTAGCTAATAATAATAGTTACTATAAAGGGTAACTATAATAGTTAACTATTATAGTAACTATTACTATTATTAGTAATAGTTAACTATAATAGTTAACCATTATAGTTAACTATTACTCTTATTAGTAATAGTTACTATTATAGTTAGCTATATTAGTTAACTATTACTATTATTAGTAATAGCTATTATAATAGTTACCTTATGTAGTAACTAATAGTATTAGCTAATGGTATTAAGCAAATAATAGTTAACTATTAATAATAAGAGTATTAGTTAATTATCATAGTTATTTTATAAGTTAAATATTAATTTTTAATAATAATTAATTATAATAGTTACTATATCAATTAACTATTACCATTAATAATATTATTTTATTATAATTATTATTATTCCCTCCATCCCAATTTAAAGTTCTTACTTTCCTTTTTTGTGTGTCCCAATTTATATCTAACTATTATAATTAACTATTAAATAAAATAAAAATTACTATTAATAGTATTAGTTAATCATAATAGTTACTATATTTATTAATTATTACTATTAATAGTATTATTAGTTAATCATAATAGTTACTATATAAGTTAACTATTATTATTAATAGTATTAGTTAATCATTATACAATAAATGTTAATATTTAATATTAATAGAACTCGCTTCGTTCGAGAGTAAGAGTCCTACTTTCTATTTTTGTACGTCCCACTAAAAGTCTATTTCTTAAAAGGACAAATGATGAGAAAGAATGAATAGTGTTTTGGATAATTATACCCTCAATACATTTGCAATGTTTACCAATTTTCTATTGTGTATTTAATAAGTGTGCACAAACAAGGTATAACTCTTACTCTAGGGCGTAGGGAGTATTAATTAATTATAACAGTTAATATAGAGGTTAATTATAACTATTAGTATTATTAGTGAATAATAATAGTTACAGTATTATATATGTTAATAAGTACAATTAATAATATTAGTTAATTATAATAATTATTTTAATTATTACTAAAAAATTAACATAAAACCAATCAACTTATTATTCCCTCCCATTCATTTTCTCTCCTAAGTTACTTTTACACCCACAACACTTACTTTACTTTCATCATTTCTTAATCTCCGTGCAAATAGGAGGTAGGACTCTTACTCCGGGACGGAGAGAGTGATATTTAACCATTATAATTAGCTAATACTATTAATAGTATTAGTTAATTAGAATAGTTAAATATAATTGTTAACTATAATAGTTACTATATAAGTTAATTATTATTATTAATAGTATTAATTAATCATAATTATTATAATATATATTAACTATTACTATTAATTATATTATTTAATCATAATAGTTAGTATATATGTTAAAATTCTATTAATACCATTAAGTTTTTTAAATATTCATACAACAAACTTAAATATACTTCTATATTAATTAAAAAAAACATATTTATTACAACTATGTACAACCAAATCTATAAAAATCTTTTGATTAATTTAAAATATACATATATTTTCAAATAAAATTATTATGTTAATTTATCAATTAAAAACATCAAAAAATAAAAATACAAAAACATTAACGGAATAGATTCCCGTGCGGAGCACGGGTTACCTACTAGTCTATAACAATATAAAGAGAAGATAGCGTCAGGTTGGCGCTCTAATTTTTGGTCCAAACAAGGGCAAAATAGTCTTTTCGCATCCTTCCACAGTTATCTAACACGTCCTCAACATTTTTGATCGACGACGTGGTTGCATTTGGTCCACTTCCCGGCGATAGGGTTTTTACAGAGCCTCACTCTCATTTTGAATTCCTCTTTCCCCTAATTCACATACCAACAGAAGATCGGGCTTCTTTCTCTAGCTCGGCCTCCACCGTTGTCTTCTCCACCACCGCCCTCCGCCGCCACAGCCGTTGCCGCTTGCGATCTTCGCTTTCTTCCAGGTCCTCTCTTCGTCTCTTCTATCTTTCATCATTTTTCACTTCAGTCTTTCACACAGCAAACACTCACAGGATTTCGGCCAAATTCAAACCGTGGGTGACGAATCCAGTTTGCCGGAGCCGCTGAAAATCGAGATACTGCCAAAATTCCAAGCAATTGTCAACCTATTTTCAAACCCGTCTCCAGGTTTTATGATATCCTTCCCTTTCTAGATGTATCAGTTTGAAACCAACTCAATATTCTTTTCCGATGGAACTGGGTGTACTATTTTCAATTTCAATTTTATGTTAATTGCAAGGTTTGATTTGATAATCGATGTATTTGCCGCTTCATGCCCTAATTATTCAGTATTTTAATTTGTTTTTTGCAGCAGCATGAGGCAGAAGAATACCTGAGTTGGTACGTCCCCTTCTTTCAACATTTATTCCAATATTGTACATGAAGAAAGCATGGTAGTTTATTTTGTTGTTGATTAGAGCACTTTATATTCAACATTGAAATGTTTTGACATTATGGTATGTTTTCACATATCCTCATAGTTGATTTTGGGGTAGCATTAAGTTGTCCAGAGAGTATGACTTTTTAAAAAAATTAGGTAATTATAGCAGTATGATAATACTATTTGTTTACAAATGGTTTGATATACAGTGAATGGGTTCTTTTTCTGCAACTTCATACACACAAAATTCAAATTAAAAAGGGGGTTTTGAAAATCGGAAATATTTTTCTTGATTAAGTGTTTAGAAGAGTGCTAAGAATGTGAGTGATGGCAACAACAACAAAGTTCATAAAATGTGTAACAGTTGGAGATGGAGCTGTTGGCAAGACTTACCTTCTTATTTCCTACACCAGCAATACTTTCCCCATTGTAATTTTCTTTTATATTCTTCCCTTATTTCAGCAATTTGTGATACTTTTTTCTTCGTTAATTGGCTCTTTTTAGGTGTAATTTTTGCAGTGTCATATTTCTATGAAATGATTTTGATTGTAGTTTGGGTTTTGATTGATGGGTTTTTAATTTCTTTGTTATTTTTTTTTTTGGGCAGGATTATGTTCCAACTGTGTTTGACAATTTTAGTGCCAATGTGAATGTTGATGGGCAAACAATCAATTTGGGTCTCTGGGATACTGCTGGTACTAATGATTTCTCTTCCTCCACACACTCACACTCACACTCAAATCTTTTTGTGTTTGTGTATTCATGTTTACAAGTGATTGTTTTGCCTTTTTACAAAATTTGACAATGCTCAGGTTCTGTTTGTGTTTATGCCCGAATGGTTAAATTTTATACTGTAATAACTTTAATATTTGATCAAAGTTCACTTGTGTATCGACCATTAAGAGTAAGACAGACTATCATCCGGGACGGAGGGATTACTTAATTAGAGCATAACAAAACAGGTAAACAGCTTAAGGGACCTGAACAGAGGTTCCATTTCCACGCCAGTCGCCTTATGAAGGTCGAATAAATTTTGCACATAACAGAATACTCGAGTCGCAAGATTAATCTATCTTCATGAATTCACTTCTGACAATATTTTGTCAGAGAAAAAAGAAAAGGTCCACTTAATGGTTTAGATTAGTTCTTTCTAATCAATCGAGTGGCCTAAATTCAACCCTCACCGGAGTTATCATTGTTTATACACATGGCGGCGGAGGAAGGTGCTAGAAGGTGGTCGATGGGGCTTTAGGAGGTTTGAAAAGGCTTAAGTAGATCTAATTGAGTTTGTACAATCAACTATGCTACACTTTGTGATATTTCTTGGTAATTTAGTCTATTGCCGTTTAATATAGGGGTGACCGCCTATGAGACATTCTTATGTATTGAACATATTACAATGTGATTAAAAATTGGGTTGCCTTGCCCTACCTTTAGGGGGCACCAACCTAATCTTATTCATAAGACTATCTCATACAAGTTTTGTCCTTTCATGGATTTATTTCTTTCTTTCTTTGCGTATATTACCAAGTGAGGTGGATGGAATGCATTAGTGTAATGTTTATTCCCTTTCTTTTGTTTTTGGCCCAAGTTGAATATCTGACCGCCTTAGTGCTATGTTCAATGAACTCCACAAGTATTGTTAAGTTTGCACTCCTTTTTTTAAAAAAAAAAATAAAAAATAATAATAAATTCTTTATGTTGGTGTGAATACTTGACATCAGACATAATGTTTTGTTATGTGACTTTTTGTTACCAAAACTATTTTCTATGTGTATTTTGTTTACGCCGGGGTATCAAGTGGTTTATTTAGACAGAGTTTTGGTGTTGTAGACATTATAAATGAATTAATTAATGTACTCTTCTCTTTTACCAGCATGGTAGGTAGATTCCATGAGATTGACCTCAAGGTCCAGCGCAGCTATGAATTGGATCAATATGTAGTTGTGGCAACTGCAAGGAGGTAGTTAAATATCAGTTTGAGTGACATATGTTACTGGTATATTCTAGCAATGATAATATGTTAGGTTTTAGATAAGTGTTTTGATTATTTCGGATGAAGAAACTGCTCTTTGGGAAGATGTCATACGCAGGCACGATGAATTGGACCAAACAATTTGGTTTGTTTCTCTTAAGGATTACCTTTTTGTTGTTGAGGGCCTATGAAGTGACTTTCCCCCCCTAAATTGAGCGCGTATCAGTTAGAAATTCTTTGTTTATGCAGCATACTAGATTTTTACGATTGTTGTAATGTAGAGATGGGGTTGTTTAATGAGGTATTGGAAATTGGAATGTCTGATACCTTTTCCTATGCCACTGCTCAATCCATGTATAGCCTGATTTTAAGCAATGAAACTCCAAATTTCACTTCATATACTGAAAAATATTGTTAATTAGGTAATCATTGGGTATCAACTTGATAAGATATATTTTTGGTTAATTTCAAAGGGAAGATGGTATAAGGTAAATGAGATGAGGCAATGTTATGTATTATGTGTTGGGAGATCCAACTACAAAGCCCAAGGGTTATAG
Source organism: Campanula takesimana (assembly GCA_026119855.1). Classification (NCBI taxonomy): domain Eukaryota; kingdom Viridiplantae; phylum Streptophyta; class Magnoliopsida; order Asterales; family Campanulaceae; genus Campanula; species Campanula takesimana. The sequence continues at coordinate 79,186 of JAOWBW010000837.1, forward strand.
GCAGAGAAGCGTACAACTGAAACATTTTAAGAGACATGTATTAGTATTATTATTATTATTGTTGTTTTCTGTTTAAAGGAGAAACTGGTGGTCTAATTGTTGGTGCACCGTGCATCCTAGAAAATTGCAAGAGAGAGGAGTTTTTGACTTTTTTGCTTAACATGAAGCTTATCTAGGATTTTCACTATGGATTTATTTCCCATTTTCTTTGAAGGTCTCTCACGTCTCATTTATTTTGCCTATTCTCTTTCTTTCAAGCTATTTTAGATATATATATATATATATATATATATATATATATATATATATATATATATATATATATATACATATAACATATATATATATACATATATATATATATATACATATATGTATATATATATATATATATATATATATGCATTTGGCAAAATTAAGATGTCCTTTTGGGTGCTGCCATTTACAGTTTATTCGGGTTGCGGAAGGGGCATTGACAAGAGACAAGGAGGAGGGATGATGTATGGGTTATGTTCCGATGACATAGCGTATGTACAGGAAAATGAGGTAAATATGTTGAATTCCCCCAATTGACTCAAGGTTGCGACTCAAAGGTATAGAGACATGTATTATTTCCGCCTCTTATGGTGTAAATGGTGGTATAATTTGTTTTGCCTGTCAAGAGATTGAGGGTGGTGACGAGATGGTTAAGTTGAAATATTGGGGGTTCTAATATTGTTGTTCCTCAGCTTAACCAGTGGCAGCAAACAAGAGGCAGTCTAGGGGTTATATTTCTATTAATATGCTATATAGAAGAAGGTAATAGCCAATTTGAGAAAATGGAGTGGTTGACTTGATTTCAAGGTTGAAATATGGTTAGTTTTAATTGACCATATTTAATGTTTCTTAAATTGTGTATGAAAATTTGCTTCAAATTTTTGTACTACATGAAACATTTGATTTATGTTAGTTTAATTGCCACAATCTTCTTTTCATATACTTGATTTCAATAAACATATGCACAGAATTCAAATTAGCTTAAAAAAAAAAGGGAATTGAAACAGTTGTTAATTACTCTTTCCACGGTTTGAAGGTTAGTTGTTAATCCCTCTGACTCAATTATAATGTTCTTTTCTGGTCATATTTGGGTGCGTACTGGACTCTGATCCATATTTTTTTCCTGAAAACAAATGACAGTGCACGGAACATGACGTAGTAATTTGGTTACACGGTAACGGACTATGGAAAAAGGCCCGGGATCCATACGAGCCCTTATGGATCAAAGGAGGCGGTCATTGCAACTTGGAAATCTACCCAGATTACATTCTTCATATTTGCAGATTTGTTTATGAAATGGAAAATATGACCACTCAATTCTGCCTGAAAAAGATTAAACAAACTATCCAACTACCTAACCGATCATATTCTACTTCAAATGCTTCCAAGAACTGCTGCTGTTTGGTGAAATTAAGGAGGCCAAAATGCCCAGAATGTCCTAAACTAAGCTACCCGAAATGCCCCAAACTTGGGTGCCCGAAATGCTCATGCTGCTGGCCGAAATTACCAAAATGCCCTAAATGGAGACTGAGATACCCGGATTGTTTAAAACCGGGATGTTGCTTCAAATGTTCATGAAGTTGCGTAAAGTGTTCGTGTAGTTGCAGAAAGTGTTGGTACTGGTGTTGTTAGTGTATGTTATGGTGATGGGGCCGGAGGGTATACATATGGAGCAATTAAGGAAAGTAAAATGATATGTATTCCGACAGATGTAGAGTGAGAATAAGTGGTGAAAGTTTTGGGCCCTTAAACAGACTTGGTACAGATGTGGACCCCAGTGAAAAGATTCCATCCAACGTACCTAAACTGTCGGAATAAGATTTCGACACTTATTTTCGACTTGTGTATCATTACCCTTGAGGAAATGGTATAAAAAACTTATAATGTGTTTGTTTAGATTTGCTTGATTTTGTTGACTTGCCCTGTTTGAAATATGCAGAGAACTAGGATTTTAACAAGGTAATTTCTTGCTTTTTTTTGGATAGAAATGTACCTTTTTTTTTAAGTCGACCTTTTCTTTTTCCTCTGACAAAATATTGTCAGAAGTGAATTCATGAAGATAGATTAATCTTGCGATTCGAGTATTCTGTTATGTGCAAAATTTATTCGACCTTCATAAGGCGACTAGCGTGGAAATGAAACCTCTGTTCAGGTCCCTTAAGGTGTTTACCTGTTTTGTTCTGCTCTAATTAAGTAATCCCTCTGTCCCGGATTATAGTCTTACTTACTGTAATAACTTTAATCTCGGTGTTACAAGTGATTGTTTTATGTTTGTGTATTCATGTTACTAGCACTTTTAATAATTGTGTCGGTGTATATGGCTGAATCAATTTAACACTAACACTGAGGCTTGTGAAACGTAACAGTGGATAATTTTGTAAAAGCCAGCTCTAGATTGACACTTTATAATATTAACAATGGCATTTACAAGGCCTGCCTGTTAATTACAAAAGTATCACCACTGTTTTTAAAACAACAACCAGCTTCTTTTGCAAGTTTCCATAGATCCACTCAAATTTATTAGATTTTACTTTCTTTTAAACTTTCTTAAAAAAATAATCCAATCAAACGTTGGTTAAAAAAAATGGAAAAAACATGTTTTTCCATAATATAATATAATATAATATAAAATGTTTGTTAAAAATTAAGTAAATATGACTGGAAATAACTACTATTGAGTACTAGATTTTTAGGTTTTATATCTTATTTGAGTATCTCCTCCTTCTAATACACTGTCATTGAACACAAACATGTGATACTACGAAATAATTATCATTTACTTCTTAAGTAATTCAAGAAAATATTGGCCCGTGCATCGCACGGGTGCAACTCTAGTGTAAATTATGATAGGGTATGTTTACAACCACTTCTGGATAATAAATGCTGAATTATACATGTCTAGTTATAAGCACACAAGCCAACAGGTCAAGTCTCTTTCAACAGGTTCTTTCAAAAGGTACTGGATAATAAATTACAACCACTTCTGGATAGTAAATATGATAGGGTATGTTTAAAACTTAATCTATACAATTGGCACGGGTATGCTGAAATTTGGCACTGGTGTGCCACTGTAATGGTCTAAATCTGCGTTTTAACAGGCATGCCACTGGAATTTGTTTTCTTTTCATTTTTTTTTTTTTCACAAAATGCTCCTCCTTTACCCCTTAACACTATATAAATTCCGTGAATATATATTCATACAAAAATTGCTCCAAAATATCTGTTTCAACCACAAATGAACTACCCAAACATAATATCCGCGTAACAAGTAATAAAATGAACTAAAGTAACCTAGAACTAAGTTACATGATGCAAATATTTGACTATAAATTCCTATAAAATAGCCATTTATCGGCTTAGTGAATCTACGAATTAAACACTCGATATATGTTAATTTAACTTACAAATGCTTTCCCATTTTACCCACAAAGAATTGGTCACGTGCACTCCACATGATCATTTAACGAGAAAAAAGATAACGAACTTAGTGACAGTGACTATAGTTGCAAAAAAAATAAAAATTAATAATAATAAGAGTTGGAGGTGTTGATTGCAAAAACAAAAAAAAAAATGAATTTGGTAATCAAATCCCTAAAAAAAATTAATAATGGAGTGATTTTGTTTTTCAATTTTCCTTATATTTATGTGTTAGAAATGACAAGAATAAATTATAATAATAAATGCGATGATAAACTGAAAGCATTGTTAGAGGAAAATATATAAGAGCGATTTAACGCAAAATAATCAAACATAACACAAGAATTTATATGGTTCAACAACTTGGCTACGTCTACGGGCGTAGGGAGAATATATTACTATTCAATGATAATTACAAAAGACGATCTTCACTGATCTAGTTGCACGAATTAAAGATGACCGACTAAAAATAATGCTAGGGGAGAGGGTAGTATTTAAAGTCATAAATACCTAAACCCTTAAATGAGAAAAAAAATCATATTCCTTGTGTACAAAGTAATTGGAATCATGTTTCTTGTGTACAAATTAATTTTATTCTCATTAGGAAACGACTTTCCTAATTCTTGAACAATTCATTGTAGCAATAAGAAACCTAATTAAACCAATAAACTTTAATCTTTGTATCAAAAGGATTTCCTTTTGCCAATTCAAGCCCCAAAAATTACTTGACTTGTAGTGGACATATCCTTAACCAATAGCCATTTATTCAAAGGCATATTGTCAACAATCTCGACCTTGACTTTGAATCTCCCAGAACCATAATTCATATCCACGAACCGACCCCAAATCCACCTTGAGTTGAATCCTCTGCTTTTGAATATATCTATCCACCTCCGCCACCGCCATTTGTCTTTGTCAAGACACCATCTTTGTTCAACCAAGAACAACCACGTTTACTTAGTCAAGCAAACAACTTTTCCGGCTCAACTTGTGCAATAATTTCTAGATCCATAGAACCTTCACCACAATGTTAAACACCATATCCGAAATACCAAAATCACGATCACCAGTTTTAAAATACCATATTACCCAGATGACGACAGTCGATCTTGTCTCAAACTTTAACGTGCTTCTAACTATTCTTAGATCACCAATGAACACGAACAAACACCCTTGAATGACTTGAAAAAATCACTTCTCATTCTGGCGATGTATCTCGGACCCCTGATTAATTATTTGGATTTCTTCCCCATAAACATCTGCACACACGGAAATTGCCATGAACTGCAGAGTTGCATGATATCTGCACGAACTGCTACAATACTCCACTAATATGTGATCTAACTTATATCGTTTCTTCGACCTCTTCATAACACCGATGAGAGCCAAAACAACTAGCATTGATGTCTCAGAAAGCTTTCTAAACCATCAACATAGTATTTTGCCGAACACTTTATACTGTACACCTCTAGAATTTGAGTACCCCCTTTTGCAGACTGAACTTTGTGTGTCTACTTCTAGAAGCCACTCATCCCCGCATTGTGAGCCTTCTTCCACTATTAGAGCAAAATCACCATTGTCACTATTTTCCATAGCAACCTCCACAAGAACATTATCACCAAGACTCATGATGATTTGTGAATGTGTCTTCCTCTCCAAAGAATCCATCACTTCCTCGCTTCCCTTCCTCTTCTTATACAAATTACAAACTTCGTCAGGTATCGGGCCTCTCTTGCTAGAAGATTTTAGAGAATTTTTCTTCTTGCTAGAACACTTGCTGCATTTCGTAACTATCCATACTGACTCACTGTCTGTACTAGATCTACTCGCATGAGGGTATCAATAAACCTTGTTTCTTCAACATGACGCCTGTCTTGGTATGTCCAACATAGACACCTATGTTTCTGTATGAGCGCTACTCATGCAGTGCTCAATCGCTGCACGCGAGGTGCACGTGAATTGCACATTCGCTACATGCGAACTGCATGACCTTCATCTTGATCTGCCAATGAATAAAATGCTATTCATCCCCTTAAACTTGTCGATCGTTGATTCAGATCCTTGAATCATCTTCTTTCTGCAGTGGAATACCCGGCTCTTGTCCTAACCAATTTAGCTTTGATGTCACTTGTTAGAAGAAAATATATTAGAGGAATAATCAAACACAACATAAGAATTAACGTGGTTCACTAACTTTGCTACGTCCATGGGCGGAGGGAGAATATATTACTATTCAATGACAGTTACAAAAGACGATCTTCACTAATCTAGTTGCACGAATTATTGAGCTCAATAATTTCGTCAACCTAAATCTAGATCTTAAATCTCTACTTGTATCTCTCAAAGATGACCGACTAAAAATAATTATAAGGGAGAAGGTAGTATTCATAGTCGCAAATACCTAAAAACTTAAAGGAGAAAGAATCATATTCCTTGTGTACCAAGTAATTGGAATCCTATTTCTTGTGCACAAATTAATTCTATTCTCATTAGCAAATGTCTTTCCTTATTCTTGAACAATTCCTTGTACCAAAAAGACTAATTAAACCAATAAAATTTAATCTTTGAACCAAAAGGATTTTCTTTTGCCAATTCAAGTCCCAAAAATTACTCGACTTATCGCGGACATATCTTTAACCAATAGTCATTGATTCAATGGTATATTTCCAACAAACACACGACCAAAATTTATAATCGGTCGATTCAAAAACATGGTTAGGTTATATGAATGGTGCCGAGACATCTATTAAACCCAACTAAAAAACACTATTGTACCGATTCAATTATTTAGATTTCAGTATGGTTCTTGGTAGTGTACGTTTTTAATATGTTATTGACTCCGCTTAAAGAGTTTTTAAAGGCAAGAAAGAAAAAGAAGGCGAGGGGAGGAGAGGGGAGATAATTTAATTCCTAACAATTTCTCAAGTTATGAAGGAACTCGTTCTATAGAATTTGAGATGAAATAAGAGGAAATAAAAAATAATACTACCTCTGTCCCTAAATGAGTGTCCAAATTTCATTTTAAGAGACATTGAAAATCTCAACTTTGTGTACAATTTGATAGCAAAGATTAATATATAATCTTGTAATTTCATTTCCAAACATTTAGTTTTGCACGTATAAAGAAACCGGTTAAAAAAAATTCGAAAAAAAAAACATTTAGGGACAAAGTTATGTTAAAAAAAGACACTCATTTTAGAAAAAAAAATTCTTGAAAATAGACACTCATTTAGGGATAGGGGGAGGGAGTAGTTGTTTTAGATTTCTACCAATTTTCCCTCTCAACTCTTCCTAATTTTGAGAAGATTTAAATGGAAAGATTTTTTTTTTTTCCTTTCCATTTACCTTCCTTAAAGAAAAACTCAAGGCAGTTAAGAAGGAATTGTTTTTGGATCTCTTCCCAATTTAACTTCATCTCTCACTTTTATTACATTCGAGTGCGGACTTTTTATCTTCAAACCCCCCACCCTCCCCACCCTCCCCTCCAAAAAAAAAAAAAAAAAAAAATGTGTCAAACAAGCTCAACCATGATTTTGTCTAGCCAAGATTAGGTGAGTTGAGTGGTTAATTGAGTTCGGAGCGCGCAACGAATCGCTTCCGACAAGCTCTGGGATCGACCCACAAAATATATAAAGAGTTTTTTTTATATTATTATGAATATATAGTGACATTTATATCTTTAAAAAAAAAAAACAACATTTCTAGGATCTCATTTGATGTCAAATATGTGAAGCTTTGCGGGCTCATGTTATCTCACCCCACTGATTGCTCACTTGCCATTAAGTTCATAATGTGAGCTTTTTAACACAATAATATTAACCATCCCATCAAATATCATAGTGCAAAATGAGTATCTATTTGATGAAGACATGTTGTTACAAAAGGAGAACAAACAAAAACCAGAAAATATATAATTAAATTATTCAAGTAGTCCTTCTAAAGAGTGAAGCATCATCCACACTAAGCAATAAAACGTTTGCTTTTCTATTTATCATTATTCCTTCAACAAGTCATAATATTTGTAAGAGGAATGAAACTATTTGGGGTCATTTAAATCAAAGTGGACATTATGTGTTCCACTCATCAAAATAATATTTTCCTTTTTATTTTTTTATTTTTTTTATTTTTTTCAATTTTTGACCTAAAATTAATAAGCATTAATGCCTTCCAGACAAAGCTTGATTAGACAGGAGTAGGGACATTACATAAAGTAAATTGCTCCAAAAACTCTTTAATTTTTTATTTAATTTTTAATAATAGATGAGTAATTTGTGAATCCACTTAAAGCTCAAAATATTCTTGAGCCAATTCTATAGTGACAATACATTTTAGTGATTTATAACTGGAAAATATTTCTATGTATGGTAATAAATTGATACTCAAAGATTCCTTAAATCTAGCTAAGTACAATTAGTGGAAGTAGGATAAGCTAAACCAATCTCATTAATATTAAGCAAAAATGTTCTATAATACTTAATTGCACTTCCTTTTCGTGCATATGGGAATCAATCATTAAAGTAGAAAAATTATATATGGAAAAGCAAATTATGGGTACAAAAAGCTACTGCATTATAAAATCCTTATAACAAAGGAGTGACTATAATTCAAAAGCTAAGTCTTGGCTCGAATAGGCCGTTAGTTCAGTGGTACACATTGACGTTGTTGTTAGAAACAATTATCTCATATCGAGAATTAACTAGCCAAGTATTGACTATATATAGATCCTGGCATATTCTTCTCATAGCCAATTGGTTTTGGGATGGAACCTCAGACTTTATCATAGTATCAGAGCTGGGATGTTACACGTGCAGGCCTAATGGCCCACGATGTTGCTCCGCGCCACCCGTAACAAATCCACGTTGTAAGTTTTGGCAAAGTCCGGCTACACGTGAGGGGGCATGCTAGAGACAATTATCTCCCACATCGGGAATTAACTAGCCAAGCGTTGACTATATAAAGATCTTGCGCAACTCCTCCCATAACCAATTAGTTTTAGAATGTAACCTTAGACTTTATCAGTTGTTTCGGTCATATACTTTGATCCATGTGATTATATATTTGAAAAATAATTGCTCTATTTCAAAATGACTGTCTAAAAAATATATAAATTTATTTTTGATCAAAAGTAAATTTGGATTGAAACATTCATTTTAGGACGCATTTTCTCCTAACATTTATAATATTCTCTTAATTTGAAGTTTATGAGGTTAAATTGTGAAAATAGTCTCTCGGGTGGGTAGGGGTGGCAAAATGGGTGTTTTGGGTTTATCCATTAAAGTTAAAAATCCATTGGATATCCGGATATTTTAACTTTAATGTATACACCCAAAACACCCATTTTGCCACCCCTACGTGTGGGCACATTTTCCCTACTACTCGCTCCTTCCTTAAATGAAAGATTAATTTTTAAAATTTTCTTGTAACTAAATGAATGTCCCTTTTGTAAAAGACAAAATCTTATATACATCAGCCGCATGGGGTGCGGCGGGCCAAACCCGGCCGCCCCGACCCGCACCGCCCGCCCGCGTTTCAGTCACTACCAGAGCGACACGTGGCGCGTTGTGAGCCACTCGTTGGTCACCCAACCGCGCGCTGCCACGTGTCCTCTTTTTTAAAAAAAGCCCAAAAACTTTAAAATGCTATATCTTGAGATTTATAAGTCGAAAAAAATATTTAAAAATACCGTTTTGTTCGTCTCGACGAGACGAAGAAAACTACATAGGTCATGATATGGTTTGATTTTTTTAAAAAAAAAATCCATTTTTTTACACAAAAAAAAGTTTGAACTGCTCACCAGCTAAGAAGTAACACTCTGTTCTAATAAATGTAACAATTTCGTCTTCAAAAAGTAACACTTTTCTACTGTTAAAAGTAACAGCAGTTTTTTACAAAAAAAAAAATGGTTTGCATTTCAATTGTTACTTTCTCAATAAATAATTGTTACATTTCATATATAATGTTACATTTAAGAATATAAACTGTTACAATTGAGAAAAAAAAAATGTTACATTCATTTTTTATAAAATGTAACATTAGTTTAGTTGTCAATCCTATGTTATTTTTGGGAGAAAAAAAATGTTACATTCGAAAAAAAAGTGTTACATTTGAAAAAAGAGTGTTACATTCCTTTATAAAAAGTGTTAATTTAATTTAGTTGTGAATCTTTATGTTATCTTTAATCTATTGCATCAAAATTGTGGTACATTTGTTTTGAAAAAATGTGTTACATTTGAAGAAAAAAAGTGTTATATTTCGGTATAAAAAGTGTTACTTGTTGTTGGAGGAAAAAAGTTAGGGTGGCAAAAAAAAAAAAAAAAAAAATGGCTCGGCTCTTTTCGGCACGGCGTGCGGCCGTTGTACGCGAGACAGCCCCTTTGTAAAAACCTATGACCTTCACTAAATTTTTATCAATTTGTTTTTTCAGTAGTCACTTTATACTAACAAAATTTAGTGTTTAGAAAGTGGATAACAAAAATATTTATAAATTTTTGTCATTTAGTTTTCTAAGAAGTGAAAAAAAAAAAAACAAAAAAAAACAAAAAAAAAAAACAAATGCCTCTTAAAGAAAATTCTAAATTCATCTAAATACGGAGTTAGTACTAAATTTAAGTTATGTGTAAACAAATGCTCCCTCCGTCTCAAACCAATGGTTATTTATTTTCATTTTGAGCGTAACATACTAATGGTTACTTACCCAAAAAATACAATTTTCTCTCTCCTACCCACTCACAACACTTACTTTTTCAACTTATTTTCTTAATCTCCCTTTATTCATTTTTGATAACCTTTAGTTTGGAATGAAAGGAGTAATTTGTTATGATGCTTTCCATAGATAATGGTTAGTTATGCATAAATATCTTGTAAGGACTCATTTGAAATATAAACCCTAATTAAGGGTGTGAACAAATATATATGGTGATTAGATCAAGTAAAGCACATTCCCATAATCTAACCACAACTCGAGCTCCCTTAATTAGGGTTTGTAGTGCATTAGTTTTCTTAACAAAAAAAATAAAATTAGTGGGCGGTAAACAAAGCCACCGCCCGCCGCCCAACGATACTGCACCCAAAAATTGAAGGTTCATTTAATTACTCCTTCTGTTACTAAATGAGTGTCCATTTTCAAAAAATCTTTGTCCCAAAATGAGTGTCTTTTTTTAACATAACTTTTTCCCTAAATGTTTTTTTTTCAAAAAAAAAAATCACTGGTCTCTTTATACGTGCAAAACTAAATGTTTGAAAATGAGATTACAAGATTATGTATGAATCTTTGCCACCAAATTGTACAAAGAGATGAGATTTTCAGATGTCTCTTAAAATAAAATTTGGACACTCATTTAGAGACAGAGGTAGTACTAATTACTTCATCGTAACGAAAGCCGAAATAACAAAGCAGATATAGTGACTTCACTAATGACATAGATAACCAAAAAACAATTGAAAGTTGTATAAAAAGGGTGTTGTTAAAAATCTTAGAAAGATTAATTAGTGGGAAAAGGGTGATTTAAGCTCTATTTAACATTGGAATATTAGAGAGGGGTGTGTGTCGACATATAAAGGGGAGAAAAGCCAAAATATTCCTTGCATTTTCATGTTGGGTATATCTTAACTTTTTTCCACTATTCCCTCCTCATCTCCCAAATAATGAGATAATTGAAAAAAAAAATATCTTGGTTGAAATTAAACTATTCAACATAAAAAAAATGTACGTAAATTTTTGTTGCAATTTAAACAATTTTTTATGTTGCAATTATAAAGTAGCTAACTGAAAAAAGTTTAAATTGCAACAAGAAGTTATGGATAAAGTTTTTTATGCAATTTATTTATGTTAAAAGTGAAAGTGTGTGCACAATGTGCCAAGACATATTTTAATTATTTATTTAATGGCAGTATTTATTATTTAATTGTAGCTTTTCTTCTTGCTTAATTTAATAATAAAGTCCATTGAACATAAATTATTATATCAAAATAATATTTGAGAGTTCAATTATTGATGAGAATTTTATGATATATATGTTCATAAACATTGTCCTTAGTCAGAAATTAATTATTAATAGTGGGCATTAACAATTATGACTAACGTATGTGATGACTAAAGTCTTTCTCGTCAGACTGAGTGATAAGTTTTCCAAGTCATCAATGCGGGTGCTCTAAGTAAGTAGAGTTCACTGGATTGGCCTGTCATTGAGAAGACTACATGTATTTAGCGTCATTAGTTTTCTCAATACGAACAAGTGTTAAATCCCTAGACTTGAGATGTTTATTTATTTCATACATGAATTGTTTTATTTTGACTCTAATTAATGTAGTGCTGAAATACGTCTATAATAATTAGAGATTGGATGAAACATGAAGTGTAGAGGAAATAGTATAACATCAAGAGAGGATTCGTCACTTCTTTATGGAGATTATATCCCGGCCTCTTGGTTGAAATATAAGTAACTTGAAAAGTCCATGGCCATGGCATGACAAGCTAGTCATAGAGTCAAGTCAAGATATTTCTAGAACCAAGTAAATATTATTACTGATAATGACGTTTCATGTATCAATAATAATTTGGATATTAAGACGAAGAGATTTAATTACAATCGTTCGTAGTGGTTTATGGTTCGCTACCATTTTCTATCACGTTGGGTGACTAATAACTGATGCTAGTCGGTTACCTTAGTCGGTAAAGATATACTGCCTCCGTGTTAGAAACCTAGAGGGTCACACGCATAAGCATGAATTAATGGGATAGTTAATTATAAAGTGAAGGGTTATAAGTTAATAATGGATAAGTTATATTCCATTATGTCATTACTATAAGTTTGAGATAAAACTTATAAGTGATGAAAGATTAGGGGCTTAGTTTGACAAGTGAGTCAAAGTATTCCCTATTTAAACAAACTTATGCCAAACCCTAAACCTAATCCTTTTATCTTTTTACAAAAGAAAAAGATAGGAAAAAGGAGGCTACATCAAGGAGTTGAAGGGAGGCTAGCACCTCCAACAACGATCGATCTTCCCGTTGATTCTTGCGTGTGGATACGTCTAGAGGGATTGCAAGTGGAATCCTTTGGCGAATCGGTTAACGCGAATTGGTAAAATTCTAAACTCCGTTCTTAATTTTATCTAGTTTTATGCGATAACACACGGATACCGATTTTCTATTGAAATTATAAATTTGATTTTTCCGCTGCGTTTTATACTCTAAAACCTAGCAAAAAGTTTAAATTGCAATGGAAAAAATTGTAAATTTTTTATTTTTTTTTAATCATCTTCCCATAGAATCTAAACTCAAAAAACCTAATTATTAATTAGTACGCTGTCCTAAAATGAAGGTCAATTTTTTTATGTTATACCAAGAAATTTTGAGCAATACTCCATCTGTCCCAGTCGAATTAGGACAAATTTCTATATTAGATGTCTCATTCGAATTAGGAAAACACAAAAATGAAAGTGTTTTATTTAATGGGACACACATTCACACTCACAACAACTTTTCACTCATTATTCTCTACCACACTTTCTCTCTCCTACTTAACTTTTCATACTCACAACACCTACTCTACTAACACTTTTTACTTAATTCAATTACCTAAGTGATCAAATGTTTTTACAATGACAACTACATAGTCATAAATAAGAGTATATTTGGAAAACAATGCTAAATATCCATCTATCTATATAATCTATATATAATATATAAAAGGAGAGACATTTCAAGCTCCCACATTAGAGAAAATTTTGGGGGAAATCAGTTTCTCCCTAAATTATAAAATGTCTTGTTTTACAAACTATTCACAAATGTTCGCCAAATGCTTGCATGTAGAAAAAAAAAAGGACTTTCGGTAATTTAAGGAGAAACTAGTTTCCCTCAAAACCTACTCCCCACATTAAGCCACATGGAATTATGATGTGGAATTCCATGTGGTACCATCTCATAGGTTGAACACAAATGTATGAAATAAGAAAGATAAAATATTTTCTATAATAAAACCTGATATCAAATTCAAATTTCAAATATAAATTCTATGCTTATTTTTAGTTAGAAAGGATATTGATTGACAACATCATATTAAATATTAATCAAACAACTTATCATCAAGATTTTAAATCTCGTTAAGCGCTTCATATATTTAAGAATACACGTTATTTAAGATGGTTATAAAAATAACATTTATACACTCAAAATAAAATTCATATATTATAACAAACTCAATGGCTTCAAAGATTTTTTTTTTCATATCTCAATAATTAAAGATTTCTAATCCTAAAGAGCTAATCCCTTTTGAATATTTCTTTTTATTCATCCACTTGAATTAGTTACAGCCATGTGTATTGTGTCTTTTGGTGCAGTTGCTGTTGGTCCACTTCCCTATTATTTTCTACCAACTGGAGTATAAAAAAAGATGAAAAATGCATATCTATTGAACTTGTAGTTGATTGGGATTTTCGGAAGGGAAATGCTAGGGGCACAAAAGAAGTTTACAAAATTATGGATACAAAGTGAGGTGGCGATATTTTATTGGTTACATTGATTGTGGACCCGGCACACTCTATTTAAAAACACCAACAAAATTTTGACACGTCATTTTGTACGCCATATTTTGTGGCACATTTCAAGCTCCCACATTAAGCCACATGGAATTATGATGTGGAATTCCATGTGGTACCATCTCATAGGTTGAACACAAATGTATGAAATAAGAAAGATAAAATATTTTCTATAATAAAACCTGATATCAAATTCAAATTTCAAATATAAATTCTATGCTTATTTTTAGTTAGAAAGGATATTGATTGACAACATCATATTAAATATTAATCAAACAAGTTATCATCAAGATTTTAAATCTCGTTAAGCGCTTCATATATTTAAGAATACACGTTATTTAAGATGGTTATAAAAATAACATTTATACACTCAAAATAAAATTCATATACTATAACAAACTCAATGGCTTCAAAGATTTTTTTTTTTTTTTTTTTTCATATCTCACTAATTAAAGATTTCTAATCCTAAAGAGCTAATCCCTTTTGAATATTTCTTTTTATTCATCCACTTGAATTAGTTACAGCCATGTGTATTGTGTCTTTTGGTGCGGTTGCTGTTTGTCCACTTCCCTATTATTTTCTACCAACTGGAGTATAAAAAAAGATGAAAAATGCATATCTATTGAACTTGTAGTTGATTGGGATTTTCGGAAGGGCAATGCTAGGGGCACAAAAAAAGTTTACAAAATTATGGATACAAAGTGAGGTGGCGATATTTTATTAGTTACATCGATTGTGGACCCGGCACACTCTATTTAAAAACAACAACAAAATTTTGACACCTCATTTTGTACGCCATATTTTGTGGCAATTTTTTGTGACTTTATATTTACCCTTTTCGGAATGGCCATAAGCAAGATGTAGGTATCTTAATCCCGGATGCTTAACACTCTAAGGAACTCTAACTACACTCTCATAATCCTTCTTCATGCTAAATATTTCTTTTGTTTCCATGTTTGGCACGCAGCAAGCAATTTTATTTATGGGGAATAAAAAATAAACTAAGTATGATTCATTTCTCAACTGAATATGCTAAGCTCTTGAATTACATGATTTATTTAAAGTAAAGCATGTATTTATATCTCTCCGTATCATAGTGACGGATCTATACCCCCTGAATTTTTCTTTTCAAGGGAGTCAATATAGAAAATTCCAAAATTATAAAAGGTAAATTTGTAAAAATTAGAAAGTTCAGAGGGGTCGATGTACCCTCCTCAAAGGGACTAGATCTGCCACTACGGCGGTCTTTAATGAAGCTCAATAGTGATATACTATTCTTGTAGCTTTGTCAAAAGACTCTTAAATAGTTCAATGAAAAGCCGAGTCTTTGTATCTCTATTTGAATATGTTATACGCACAATTAAATGTTTCATAATCACAACCTAGAGAAAAAATATATCACCAAGCTACTGTGATTCACTTTACAAAAATTTAATAATTTCAGTTTCACAAGAAATTAAATTTTGGGAAAATACCAAAATTACTTAGTTGCAAACTTCATATAAAAAATGTTCCCAGTGGAGGATCCGGAATTAGAGGAAGGGGGAGGGGCAAGAATTTTCAAAGCAAAGTAAAAATGATTGGGGGTTCGGGGCAACGTCCCCGTCAAAATTTCGGCAATTTTTTTATTTAGCATTATCAGATTCATGAAAATAAGCGGAAATATTCGCTTATAAAAGGAAAAAAGACACTATTATACCAATATGAAACACTAAAATTCTTTATACATGTTAATCTTTCAAGACAAATAAAGGAGCATTACTAAAAGCAACACAATTATACATGCCAATAATCATTTGGTATCTGGCCTATCACATTAATATACTCTTTCTGTCTCAAAAAGTTAGTTTCTTTGTATTCAATTTTATTTTGAATGAAATTTAAGCAATAATTTAAATTACTTTTAATTATTTTAATGAAAATTTAAAATTTGTTTGTGATAGACTATTATAAATAGTATCAATACCAATTTTTAGATTCTCATTATGATAAATAAAAACAAACATAATTGCTCAAAATTCATTCGTAGTGACAACGAAAAAAAAACTCAAGGGGGGGGGGGGGGCAATTGCCCCTGCTTGCCTCTCTGTGGCTCCGCCAATGTTATGTTCCACATTTTATTTTTAAATCCAAAAAATCCTATAAGCTTAATACTCATACTACAAAATCCAGACCATCATCTAATTCTGTTAGTAAGGATAATCTCATGAACTAAACTACCCTTATCATAGTAATATTGTTTCGTTTTCCTCTTATATACAAATAAAACAAGCAAACTCTAATGAGATAATATTTGTCATTACTATGGAACGATAGGCTTCAATGAAAGATAGATCCCGTTTTTTGCCAGAGATATATATACTCACTGCATCTCATTTTAAATTTTTTTAAAAAATGGGCCCAAAAATTAAGGAAATGATGTTTTAATTATAAATTATTGATATTGGAGTAGAGTGTTGTGAGTATAAAAAGTAGGTAGGAAAGAGAAACTGAGATATAAAATAGTTAGTGGATAGTTGTTGTGAGTATGACACGTGTGATTCATTGAATAAAGAAGTGTTAAAAACTTTGTTTTTTGAGATTTTGACTCTTAAAGTGGGACACCTACTTAGAAAAATTTTGACGCTTAAAATGAGACAAAGGTAGTATTTATATCTATTGAGTTAGCTCAACCGCAATCCATGTAGACTCTGTGGCTAAGGCCCATAACTCATACTCCATCCGTCCCAGAATAATAGTCATACCTTGGTTGTTCACGCTTATTAAGGGAAAAAAATGAGTAGACATTGCAAGTGGTGTGATGATATAATTATTCAAAACACTATTCATAGTGCAAGCGGACAAAAAAAAAGTAATCCTAAGTTAGGAAGTGTTGGTTTCTGCCTACGAAATTAAACATATTTCATTTCCTCAGTGTGCTAATTACTTGATCAGTTAGGCACAAAAAAACACTTATTTGAATAGACGGGATTGAGAAAGTTATAACGTAAAAGTTAATGCAGGACGGATTTTTTGTTTTAATTTAGAGCACAATTAGGTAAGCGTGATTTAGTCCATATAATTATACAAAGTATTTTCTTTGAATATGGATGGTTTTAGAGATGGAGAGAATTTAGAGATGAAGAGAGTAGTAACATATGGAGCTTTTAGACTCGAATTGTTACATTTAACTCAAAGCTTAACTTAATTTTGTCAAAAAGTGTGAATTTAAAATCCCCAATATAATTTTCGTAATACTTTTTATAATTTTAAAATAATTTTATAAGATAGATATAACTTACATATTGTTGTGTTGTGTTTGAAAAATGAACATTTATATATAAATTGGGATGAAGTTAATAACTCTCAAGTATTTATAGATAGAGAGTCGTAATTTTACGTGAATTTTTTATTTTTTAATATACCTCATCCATCTCAAAAATAAATATCTGTTTTTATATGTATTTTTCTATTACATTTTTTTAAAATCTATGTTCTCTTTTATAAAAATAAATTAACAACTAATTTAAACTGAAAAAATAATTTAGAACTACATATTTAATTTGGTGTGGGTTGGGGGAAGTCTTTTTGAAATTAATTATCCACACTGAAATGGATGGAGTACAACCGAATGAAAACATTACCGTATAAATTGGCTCATTTTTTTTATTCTTTCATTCAATAAAACAATCAAGAGCATAATAAACTTTGATATAAGGGTGATCGTAAAATTTAAATAGTGTAATACTTCTAAAACAATAGTAATTATTTCTAACTAAAATTTTGTAGAAAAATAACAGTCATCATGATTTACAAGGAGTACATAAAACTAAAAAGAATCTCCAATTCTAAATCGATGAATGCATTATTCATCACTTTAAAGCTTGTGTCATAAAAAAAGACATTCATTTACTTTGTAGATACAGGTATAGTAATGCTCAATAACACGAAGAATATGATAGTGATGGGAAATGGCGATGATTGTTGTTGTTGCATGACGTTGTTCATGTATTAAAGAAGAAAATGGTGGACTCAACATTTTTGGAATTTTCTAGGAATTAGGTTTTGAGATAGATTTTTTGAGAAGAAGAAAAAATGGGTCTCATTTCGAATTGGCCGTAAAAGGAGAGGCAGAGCAATCTATGTTAGTACTTACTCCCTCCGATTTTAAATTTATTTATATTTTGATAACGCAAGGGTTTTAAGAAAAATATTTAATATTAATAGTTTATTTTTATTTTTATTTTTTTGAAACCAATATTAATAGTTTAGTGGGTGTTGTGAGTATGAAAAGTGTGATGTGATATGTGAGTGGGGTTGAAATTGTGAGTGAGATAATTGTTGTGAGTATGACAGTTGGGTCCATTGAATAAAGAGTAATATAAACTTACTAGTTTAGGGTTGTGAACAATCAAATGAGACACCCAAAATAGCAAAAAGTGAACAGACAAAAAAGACAGAGATAGTGTGTGTTTTTTTTACCAATAACTATTATTTGATTCCAATAGTTGCTTAAGTTTCATCAATAATATCATGTTATCGCATGAACACAAATACGAAGAAAATAATGATGAGTACTTTCAGGTTGAGCCGTAGAGATATAATTCAAACTCATCGATTCATTTACCTTCTCCGTCTTAAAACAGCTTGCACCAGTTTGGAGTTGCACGGGAATTAAGGAGGCAGTGTATATATTCAATAGTATTGTGAGTGTAAAAGTGGTTATGGTGATTTGAAAGTGGGACCCGCAATTTAAATGAGTGAGTATGACAAGGAGGATAGGGTAAATAAAAAAATAATGAAAGTTGAACATTTTAAGATGTGAGCTTTATCAATGGGACGCCCAAAAAAAAATTAGTTCAAGTTACTTTGGGGTAGAGAAAGTATACAATTTAGTATTGTATTTTATATTATGATGTATACTCTTCGTTCCAAAATATATGTTGTTAAGGATAATTTCGATTAGTACTCAAAATTACTATGTTAACCTTCCTTATTCATAAAAAGAACATTGAGAATGTAAGATTTCACAAAGTTATTTAAATTATAAAGATACTGTATGCATGTAAACAAGCGTACTTTAGGTGAACTGTGGCAAAATTTTATTGAAAACTATACAACGACAACAAAAAAAAAAAAAAAAATACTTCTTCAACTACATGTTTCTTTTCTTTCTTTGTATTCTTTTCTTTTTTTTTTTTTTTTTGCAGAAGGAGTAACGTAATAATTTCTTCCAAAATATAAGTTACTATTAGTTATTATTTTATGAATTTAAGACACAAATTTAAATTGTATTTTTTTATTAGTTGGTTTTTATGCCCCGTCGAGTATCAACGGGTCACTAACTAGTATAATATATTAAAGCATGAGAATTCTCAAGCCTTACAACGCGCCACATGGCATTTTGACGTGGAAAGCCATGTGGCATTATTTGATTGGCTAATGCAAAGATGAAAAGAGTTGAAATTGTAAATCAAATCTTTCAAAAACTTATTTTACATATACACAGCCAATTAATTATTTAATTATAGCACAAACTAATTTCTTTGATTATTGCAAAAACTAATATGGTAAATAGTGATACGATAAAGTAATTACTCAATAACAAAGATTTTGATTTGAAATTCAAATTTAACTATAGTAAATGGTTTGAATAGTAACTCATATCCTTGTCTGAACACAAATTTAAAATTATTTTTAAATTGCAATTCAATCTATTAGGGATGGCCAAACCGAACCGGAACCGGAAAACCGGACCGAAAAAGCCCGGAACCGGGGCAAACCGGAGAGGAAACCGGAACCGCAAGGCATACGGGCCGGTTCAGGGTCACATATATGCCGAATCGGACCGGAACCGGAACTGGAACCGTACCGAAATGTCTTCGCTAAGTAGAGTTGGTCTATTGAAACGACCAGAGGTCTAGTAAACCGATCTTTTGTAAAAAGTTACGTCCTTTGGGGACGGCCTATTTATGTGAAAATATTAAGCATAGTAGCAATGCTTGTGTTGGCATGAACAATAGTGTTAAATGTGAGAGTTAACCTGGATTAGGTAAGATTGGTCTAGTAAAGTTGACTAATGAAGATAGTGACGGTTTATTGAAGCGACCAGTGGTCTAGTGAATGACCTATAACTTGAATGTTAGTCTGTGGAGACGGTCTATAGTATGAGAGTGCGTGAAAACGTTTCGTATTCATGATACTAATGATAGTATCATATTATCCGGCAAGTGTTCGAAACACCAGAGTGTCTGAGTTTATTATGCTAACTCAAGGAAGTACGAAGGTGGACGACTATCGTGCTAGATTCACCGAATTGTTAGAATTTGACGGTGAAGAGCAGAAAGCCCGAAAGTTTGAATATGGTTTGAACGACCGAATCAAATACAGAATTACTCCGTTAATGCTATCAACCTATGATCAAGTGTTAGATAGGGTAAGGATAGTGGAGGAAGAAGCAGATAGTTATCGCAGTAAGCGAAAAAAAAAATCAACTGAGAAGGAGTCGACTGGATCTAAGGGAAGCTAGAACCGCGATGGGAATAGCAATAAGCGGAAGGCTACTGAGGATCGTAAAAAGGACAGTACTGCTAGTAAGTACCAGAGTAAAGGTCATGGAAACCAAATGGATGGTAATAAGAACGACGCTAAAGGGCAAAGTTCTGATGAGAAGTGCCAAATGATTGCTTGGCTAAGAAAATGAATTTAATTCCTGAGGCGTTAGAGAATTCTTTAGTTATAGATATTCAAACTAGAGAATCGACCCATATTACGTCTATATATAGGAAGTGTCCTTTGAAAGTGCAGAAATCGAAGAATTTGATGTGATATTGGGAATGGATTGGTTAGCTGCATATCATGCCAAAGTAGACTGTTTTAAAAAGGAAGTAAACTTCGAATTACCCTCTGGAGAAAGATTCTATTTTCAAGGATCGAAACCGAGAGTCCGGACCGATCTGATTTTTTTGTAATGAAGGCTCGTAAACTGTTAAGGAAGGGTTGTGAGGGCCTTCTAGCGTATGTTAGTGAGTCAAGCAAGAAAGAAGTGACCATAGAATCTCTTTTCATAGTAAGAGATTTTAAAGATGTTTTCCCTAAGGACTTACCGGGAACACCACCGGAGTGAGTAGAGTTTTCAATAGATTTTGCACCAGAGACTGCACCGATTTCGAAAGCACCATATAGGATGGCTCCACCGGAACTTAAAGAGTTAAAGGATCAGTTACAAGAACTTTTGGACAAGGGTCTGATTAGACCAAGTGCATCACCGTGGGGTGCGCCGGTATTATTTGTAAAGAAGAAGGATGGGTCGATGAGGTTATGCATTGACTATCGGGAGTTAAACCGTGTGACAATTAAGAATAAGTATCCCTTGCCAAGGATCGATGATTTGTTTGACCAACTCCAAGGTGCATGCTATTTCTCTAAGATTTATCTGCATTCTGGTTACCATCAATTAAGAGTGAAAAAGGAAGATGTGGCAAAGACGGCTTTTAGGACAAGGTATGGACACTACGAGTTCTTAGTAATGCCGTTTGGGCTGACCAATGCGCCTGCTGTGTTCATGGAGCTCATGAATAGAGTGTTTCAAGAATATTTGGACAAGTGTGTAATAGTATTCATCGATGACATCTTGGTGTATTCGAAGTCAAAAGAGGAGCATGGAGAGCATTTGAAATTAGCATTACAGATTTTTAGGGAGCAAAAGTTGTATGCCAAGTTTAAGAAGTGTGAATTCTGGCTTGAGGAAGTAGCGTTCTTGGGACATGTGGTATATAAGAATGGGATAGCAGTTGACCCTGCAAAGGTTGAGGCTATAGTTAATTGGGAGAGACCAACTTCTGTTAGTGAGATAAGGAGTTTTTTGGGTTTAGCAGGATACTACCGTAGGTTCGTAGAAGGGTTTTCGAAGTTATCTCTACCATTGACCAAGTTAACCACAAAAGGGACAAGATTTATGTGGTCAGACGATTGTGAAAGGAGTTTTCAGGAATTGAAAGGGTGATTGGTGTCTGCGCCTGTTCTTAGATTACCAACAAACAGTGATGGCTTTGTGATTTATAGTGATGCTTCATTGAAAGGTTTGGGTTGTGTGTTGATGCAAAATGACAAAGTAGTGGCTTATGCGTCTAGGCAACTCAAGAACCACGAGAAAAACTATCCTACCCACGATTTGGAGTTAGCGGCCGTGGTGTTTGCATTGAAGATTTGGAGACACTATTTGTATGGGGTACCATGTGAAATTTACACTGACCATAAAAGTCTTAAGTATATTTTCACTCAGAAGGAGTTGAATATGAGACAGAGGAGATGGCTAGAATTACTTAAGGATTATGATTGCAAAATCTTGTATCATCATGGAAAGGCCAATAAGGTAGCAGATGCGTTAAGCAGAAGACATTAGCGACTATGATTTCTAAGGGGGTGAGTGAATTGAGAAATAGTGAAATAGTAAAGCTAGAAGTTCAAGTTAAAGGTTATTTGGATCAGGTGAGTGTCCAACCAACATTATTAGTAAGAATCAAGGAAGCTCAAAATGTGGATGGCAAGTTAGAAGCGATTCACAAGGGTATCAGTAAGAAGGAAACGGTAGACTTCCGTGTTAGCGACGACGGGATCATGAGGTATCGATCAAGGATTTGGGTGCCTAATAATGATAGTATCAAGAGGGAAATTCTTGCGGAAGCTCACTGTTCAAGGTTTTCGGTTCATCTTGGGAGTACTAAGATGTACAGGGATTTAAAGGAATCCTTTTGGTGGAACAATATGAAGAGTAAGGTAGCGGAATTCGTTTCTAAGTGTTTAGTGTGTCAACAAGTGAAAAGTGAACACCAGAAACTCGCAGGATTACTACAATTGCTACCTATTCTGGAGTGGAAGTGGGAGCACATCACTATGGATTTGGTGATTGGACTTCCTAGGACATTGAAGGGTCATAATGCAATTTGGGTTATAGTGGATAGGCTCACTAAATCGGCTCACTTTCTAACAATCAAGGTGATTGATTCGTTGGACAAATTAGCCAAGTTGTACGTGGATAAAATCGTGAGGTTATATGGGATATCGGTCTCTATAGTGTCAGACCGAGATGCTAGATTCACACAAATCTCTGGAAGAGTTTGCAGAAAGCATTGGGGACGGAATTAACTATGAGTACAGCGTTCCATCCTCAGACAGACGGACAGTCAGAAAGGACGATTCAAACTCTCGAAGTCCTATTGAGAGCAACGTCGTTAGATTGGCAAGGAGCGTGGGATGATCATATACCACTAGTGGAATTTGCGTACAACAACAGTTACCACTCTAGTATTGGAATGGCGCCGTATGAAGCTCTGTACGGGCAGAAATGTAGATCACCTGCGTATTGGGACGAAGTAGGTGAGAGGAAATTAAATGGACCTGAGATTGTTCAAGTAACGGCGGATAAAGTTCAACAGATTCGCAAGTGGTTGTTAACTGCGCAAAGTAGACAGAAATCGTATTCGAATAATCGAAGGCACGATCTGGAGTTCCAAGTAGGGGATCACGTATTCTTAAAGATCTCACCGACAAAAGGGGTTATGCGATTTGGAATTCGTGGAAAGTTAAGTCCTAGATATGTGGGACCATTTGAGATTCTAGAGCGAATAGGAGTGGTAGCCTATAAGTTGGCTCTACCTCCTGTGCTGTTTGGTGTGCACAACGTGTTTCACGTGTCGATGTTGAGGAAGTACGTAGCTAACCCGAGCCACGTCATAGAGTACAAACAGTTACGTTTTCGTGAAGACTTGAGTTATGATGAGAAGCCGGTAAAGATTGTAGACCGTAAAGATCAAGTATTTCGGAAGCGAGTGATTCCGTACGTAAAGGTGCAGTGGAGCAATCACACGGAAAGAGAAGCCACGTGGGAGCTCGAAAGTGAAATGCGTGATATGTATCCCGCTTTGTTTGATGTTTAAGGTACGTTTAGTTTGGAGGACCAAACTCTTTTAAGGAGGTAAGAATGTAATACCTGGCCCTAGGCCATAATTTTATTTAATTGTAAAACTCTTTTAATTATCTTGGACTCATTATTTAAGAGTAAGTCTTGGGCTCATTTTGGGCTTTAGCAATTAAAAAAAAAACCAATAGGTTATTGTTATCCTTTTTAATTAAGGAAACTAAAACCCTAGAGTATATATTATTAGAGACCCTAGTATTATTCTTACTCTATCACAAAAGAAAAAAAAAACAGAGAACGGGAATAGGGAGAGGGGCGGCGACAGAGAAGAGATCGCAGAGAGGGAGAACGGACAAGGGAAAAGAAGAAGAAGAAAGAGGAGAGAAGAGGGAAACGTGTAAGGTAACGATCCTACTCCCTAAACCTTGTTCTCCCCGTTTAAACTAACCTAATTATGATGATTATGGTGGTGGTAAACCCTAACCCTAATGTTGAACTAGGGTATACAAAACTATGAAATTAGGGTTGTAAAATAGGGTTGTTAAATAATGAAGGTGTCCTTGTGTGTATATATGTGTGCGTGTGTGTGTGATGTAGTGTGTGTGTGTGTGTTTTGCGTGTTACTGTGTGTGTGTGTGTGTTCTGCATGTTAGTGTGTGTGTGTATGATATGTGCGTGTGTGTGTGTATGTGTCTATACACTGTGTGTGTGTGTTGAAGGTGTTTTAGTGTGTGTGGGTGCATCTGAGTGGTGGGTGTACCAAAGTGTGTGTATCAGAGTGGTGGGTGTGTCTATCAGTAGGTGTACTCAGTAAGTGTGTGCAGAAAGTGTGAAATCAGTGTGTGTAATTCGTATAGTGAAATTGAGAGTTGGGAATTGATTAATAAAAACCCTAGGGGTGTTGTAGTTATTCTTAAGGTTATTGGTTAACTATGAAAGGAGTTATAGATGACTAAACCATGGGGTTAATCGAGTAAAAAGAAGTAAATTGGGACGGAAGTAAAATAGTATTTTTCGCATGTCTAAGGCTAGACTATTTCATGTTTGTAGATTGTCCAAGCGGAGTAAAGCGAGCTAGTTAAACGCAAGGCTAAGGTAAGGGATTACGCTCTTAGTTGTGTATTGATTCTTAATCCTTTGTTAGGATTCCCAATCTTTGTTTTTATAAAGTAAACTATCTGTGTGGCTAGATAGTCTTTTAATAACTATTCCGTTCTGCGAATTGTTCCGTCTTTTGTTATCCACTCTATTGATATTGTTATTGTTCAATAGGGGTATCATGTGTATGATTGATTTTGTAACCTTGGTGTCCAAGTGAGATGTGTATCTTTTAAAAAGTGATCAAGTAAAGTTTGTGAAGTTAAGCTTTGTTTTGTAAAAGCTCTTTAAAGTGAAGTTTTGTAATAGGTAAAGTGATTACAGTTATCCATAATCCCGAAACTGATAAGTGGACCCCTACAGTTATCCATAATCCCGAAACGGATAAGTGGACCCTTACAGTTATCCATAGTTCTAAGTTGAACATGTGGACCCCTTTGCGTTGCTTGATGAAGTAACGTAGGTTATCATGATATACCGATTTTGGGTGCGGTCAGTAGAAACCCGAGCCCTGGGTACAGCGCGTGCTTAATCCCTAAATAAAGTAAAGTAAAGTAAAGTAAAGAAAAGTAAAGTTTTGTGAAAATGTTGTGTTTTGGAAACTGTCTCTGAAGCCACATGTTTTCAAGAAATGAATTGTTTTTCATCAAGTTAAATGTTTTCAAACTGAGTGTTTGTTTGATCATTGAGTTATCCTTTCGTTGTTAATTCTTGTTACCGTTCGTTTCGGTTATCTCCTCTTAGTACCCGAGGGGATTCCGTATGAACTTACTGGGCATTGTTCGCTCATTCCTTTCATCCTCATTTTTTTCCCAGGTTATAAGTAAGGATACTAAAGGTCACAAGGAATCGTTGGCGTAGAAGCTACTTGCGATTAAAGTTAGTTAGTAGTTATATGTTTCCGTTAAGTTAAGTGAAGTTGAACGTTATTTTTCCGTTGGTTACCATTCTGAGCTAGTGACTTGTACTAGCCGTTATGAGTTTGATTGTTAGTTAAAGTTTGAATTATGGTTATAATTTGTAGCCGTTGGGCATTCTGATTTAAGGATTTATCCAAGTTAATGATTATTTAATAGTTGTGGAAAGTTGGGGTGTTACACAATTGACAGATAAAGATGTAATGTGCATTGAGTTTTTCGGCTCCTAATAAAGATAGTTTTTGACTATTTTAATGAACAAAAGAAAACTTTCAATTAGAAGGAAAAACACTATTCAATAATATCAAAAGTTTACAACGAATTCAAACTTTGACAAATAAAAATAAAAATAAAAAAAGCGTTTTAAGTAGAATAAGTCACTAATCACGTGTGTGTGTGTGTGTATATATATATATATATATATATATATATACTTTTTGTCCTTTCATAAATGTCGCATTTTTTAGCTGTTCGAAAATAAATATCATGTTTTCAAATAAAAATGTTTAAAACAAATTTACCATGATACAATAAATTAAAATTATATTCTGTTGTACTATAGTTCTATTATTTTGTTATTTTCCTGATTTTCTCCATCTATAAAATATCCCAGCTGAAATGATATACTCCCTCCGTCCCGCCGAAAATTGCAAAAAAAAATCATGGCACAAGAATTAAGGGAAAAGTGAAAAAGGTGATGTGTTGTGAGTGTTGATAGTTGAGTGGGAGAGAGAAAGTGGGGTAGAGAATAGTTAGTGGGTTAGTGGATGTGAGTATGAGAAGTGGGACCCACTAATTAAAAAATATTAAAAACTTTCCATTTATGGAATGTGCAATTTCTATGGGACGCCCATTTTGGTAAGTTTTGCAATTTTCGGTGGGACGGAGAGAGTATTATCTTCATCTTCTTAAAATTATGAATCTGATCTTTTTAATTAAAATGGGAGTCTATGAAAATACTACTACAACATCATGCTTCTTATGGTAAGTTGATCTTTTTAATTAAAATGGGAGTCTATGAAAATACTACTACAACATCATGCTTCTTATGGTAAGTTGGTCGTATTCGTTTTGACATGTATGTGATGCATTTTAAGGAGCCGCGAGCATGATACTTGATCGTATTCGTTTAGACATGTATGTTGGTACATTTTAATGGAGCAGCATAACACATACATTCTAAAAGTGAAGTAGGAGAGAGAAAGTGTGGTAGGGAATAGTAGGTTTTGCACGTGAATTAAGGGATGAATAGTAGTAAGTAGTTGTTGGAGGGTGAAAAGTAAAGTAGGAGAGAGAAAGTGTGGTAGGGAATAGTAGGTTGATTGGTGTTGTGATTATAAAAGTAAAGTAAGAAAGAAAATGAGTGGGAGGAATAGTAAAGATTCTTTATCATTTTAAGAAAGTGTAATTTATATATGGGATGCCCAAAATAAAAATTTGTTCACATAGTTATGGGACGGAAGGAGTATAGTGGTAAAAGAGATGTTGTATGTCATAAGGTAGATAGTGGTAACAGAAATGCTGGCAACAGTAGCATTGTATAACTATTTACACACTTTTAGGAGGTATTTTTTGTAGTTAAGTTGCCTTTGTGCTTACAGATAACATATTACAAAATTTATTTTTAAAATAAGCCCAAGCTCCCGACTATACTTTAGAAATAGCATAACACATACATTCTACTGAGAAAATATTCTAATCTTATATATGTGGTTGACATATAGATCTAGAAAGTTGATTGGTTTGTGTCTTAGTACTTATAAAGACAAAGTACTGAATTGTTCAGTATGCAAGACTTGTTGGGACCGCGACCACCCTCACCACTCCACATTAGTATGATATTGTCCGCTTTGGGCCCAGCCCGCACGGATTTGTTTTTGGGTCAACTCCTAAACGGTCTCATACTAATGGAGTGTGTGGACACCTTTATATACTAAGCAATCCTTCTTTCAATTGCCGATGTGGGACTTGGGTTGACCCAACAAACCTCCTCTCAAACCAAGGACCACCTCTAGCGAAGTTTACTTGTACCGCCGCTATTCACCACCTGCGGGACACGCCGCTCGATCACCAATATCAGGAAGACTTTCGACACAAGGCACACACTGTGCTCCACTCGCGAGGTCACACCACAGGAAATCCCACATATCTCACACACGCGGTCCACATCGCGTCGGTCCCAGCCATCAACCAGGGCTCTGATACCAATTGTTGGGACCGCGACCACCCTCACCACTCCACATTAGTATGATATTGTCCGCTTTTGGCCCAGCCCGCACGGATTTGTTTTTGGGTCAACTCCCAAAAGGCCTCATACTAATGGAGTGTGCGGACACATTTATATACTAAGCAATTATTCTTTCAATTGCCGATTTAGGACTTGGGTTGATACCCAACAAACCTCCCCTCAAACCAAGGACCACCTCCAGCGAAGTTTACTTGTACCGCCGCTATTCACCACCTACGGGACACGCCGCCCGATCACCAATATCAGGAAGACTTTCGACACAAGGCACACACTGTGCTCCACTCGCGAGGTCACACCACAGGAAATCCCACATATCTCACACACGCGGTCCACATCGCGTCAGGCCCAGCCATCAACCAGGGCTTTGATACCAATTGTTGGGATCGCTCACCAACAAAAGAAATTGCAAGAAGAGATAACAAAATACCCATGCACACAAAACAAGAACAAGACACAAGATTTAACGTGGTTCACCCCAACATCAATGGGCTACGTCCACACCGATCAACTTTTCACTATAATATCATGGAATTACAAGATGACGAGTTTTCTTCAAGAAACTCGCAAAGACTCACTACTCTCTCAAATTGGTATTACAAGAATTGAGGTATCTCTCCTTCTCAACATTCTTGAAAATACACACACAAAGAACCCTCCAAAAAAACCCATATTAGTGAAGCCTATTTGTATAGGGGAGGCACACCCACTAATCCCCTCTTCCTCACATTCTCCCCTAAGGGGAGCTCCTCTTGGCACCAGGTACAACCCAAATTATAAGCCATATACTCTTTATATAGGCACACAACAAACTCTTTCCTAATACTATAAGAAAATCACTTTTTCCTTCACCCATAAGGATTCACGATTTCCTTCCACATTTGCATTAGGAAACAATCCTCCTCTCCTATTACAATTAGGAAATAGAATTCTCCACACGATTTTGACAATCCTATTAGAATTTGAGACAATAAATCCAAAAAAATCTCCCCTTGAATCAAATTCTACCACATCATTGTCATCTTCAACTTGCATCTTCCACGATCTCCATGTTCCACCCGTTCCATCTCACCGTTACCAGTCATCTTCAACACCACTCGTGTTTTCCTCACAAACTTGTACCGCCGCTCTCCACTAGCGGGACACGCTGCCTGATCACCATATCAGGAAGATTTTCGACATAAGGCACACACTGTGCTCCACTCGCGAGGTCACACCACAGGAAATCCCATATATCTCACACACGTGGTCCACATCGCGTCGGGCCCAGCCATCAACCAGGGCTCTGATACCAATTGTTGGGACCGCGACCACCCTCACGACTCCACATTAGTATGATATTGTCCATTTTGGGCCCAGCCCGCATGGATTTGTTTTTGGGTCAACTCCCAAAATGCCTCATACTAATGGAGTGTGTGGACACCTTTATATACTAAGCAATTCTTCTTTCAATTGCCGATGTGGGACTTGGGTTGATACCTAACAAGACTCTTGTAGAAGAACTTGCAAAGTTGTCTAATGACAATGTTCTTGGCAAGACTTAGTCTTATTGGAAGACTAATAAGCAAGAATACATGATTAGGATTCCATATGCTTCGGCAATTGGATCTATCATGTATGTAATATTATGTACTTAGATGGGATAACTCGTATACTTGGAGTATAATGAAAACATACTAATCATGTCCTAGTGAAAGTCACTAGATAGTGGTCAAGAACATCCTTATGTAATTGAGAAAAACTAAGGATGCATTCTTGATGGTTGTTAGAATGGGAGATGATCTATTAAATGGTTACATAGATGCATGCTTCCACAACGACAATGATAATTAAAGATCGCATTATGAACATATATTTAAAGTAAGTGCTATTAGTTAGAAAAGTTCCAAACAAATACCCCATAAACACATTCTTGAGTTTAGATTGAGAATCAAAAGCTCAAGAACCCCAATTAATTCATATATGCTTTTGATAGAAAGAGTTTCTATGGGATTTAGCAGTCCAGATCTAGATATTCATTCGTGTATAGATAGACATAGAGGGTGCTTGATTTAGCATCTCAAGTTTGTGTTCCTGCGATTGTGATTCGAAGAATGTGGAGAAGATCAAATCATAAAGCTTGAAGACTTGAGGATTTGAAGACCCGGAAATTTTAAACGCACAACATCGGTTAGTATTCTAATTTATCTTCCTATTAATTTAATCGTCATGAATGGATCCATGTGCTCTAGGGTTTTGTTGAATTTTTTGTTGTCGTTTCCGCTGCGGAAGGACCCTCAAAACCCAACAGTATGTTCTTGATTTAAATATTTTCTTGAATTCAGTTTTTTTTTTTTTTTTTTTTTAATATTAGCTTGAATTTAAAAATAATCATTACAATTGGATGTGTAGTTCCAAAAAAAATTTAACCACGTCATTTAAAATATCATGTGCAAGTCACATGACTTTGAAGCCGTTAGAAAAACTAAGGGTTAATTTCATTGCCTACCCTTGAGGTTTGGATAAGTCTCAGTGCCTCCCTTGAGGTTTGAATTCGTCTCACTGACCACCCTTTTGGCAATAAATTGACTATTTTACCCTCACTTTCATATAAAGATAGTCTTTATCTCTCATTAAGTAAATCAAATTACTAATTAAATTATAAATTCAAATAACATTTTATTTTTTGAGAAATTTAAAAATAAATATTATATTTAAGCTCAAAGAACATTACGTATATAAATAAATAGATTAATAATTACCAATCAACTATTCCTCACATATTATCTTTTGTAAATTAACTCTTAAACAATTATTATAATTCTATAATTAATTTTATAACCAACTCAATAAATTATAAACCCAAATAACAATCTTTTTAGCAATTTAAACAATATTTTATTGGAAAATTAATTTTAATATTTATCATGTTGAAATAATAATAATAATATGCTCTAAATTTTAATACTTTATAGTCTATATTTCACAAAATAATAACAATTTTAAGTTTTTTAATGCAAATAATTATTTATTTTATTTACAAACTATATGGTTTTTTGAATTTATACTTTATTGAGTTAGCTTTACGGTTATCAAATATTAAAATAATAATTAATATTTATTTCGTGACATAGGGAGTATCAAATTTTAATTTTTTTAAAGCATAAAATTGTTATTTGAATTTATATATTATTAAGTTGTTTATATTGTTATTTTTTCAAAAACTATAACTATTTTGTAGAGTAAACTTAAAACCATTTATATTTGAGAAAGAGTTGATTGATAATTATTTATTTGTTAATTTATTTACTTATGTAGAGGTTGAGCATAACAAAAAAAAATCACATTATATTAGATTTTGTAGTAATTTAAATTAATCAATAAATTTATTTAATGAGAGATAAATGCACTAATTAAATTAAAGTGGTGGTAAAATAGTCAAATTATTGTCAAAATGGTGGTCAGTGAGACGAATTCAAACCTCAAGGGGGGGCACTGAGACTTACCCAAACCTCATGGGTAGACAGTGAAATTAACCCGGAAAACTAACTATCTCTCAGTTTTATCATCAAATTGCAGCAAAATGACAAAGTCACAATATCAATGAACACATTTGCAGTTATGGGTCGACATTGCAAACGTGAGTAAAAGTTAAGAACCAAATTGCAATTACCCCTTTTTCAAGTTGATAATTTTTATAACCAAAATACTCTTTTTTAAAAATTAAAATAGTGTAACACATTCTAAAATTCTAATTTATTATAAATGAGTGTATGCATTCTAAATGCATATCTTAAAGTATTTCTTTTTTAACCGAATTTACTATGTCCGTCGAGTATTGACGGATTACCCACTTGTATCTACGTAAGAGCAAAACCACAATTATTTTAGCACAAAACTTTAACCCTTAAACTACTACAAGTATCTTGGGTCGGAGTGAGTACTGTGCAGTTTGTGTTCATTTTCTTTAAATGACACCTAATTATAAATTTTGGTCATAATTGATTAGAATCAATTTTGTTAAAATAAAATTTCAAACAATCTGAAATAAATATAAATATGTTTCATATGTTATATTAATCATAAACTGGAATGATTTTTTACCAAAAAAAATAAAAAACAAAATGTTTCCTCAAAAAAAAAATAATAAAAAACTAAAGAAGAAAAATTGCTTTGCAAACTTTGTCCCAAGAAGTTACACTATTTTTCGCATAACTTTGTGATGGTTCAAACTTTTTCCCAATAGTCTACACTATTTCGTACCCTCTCTGTCGGAAATTTAAGAAAAGAAAAAAGGAAATAAGATATTGTTTATGTTTATTTGTTAGCATGATTGAATGTTTTTATAAGGGTTAAAGTTTAGGGTTTAAGATTTAGGGTTTAAGGTTTAGGGTTTAGGCCCTTTAGGTTTAAGGTTTAGGATTAAAGGGTTAAAAAGTTGACTTTTTTTAACTTATGGAGGAACTAGTTTCTCTCAAAACCAACTCAATCGAAAAATACCAATAAAATATAATTGGGTGGTGAAAGTTATGAAGTAAAATAAAAATATGGCACCCTAATAAATGGAGGGAAGCATATAATTTCGCTAATCAAACTGGGATATCAGCATAAGTGGCTCAACCACCTACGGTCCAAATCTCACATAATTAACTAATTAAATAAGGAGATTAGGATCATAAATCAACCTTATTTGGCTAATATAATAATCGGATTTGGCACAGTAGATTTCATTAGACGCACCAGTTTATTACTTAATGATTGAAAATTAGACATAAGCTACACACATGGCAACACAACAACTAAACAAGACTAAAAAATAACACTCATTATGTTTCAAAATAAATTGGTCTGACGATATTTTTATGTAATGTTATTTACTTAATTGTATATTGCTTATAAATGTAAAATTCCACAATAATTATATTCTTATTTAAAAATTAATATTTATCTTATTACGAACTAAAAAATAACAGTATTCTTTCCATTTTAAAAAGATATAAACTTTTGACATATTAAATAAGACAAAAAATATAATTGTGGTGAAGGAAGTACATTGACAACAAGTCAATACTCCCATTAAGATCTGGAACCAAGTAGGGCTGTAAATGAGTTGAGTTGAGTTGAGTTCAGTTTTAGAGTTTCGAGCTCAAGCTCGAGCGCGTTTATAATTTATCGAGCTCAAGCTCCGCAACTCTAAAACTCAACTCGAAATATTATCGAACACTAGTTCGAGCTTTATCAAGCGTGAGTGAGTATTATCGAGGTGTCGAATGGAGTCGGGCTTATGTTCGAGTTCGAGCTTGGTTTTTGTCCTTACATATATTATACATGTAATATGTATTATATTACATGTGTATTTATTACAAAAGTAATAATGATTCCAGCTTAACAAGCCAAATAAAGCAGGTCGCGATAGAGAACTTTACGTGTTAACGAGCTTATCGAACTGAGCTCGAGCTCAAGTTATCCGCGAACAAAAGATCATTTGAGCTTTTAACAAGCTAAACGAGCCGAGCTCAAACAAGTAGATTTCAATCAAAGTTCGTCGAACAAACAAGCTGAACACAAAGCTGAACATGAGCCTGCTCGATAACAAAACAAGCTTGAAAAGTCCATTCGAGTTCAAATCCACCTCGAGCCCAATCAAACTCAAGGTTTATGAATCGAGCTGGAGCCGACTCATTTAGTCTAATAGCCCTAGAATCAAGGACAACACACCCAAGCTAAACCAAGATATTTCGCTATTGCACTACTCCGAAATCTCAGTACAATTACTAAAAAAACATACTTATTGAGAATGCGAGCAAAGTACATTTTTCGTCCCTGAACTAGTTCATGTTTTGCCTTTTAGTCATTGAACAAATTTATTTTCATTTTGCCCATTATCGTATACTTTTCGTAGATCATGTAGTCCTTCCGTCACATTACCGTCAATTTGTCGTTAAATCTGATGATGTGGCACTGTGAGTCACCAGTTTTGCTTACGTGTCACATGATGTCAATTTTTTGCTTTATTGGCGCTGATAAGGAAATATGATCTATGTCTAAGGGCTTAAGTGTAAATTTTATAATTATTCATAATCGTAATAAGTAAACAGTTTTTACAGAAACTTACATGTTCTTTATTTAGCATATATTCTTCTAAAACACAAAAATCATTTGACAATTATTTTTTACACCAAAAATATCTTGTACTCCCTCCGTCCCACCGAAAATTGCAAAACTTACTAAAATGGGCGTCCCATAGAAATTGCACATTCCATAAATGGAAAGTTTTTAATACTTTTTAATTAGTGGGTCCCACTTCTCATACTCACATCCACTAACCCACTAACTATTCTCTACCCTACTTTCTCTCTTCCACTCAACTATCAACACTCACAACACATCACCTTTTTCACTTTTTTCCTTAATTCTTGTGCCATAATTTTTTTTTGAAGTTTCCGGCGGGACGGAGGGAGTATTATTTATAAAATCACAAATAATTTGTAAAAGAATCACACATAATAATATGTTCATCTCACCACACCACCAAGACCACCACCACCACCAAGACTACCACCACCACCACCACGCCACTACCCACCACCAATACAATAGCAGTACAACAACCACCAAGAAAAATCAGTTGAAATCACCTAGAAAAATCAAGCAAAATCAGTTGAAATCACAAAAAGAAAAATCATTAAATATAACTTCAATCTTCAAATTTATATAAATTACACATAAAACTATATAAATCTAAGAAAAATAAAGAGAAGAAAAAACATTAATATTGAACAACCCAGTTCTTAAATTTCTTCATTTGTCCGACAATAGTAATGGACTGTATGTATACCTTATGGACTGCAATTTTTGAAGCTTCGAGATGATTTAGGGGAAAGGTAAGCATTGATACTTGTATTCGAGTCTAAAATTGAACAACAAATGATGGATCTATTGATCTGGAGATGGGTCGCTGTTGTTAAAGAGAGAGGAAAGTTTTGACGGTTGTACTCTGGCCGGAGTTGGGGAAGACATCGGAATAGGACCTGTTGGGTATGCCCACTTATATCTCAGTTCTTAATGTATAGATTTGATTGATCCATCACCTAAGTTTTATTTTATGGACTTTTGAATCATATGTAAGAAGTATTTATACTTCATTTTTTAGATAGTCTATTTGAATAGAATAGGCTTAGAGATAGGGCAAATATATCAAGATTCAAGAAAATCAAGAAAGAATTAAGGTTATGCGCCTTTGCGCCATAACCATGTGCCTCTGCGCATGTGCACATGCGTGTGGTTGTGCGCCTATCAAGGTGTTATGCGCCCCATGTGAAAAATTTGATACTTAGAAGATTTTCTGAAGATATGAAGACTTGACGAAATTCAAACTACGCATAAGATCCAACGATGGAAAAATAACACGTATGCACTCAGATATGAGGACATCTGTCCACAACGGTCATATTGTTGTCATGTGTCTAACGGCTATTAAAGGACACGTGCTCCTATCAACAAGCTCCAGCACATCTGTCATTGATCTTATCCACAAGGATTCCCAACGGCTAGTTTTTGAGATTTCACCTATAAATACCTCATAACTTCAACCATTTGAAGTTGCTATGTTGCTCTGAATTTTCGCTCTCAAGTTTACTATGAAAATATGAAGATTTCTCATTGATTTCCAAGATTTCTCAAGAACACCTTCATAACTTTATACTTAACCCAGATCCTCAAGCATAAACACATTAGATTTCTTGTTCTCTAAACCATTTAGATATAAAGAGCTTTTAATCTAAGAACACACACTCACCTCTTTAAGTTTGATAATTTTGATCTTTCTTAAAGAGATACATTGGTTTTAGTATAGGATTTGATCATTCATAGATATACATCTTTGAGTTAGTTTGTAATCAAAAGTTGTAACTTGTAAACCTATTCATATTATAAGATCTTCATTAGAAATCCAAGACTAATCATCTTAGTAGAGGACGTAGATCATTTCCCAATCGAATCTCTCCAAATAGCGCGTATTTATTTCTTGTCATTTACTTTCAAGTTTATCTCTTATCTCACTATTTGCTTGTTTATTCATTGTAGATTGATTGAACTGAATATTGTTGTGTTTGTTTCATATTTGCCTTAGTTTCATCTTAAACTCACTTTGAGCCAAAATACTTAGAGTGTGTGTGCGCCCCCTTTAATCTTTTGCGCCTATTTTACACACTTAAATTCCGTTGTGCATTTCACTCACTCCTTTAGTCGCATTTCATTACGCTTACTTGATTAAGTGCGCATTTGCAATTGAGTTTACAAGGTTTTGAAAATAATTTCAAAACACCTATTCACCCCCCCCTCTTTTAGCTATTTTTCATACCGTTGTTGCCCTTTGGGACCAACAGGACCGGTCGGAAAGAACGGGAGAAAGAGTGTGTGTGTGTGTGTGTGTGTGTGTGTTTCTTTCCCAGATCCATGTTGGAAATTGGAGAGCCGACCGAATCGGAGGGGGCGGCACAAGAAAGGGGACGACTGGTGGAGAAGAGCCGATTTTCATCATCTTTCACCGGTATCCCCTTACACTGACCACACATAAGCTCGCCACCACCACCACCACCACAGGGGTAGAGTGCGGAGGGAGATGATGGAGGTGTGGTCGTTGGTGGAGATAGCGCCGGAGAAGGAGAGGGAGTGGGACGGCGGGGAGGGAATAGGAGGGGCCGGCAGAACTGTTGCAGACAGAGAGACAATTGTGTGTGTTGGTTTTAGGGTTAAAAGTAAATGGTGTTTCTTAATTAAGTTTTTTTTATTTATTTTTTATTTTTTTAAGTTTGCGCCCTTCAATGTGGGACATAGTTTATAGGCTTGTTGTTTAAATTTTAATACTTGGGCCCTTAGAAATCCACATAATCATTTGTGTGTGTGCTAACTATGCAATAACATTGCCAAATAAGCAAAAGGTAATGAGTCAGCATGCCAAATCATTAATATTAACGGAGGAATTGACGCCTCATTGACGGAAGGATGACATAATCAACGAAAACAATAGGTCAATGATTCTTAAGTAAAAAAAAAAAAATTGATTCAATGACTAAAAGGTAAAACATGAACTACTTCAGAGATGAAAAAGGTAGTTTTCTCTCTCAAATACTTTCTCTTTTCCAAAAAGATCTTTTCATTTGTTAATTTTCATTGTTTTAAAAAGTTCTTTCCAATTTTACAATATGGGCATAAAAGTGCATAAACAAAACATGTCTAGTGAAGCAAGTATTCATAATTTTAAAAAGTTTGAATAGTCAAATGGAAAAATCATACTGGGACGAAGGGAGTAGACTTTAATACTATTTCTGTTTGAAATGAGATCGAAACATGAAAGGAATAATGTTTTAGGTGTCACAAATACCTTAAAGACAACGAATACTATTCCTGACATAAATTCATAAAGTAATATAACTTATACCATTAAATTGTAGTCTCAAAATAAAAATCATTAAAAAATGATGTTACAAAATGGAGACAAAAAATGTTGTCCCAAAAATATTTAAAGAAGGAAAAGATATTAGTTCCAAACTAAATACTCTCCAATAGATATTTTTTAGTAGTGTCTTTGAAATTAACTTACATTATTTACATTTTAATAACACAATACCAAAAGTCTCAAAATGTGTGAGCTAATAAAATTGGTTTTTTTTTTTCTTTTTTCTTTTTTTTTTTGTGCTAACGCCACCTTCACTTAGATGGGTAATAATAAATTGATTAAAATTTAATTTCTTCAAAAGAAAAAATTGGTTTTGCCTGTTGTTATGTGGAAAGTAATTCACTTCTTGCATGGACTTAATATAGGCTTTTTTGGATATCAACCAAGCGTCTAGATCCATGAGTATTTGGCTGGGCTTCAAAGTTGGGATTGAAAACGTAAACGTACAAGAGCCCATATAAATATTGGGCTAGGCTTGTGAGTAACCTAGATCAGTCTAATCAACTGACAAGGGTAAATACAAAACGATAGTCGAGCCCAAGTATTTAAATTATTCGGGCCAATGCTAGGAGCACAAAAGAAATTAAAGAAAATAGATACAAAATGAGGTGAAGATATTTTACTTGCTGCATCGATTGTGGACCCGACACACTCTAATTAAAAGCACCAATAAAATAATGACATATCATTTTATCGACCAAATTTTGTGATAATTTTGTGCCTTTATAATTACCCATTAGTCAATAACCTCAATTTTGTTTTTGATCAACACTCGATTGGGCTAGAATTCAATTTCAAGACAAGTGGATGAAAAGCTAATAGAATTAAAATTAGTATTAGGACTAGAATTAGCCAATTGGGAAAGCGTTCAGTTTGAAAAATCTGGCTTAGGCGCTAGACGGACATTAAACGCCGCGATTAACTTCAAATTCGTCAAGAACATGTTCCAGTCAAAAAATCGCCGCCTAGGCGTCGATTGATTAGGTGGGTCGGGCGCCGCCAACCGTTGCGATCCTTATTGTTTTATTAAAAATATATTTAATCTTAATTGGTTTATAAAACTTTATATTCCAAAAAAAAAAAAAAAAAAACTCTCCCTCTGTCACGAAAATGATCTTCTCATTTGTTATTTTTCATTATCTCAAAATGTACTTCTCATTTCTCCAATTTGAGCTTAAATATGCATAAACACAACATGGCTAGTGAAGCAACTATGCATTTCTTTAAAACGTTTGAATAATCAAATGTGAAGAACATTTTGGGACGGAGAGAGCATTAAATATTTGGAATGCCGCGTTAAGGTGAAAATGTTGTAACTGGAAGTCTAGAAGTTTTGCAAAACAAACGTCTTTTATTTATTATATTTTTGAGGTTGTTATATCTTCTCTTGCTAAATAATATTTTTTTTCAAGCTGTGATTTACATGTTTTTATAATATTTTAAACTCTATTTCACCAAAATATAATAAATCATGCTTAAATTCTCAGCGCTGGCTAAGCGCTTTAGGCACAAGCCGCTAGGGATGACCAAAACCGGTTCCGGGCACGGTTCCGGTTCGGCATATATGTGACCCTGAACCGGCCCGCGCTTACACCGGTTCCGGTTCCGGTCATCACAATCCGGTTCCCGTACGGTTCCGGTCCGGTTCCGGTTCAGTCCACGCTACCTTTTTTTATTTTTTTTATCATACAATAATGAATAAACATGTTAAAATTTATTAAAAGACAAGAGATTTTTATTTTATAATACACTAATGAATAAACATGTTAAAATTTATTGAAAAATAAGGGATTTTTATTTTTTTTAATGGAAATGCCGATCCGGTTCCGGTTCGCCATATATGTGACCCTGAACCGGCCCGCGCTTACCACGGTTCCGGTTTACTCCTCGGTTTGCTCCGGTTCCGGGCTTTTCCGGTCCGGTTCCGGTTTTCCGGTTCCGGTTTGGCCATTCCTACAAGCCGCAGCTCTTACGCTTAGGGCCGCCAAGCAATTTTAGAACTTTGAAAGTATGCCAATCGGGTAAAAAGTAAAGAGAGGTGTGAGAATGAGTTTATATTGGGACACTAATAGACTCTATTGAAGGTTTAAATTTAAAACAATTGAGTCTCTCAATTCTAATATATATTAATCTATGTTTAATTGTTTAGTCGATATAAGATATATTGTATAATAAATATTGCGCTTAGGTTTACACGGAAAAAGAAAAATAACGGAAAAGGAGAACAATCAGAACATCACTACTTGAATTAGGTGGTATAAATCAACTTAACTATGTTGAATATTGATGGATATGGGAGCATTGTGATGGCGCAACATGGGGCGCATAGTGATGGCGCAACTTGTTGATTGGCACACTTGAAGAAGTCTTCTTTCTTAAGGATCTTTTTCCTTTATTGACTTTCCTTTATTAACTTGGTTGAATATTTTTTCTTTATTGTGATAGAGTTTGAATTAAAGGAGAATATTTGTAGATATCTTTTCCTAAGTTGGTGAAATCACGTGGTGATCTTCTAAGTCTTGTACATGTATATATACACGTGATGTGTGATAATAAAATTAAGAGTGTCAATACTTTTCATGGTAAGATCTAAAGTCGCATTCCTTGAAATTCATACGCCATGGCTGAAGATAGCAAATCAAAGGTTGTCACCGTCGATGTTATGTCCCCATATTATATACACATATCTGACAACCCCAGCCAAATTTTTGTTAGAGAAATACTTCGCGACGGAAATTATGGAGACTGGGTGAATGAGATGAGTAATGCTTTGTTTGCGAAAAATAAGATAGAATTCGTTGATGGTTCAATTCCTATGCCGGAATCAACGAATTTTGAGTAGATTTTGTGGAAGTGATGCAATGCTATGGTTAAAGGATGGCTCAACAGCGCCATGGATAAAGAAATCCGAAGCAGCGTCAAATACGTGGAAACCGCAAGAGAGATCTGGGCGGACCTCGAGGAACAGTTCGGGAAAGAAAGTCCACCGCGAGCCAATGAACTCAAGAGGGCTCTAACAATGATGAGACAGAAGAACTTGTCTGTTTCGTCCTACTATACAAAGATGCGAGGTTTATGGAATGAGGCACAATCAATCTCACCCATACCTAAATACAGTTGTGGGAAGTGTACGTGTGATATCTACAAGTAGCTACAAACATTTAGCGAGCGAGAAAAAATGTACGAATTCTTGATGGGTCTTGATGAATCTTTTGGGACAATAAAGACTCAGATTCTAAGCACAAAGCCTACAGTCAGCCTTGGGACCGCCTACCACCTTGTCTCCAAAGATGAAGCACAAAAATATATCACAGTTAGGCGCAAGCCAAGGTTGAGGTGGCAGCACTCGAAACTGTGGCACATCGACCAAGTGGAGATGGATATGACCGAATAGGAGCGCAGAGAGAAAAACTGAGACGCGAACACTATGACAAGATCGGGCACACCAAAGAATTTTGTTACGAACCGGTGGGATACCCGGCGGATTGGAAGAAAGGAGCGCCAGACTGGAAAAGAGGAAAACAATGAATGGGAGGCGAGAAGCGAGGATAATAGATTCGGGGAAGATTGCTGGTAAGATCCTTTGTGGATCCTTTGGCTCAAGGGCCGAAGGCAGCCTAGGTGAAAGAGGCATCTCCGGTAGACAAAAAAGGCCATGGACAGCAGCCCGATCGTTGGTTTGAATAATGACAATATGCAAAACTCATTGATTTTCTTGGAGGTGAGAAACATGCTACAAACGAAGGTTGCAACCCACTGAACGTAAACATTGCTAGTAAGATCCTTTGTGGGAAACCCTGGATAATAGATTCGGGGGAAACAGAACATATCACTTGTGATGAAAATTTACTTGAAGAGCGCAATAATAATAGCGCGGCCAAAATATGTTTAGCCCCCCAAAGTATCCACCCATTCCCACTTTGCACCCCAAACCCAATTTTGTCCCAAAGTGACCCTCCAATTTTCCATTTGTCCCAGTTTGACCTATGACCCCCTATGACCCCTAACGACGTTAGAAAGTTAACGAGAAATGGTCATGTGCATGTCATGTGAGGGGTATTTTGGCCATTTTCTTTTTAACTTTCAATTAAAAGAAAGAAAAAGAAAAGGAAAAAGAAAAATAAAGCAAATGCAAAGCAAAAAGAAAATAAAAAAAAAACAAAAAAAAAAGAAAAAGAAAAAAGAAAACCCAGGTCCCAGCCTCCTCCTCCATCCTCCACCTATCCTTCTTCCTTCTTTCGATCGCCATTTTCTTCCCCAATTTTAAAGTCGAACCACTCCTTTTCACAAAAAGAAGAGAGAGAGAGAGAGTGAAGGAGAGAGAGAGGATTTGCATCGGAGCTGGAGCCGGAGCCGGAGAGGGCATTTTCATTTACCGATGGGAATGCCCGAACGATGAGCGCAGCCGGCGACGAAGAAGACGAAGACAACGAGTCCCTTCCCCCATAAACGCCGACGACCATGGCGCCCCATAAACGCCGACAACCATGGCGCCCTCCTCGTCCTCTGCTCTCTCTCGTCCTCCACCTCCGCCTTCCCTTCATCTTCCCTAACTCCCTAATCCCCAATTTCTAGTTTTTCAAAATTCGATTTTGATTTTTTGGATTTGTACCAGTTTTGTTTGGAATTTGGATTTTTCGCGACCCCGAACCCCGCGGGCCCGAGATCGCGAGCTGGACGTCGACTTACTAATCTAAACACTAAAATATCGGAGATAAAAATTTCATTTCATAACAAAAGATGGTAACACCAGGTTTTGGAAAACAATTTAACAACGACAATGTACTAGTGTAAGCCCCATAAGCTCACACTACAAAATAATAAAATATACAAATCTTAGTGACGTCAAAGTGTGGTACAACTATCCCCAAAAGAGTTACACATTTATATAATGTAAACCCACCAATATACACTTGCCCCAAAAGCTCAACCCTCGCGACGTCCTGTCTCGTGATCAGCGAGTCTAATCCTTTCCACCTGGGGGGGTTAAGGAAAAACAAAGACAAAGGAAAAGGTGGTGAGATAAATCTCAATAAGTTACTAATGCAACTACATGACATGCTATGATGCAATAATCAATAATAAATCACATAACACATAGCAATTTTCATATATCAGATAGCAGCGGAAATAAACAATTAACAAAGGATATTAGCCAAGGTTTCCCAACTGATAAAACCAAATAAAGGTCGCTGCGTAGCTTCAATAATCAACAAATCATCATCCTCATAATAGCATGAAAGCTGAAGATAAATCCCCGGTACCGGAACCAATAATAAGGGGACAGTGACACACAGTCAAAGCCCGAAAACCAATAGCTAAGTGCTCACAAAGGGGCTAGCTCATCTCAAATCCAAGGCCAATCTGGAGGAGGGAAATAATGGGGTAAAACAATGGTCAACATCACAATGAACTTGGCTGTGCCATCATAATGTTTCGCATCGCCCAAACACACACAAAATACCAGCTGGACTTTCAAGTAAGGGCTAAGTAATAAAATACTAGCTCAAATAAATA
Organism: Campanula takesimana; assembly: GCA_026119855.1. NCBI lineage: Eukaryota > Viridiplantae > Streptophyta > Magnoliopsida > Asterales > Campanulaceae > Campanula > Campanula takesimana. The sequence continues at coordinate 122,292 of JAOWBW010000837.1, forward strand.
ACCAAGGATTCCAAAGTAGGGAACCATACAAAGTGACCACCAATAAGATGAAATGAACCAACAACACACCAGTAAGGTGTTCCAATAATCTCAACCATGATAACACAATTCCCATATCACGTTCAATCACAAAGGATCCAGTTAACTCAAGAACACAACCAAAACTACTCACTCATCTCGAAGAGCTCAAGGAGAGCTTTAAAACGATAATTTATACACCTAAAATGGAGTCCGGATGAGGGAGATATGGCTCTCGAAAGGTTGGACAAAAAGGGAAATAAATTTCACACCAGGGGAGAGGGTGCGCGCGCCTCCTATGGGAGAGTGCGCGCGCCTCCTTTGATCAGAAGGAAAATCAAGTTTGGAGGAGGAGAGGGTGCGCGCGCCTCCAAGAAACAGAAGGTTTTGTTCAAGAAGGGCATAAGGGTGCGCGCGCCTCCTATGGGAGGGTGCGCGCGCCTCCTTGCCCGGAAAGGCAAATTCCGGCCAAAAATCTGGGTTTCTACCATTAACAACCTAAATCCAAAACAAACCCAATCTTCACCATTTCTAACACTACCAAAATGTGAACTAAAGTACCTACACCATTTTGAACCAAAAGGACTCCAACAATATCATCTAAGGAACCTCAATCAAGGGTGATTCAAATACCAAAATTTCACAAAATGAACAAAAATGTAAATCATCACAAAATCAACCAAAGAAGCAATAAATGGAAATCATAGTATCATCTAAGCATAGGATGAACATTTTTAGCATCAATGGGGGGAAAAAGTAACTTACCCGGATTTTCTCAAAGATGACGGAACTCGAAATTTCTTGACTTCCTACGATCCTATCGACGATCTAAACAAGTTTCATGTTTTAAGAAATGAGAAATAATGAGAGGAAGAGGAAGGAAATGAAGAGAGAAGGAAGAGAGAAAAACTTACCTTTTGCTATGGAAGAGAGAGAGAGAAATGAGCTGGGAGATGGAGTGTGAGAGTGAGGGAGGTGAGGGAGGAGAGAGGGAGTAGGGAGAATTATTTCAAAAAAACTTACACTTAGACCCCTTCCCCAACTACTAACACAAATACTTACACTCCCTACTAACAAATAAGACCCAACAATACTACACTAACCCAAATGATTCAAATAAAATGCTAGGCATAATTATTATGAAACATAAAATGCACACATAAATATTTAAATAAATAATAATTTAAATAAATAAATAAGCAATTAAATAAATAATAATTATTTATTACTAATAAAATAAAGCCTAGTTTTCGGGTCGTGACATTCACTCCCCCTTAAAGAAAATTCGACCCGAATTTTAACGAGACTTACCCGAATTAAAAAGCCTCGGAAATTTCCTCTCTATCTCATCACGAAGCTCCCAAGCCGATTCCTCAACATTATGATTCCTCCAAAGAACTCTAACCAACGAAATGCTTTTATTCCTCAACTCTTGGACTTTGGCGTCTAAAATCCGAACCGGTCGTTCCTCGTAAGTCATGTCCGGCTCGATATCCTCCGGTACCCTCGGTAACACGTGAGATGGATCATGAACATACTTCCAAAGCATAGAAACGTGAAAAACATTATGTAACCGGTCCAAAGATGGCGGTAACGGAAGACGATACGCTAGAAGTCCAACCTTTCCCAAAATCTCAAACGGGCCAATAAACCTCGGAGCCAATTTACCTTTCTTCCCAAACCTACGAATACCCACCTTTGGAGATACTTTCAAGAACACAAAATCACCAGTCTGAAAACTAAGATCTCGCCTTCGGTTATCTGCATAGCTCTTATGTCGACTCTGGGCTGTTTTCAATCGATCCCGGATAACCCTAACTTTCTCAACCGAATCCCGAAGCAAATCAATACCCAAAACTTTCGCTTCACCGACCTCGTTCCAACAAATAGGCGATCTACACTTTCTTCCATACAAGGCCTCATACGGTGCCATCTCGATACTAGCCTGATAACTGTTGTTGTAAGAAAATTCCACTAACGGTAAATGTTTATCCCAAGAATCGGAAAAGTCTATCGAACAAGCTCGTAACATATCCTCCAAAATCTGAATGGTCCTCTCGGATTGACCGTCGGTCTGAGGGTGAAAAGCTGTGCTGAACCACAAATCTGTACCCAAAGCTTCCTGAAACGCCTTCCAGAATCTAGAAGTAAACCTCGGGTCTCGATCTGACACAATACTAACCGGAACACCATGTAATCTGACAACCTCATCAATATAAAGGGTCGCAAGCTTCTCCATCGAATATCTGATGTCAATAGGCAAGAAATGGGCACTCTTGGTCAATCTATCCACTATTACCCAAACACTGTCATACTTCCTACGGGTACGAGGTAGTCTCGTAACGAAATCCATGGTCACATGCTCCCATTTCCACTCCAGAATCTCTAACGGCTGAAGTAGTCCTGCGGGTCTCTGATGCTCGGCTTTGACCTGCTGACAAGTTAGACACTTCGAAACATACTCCGCTATTTCCCTTTTCATATTATTCCACAAAAAAATGTTGCTTCAGATTCTGGTACATCTTCGTACTACCCGGATGAATAGTATATCTCGATTTGTGACCTTCATCTAAAACTTGCCTCTTTATTCCCCCAACATCGAGTACACACAAAAGATCACGGAAAGTCAAAAATCCACTCGAACTCAAAGAAAAATCCTCGTAGTTATTTTCCTTCAATTTACCCATTATCTTCACCAACTCGGGATCTTCTTTCTGAGCTTCCTTTATCCTCTGAATTAGGGTCGGAGATACCCTAATATTCGCAAAAATAGCCCCATATCTCGATTCGCGAGGAGACTAATCTCGAACATCCTCAAGCATTTTCCACTCACGGACCATCATTGATGCCACATAAGACTTTCTACTAATCGCGTCGGCTACCACATTCGCCTTCCCCGGATGATAAGAAATCGTACAATCATTGTCCTTTAAAAGTTCCATCCATCGATGCTGTCTGTTATTAAGTTCCTTCTGCGAGAAAAGATATTTTAAACTCTTGTGATCCGTAAAAATCTCAAACTTCGCTCCATAAAGGTAATGCTTCCATTTGTGCAACGCCAAGACTATCGCCGCCAACTCCATATCGTGAGTGGGGTAATTCTGTTCACTAGGGGTCAACTTCCTCGAATCATACGCAATTACTTTCCCATTCTGCATCAAAACACAACCCAAACCCTCTTTCGAAGCATCACTGTAAATTACTAAATCATCATTTCCATTCGGTAACGCAAGAATATGAGCCGTAGTTAATCTCTTCTTTAATTCATCGAAGCTACTTTGACATTTTTCACTCCACACAAACGGTACATCCTTCCGGGTCAACTGAGTCATCGGAGTAGCAATCCTCGAAAACCCCTCAATAAATCTTCGGTAATACCCGGCCAAACCCAGAAAGCTACGAATCTCGGTCACTGACTCGGGTCTCTTCCAATCCACTATAGCTTCAATCTTTGAAGGATCCACAAAAATCCCGTCTTTTGAAATAACATGACCCAGAAATGAAACCTTCTCGAGCCAAAATTCGCATTTACTAAACTTCACAAACAACTGCTCCCTCGCAAGAATGGATAAAACTGTCCTCAAGTGCTGCTCGTGCTCTTCTCGGGATTTAGAGTAGACGAGTATGTCGTCGATGAAGACCACCACGAACGAATCAAGATAAGGATGGAAAACCCGGTTCATCAAATCCATAAACACGGCCGGCGCGTTAGTCAACCCAAACGGCATAACCAAGAATTCATAATGACCATACCGAGTGCGAAAGGCAGTCTTCGGAATATCCTCAGATCGAATCTTCAACTGATGGTACCCACTCCTCAAGTCAAGTTTAGAAAACACGATGGACCATTGTAGCTGATCAAACAAATCATCAATGTGAGGTAGAGGATACTTGTTCTTCACTGTAACCTGATTCAACTTTCGGTAGTCAATACACAATCTCAACGAACCATCTTTCTTCCGCACAAACAAAACCGGTGCTCCCCACGGGGAAACACTAGGGCGGATAAACCCTCGATCAAGCAACTCTTGCAATTGAACCTTTAGTTCCTTTAACTCTGCGGGAGCCAACCTATACGGTGCCTTTGAAATCGGAGCTGTACCCGGCAAAAGATCTATGCAAAACTCTATCTCACGATCGGGAGGCATATTATATTCAGAAGAGAAAACATCGGGAAATTCTCTAACTACCCGAACACTCTCCAAACTAGGGGATTCTTTCCTAGTATCAAGCACACTAGCCAAGTACCCCTCACACCCGCGATGCAATAATTTTCTCGCTTTCACAAAGGAAATGATACGCATTTTTCTACCCAAAGGCATAGCCTCAAAAACAAATTTAGGCACATCCGGGATAGAAAAATTAACGACCTTTCTACGACAGTCAACAGAAGCATGAAACTTGCTCAACCAATTCATACCCAAAATAACATCAAAGTCCTGAATAGGAAGGACTACCAAGTCCGCACACAAGACATGACCACATATAAGCACGTCACAATCACGAAATACTCTATCGGTCACCAAACATTCTCCCATAGGAGTTGACACCTCTAACACATAGGGCAAAGACTCAGATGCAACATTTAACAAAGAAGCAAATTGCACAGAAATGTATGAATGAGATGATCCTGGATCTACTAACGCTCGTGCGCTCACACTAGATATAGAAATAATACCTCCAATAACTGTGGGATCATCTGTGGCTTGTTGTTGATTCATTGCAAACACCTTCCCTTGGACCTTGGGCTTTCCCGTAGCATCCCTCTTCTGACCCTGGAGCCCCAGCTCCTACCCCAGTCGGTTGACCTCTGCCTCTAGTACAATCCCTTGCAAAATGACCCATTTGACCACAATTGGTACACCTTCCCTGCTTCTTCCAACACCGGTCCTCTGAATGGCCTTCCTTTTGGCAATAGGAACAAAGTCTCCTATTTTGGTTCCCTTGGTTCCCGGAAGTGGTACCCGGGTTCCTTGGGATCGGTTGTCCTCGGGACTGAGATTTTCCCCCAAAGTTACCTCGGTTATCAATCCTTGGTTGTGACTTGCTCTGCGCTCCTTGCTTACTCGGGTTGGCTACCTCGGTCTTCCTCTTATGTTCCCCAATATCTTGCTCGATTAGGTAGGCACGGTCTACCGCATCCTGGAATGTCACAATCCTCTGGGCTATAAGCTGAGTACGAATAGAAGTCTTCAAACCCCGAATGAATCTCATGGCTTTCTGCTCCTCGGTCCTCACAAGATAGTCACAATACCGGGCTAATTCTGTGAACTTAGCCGAGTATTGAGCTATAGACAACGAACCTTGCTCCAGGTTGAGTAGCTCGATCTCCTTTCAGTTCTGATCTACTACCGGGATGAAATGCTCTTTGAACTTTCGTACAAACAATTCCCATGGATAGACTGTATGAGTATCATCCCAACTAGCTTTAACCCCTTTCCACCAATGCTCGGCGGCCCCAACCAATTTATAAGCCGCAAACCGGACCCTATCCTCGTCCGTGCACCCAAACACATCATAAATTTTCTCCATTGACTCGATCCACAGTTCGGCCTTCTTCACATCGGGCTCACCGTCAAACTCTCTTGGTTTTAATTTCATAAATTGCTCCAACCCGTATCTCGGAGGTGGCACATACTCCTCTCTTGGACCTTGATCATGAATAGCCTTCATGGCCGCCTCAAACATGCCTTGGAACATGGCACGGTTCTCTTCCCAAAGATCATTCTGATTCTGAGCCCCACTAGAACCTTCACCTGTCCTTCTTCTAGCCATTGAGAACAATTACCTGCATAAAACATCAACCGTTACTCACTCCGAACACAACTACCTACCTAGGTCATACTAGTCCACCTAGACTTATACTTAGAGCCAAACCATAGCTCTGATACCAACTGTCGCGACCCCGACCCCCCGCAGGCCCGAGATCGCGAGCTGGACGTCGACTTACTAATCTAAACACTAAAATATCGGAGATAAAAATTTCATTTCATAACAAAAGATGGTAACACCAGGTTTTGGAAAATAATTTAACAACGACAATGTACTAGTGTAAGCCCCATAAGCTCACACTACAAAATAATAAAATATACAAATCTTAGTGACTTCAAAATGTGGTACAACTATCCCCAAAAGAGTTACAGATTTATATAATGTAAACCCACCAATATACACTTGCCCCAAAAGCTCAACCCTCGCGACGTCCTGTCTCGTGATCAGCGAGTCTAATCCTTTCCACCTGGGGGGGGGGGGTTAAGGAAAAACAAAGACAAAGGAAAAGGGGGTGAGATAAATCTCAACAAGTTACTAATGCAACTACATGACATGCTATGATGCAATAATCAATAATAAATCACATAACACATAGCAATTTTCATATATCAGATAGCAGCGGAAATAAACAATTAACAAAGGATATTAGCCAAGGTTTCCCAACTGATAAAACCAAATAAAGGTCGCTGCGCAGCTTCAATAATCAACAAATCATCATCCTTATAATAGCATGAAAGCTGAAGAGAAATCCCCGGTACCGGAACCAATAACAAGGGGACAGTGACACACAGTCAAAGCCCGAAAACCAATAGATAAGTGCTCACAAAGGGTCTAGCTCATCTCACATCCAAGGCCAATCTGGAGGAGGGAAATAATGGGGCAAAACAATCGTCAACATCACAATGGACTTGGCTGTGCCATCATAATGTTTCGCATCGCCCAAACACACACAAAATACCAGCTGGACTTTCAAGTAAGGGCTAAGTAATAAAATACTAGCTCAAATAAACAACCAAGGATTCCAAAGTAGGGAACCATACAAAGTGACCACCAATAAGATGAAATGAACCAACAACACACCAGTAAGGTGTTCCAATAATCTCAACCATGATAACACAATTCCCATATCACGTTCAATCACAAAGGATCCAGTTAACTCAAGAACACAACCAAAACTACTCACTCATCTCGAAGAGCTCAAGGAGAGCTTTAAAACGATAATTTATACACCTAAAATGGAGTCCGGATGAGGGAGATATGGCTCTCGAAAGGTTGGACAAAAAGGGAAATAAATTTCACACCAGGGGAGAGGGTGCGCGCGCCTCCTATGGGAGGGTGCGCGCGCCTCCTTTGATCAGAAGGAAAATCAAGTTTGGAGGAGGAGAGGGTGCGCGCGCCTCCTTGCCCGGAAAGGCAAATTCCGGCAAAAAATCTGGGTTTCTACCATTAACAACCCAAATCCAAAACAAACCCAATCTTCACCATATCTAACACTACCAAAATGTGAACTAAAGTACCTACACCATTTTGAACCAAAAGGACTCCAACAACATCATCTAAGGAACCTCAATCAAGGGTGATTCAAATACCAAAATTTCACAAAATGAACAAAAATGTAAATCATCACAAAATCAACCAAAGAAGCAATAAATGGAAATCATAGTATCATCTAAGCATAGGATGAACATTTTTAGCATCAATGGGGGGAAAAAGTAACTTAGCCGGATTTTCTCAAAGGTGACGGAACTCGAAATTTCGTGACTTCCTACGATCCTATCGACGATCTAAACAAGTTTCATGTTTTAAGAAATGAGAAATAATGAGAGGAAGAGGAAGGAAATGAAGAGAGAAGGAAGAGAGAAAAACTTACCTTTTGCTATGGAAGAGAGAGAGAGAAATGAGCTGGGAGATGGAGTGTGAGAGTGAGGGAGGTGAGGGAGGAGAGAGGGAGTAGGGAGAATTATTTCAAAAAAACTTACACTTTGACCCCTTCCCCAACTACTAACACAAATACTTACACTCCCTACTAACAAATAAGACCCAACAATACTACACTAACCCAAATGACTCAAATAAAATGCTAGGCATAATTATTATGAAACATAAAATGCACACATAAATATTTAAATAAATAAATAAGCAATTAAATAAATAATAATTATTTATTACTAATAAAGTAGAGCCTAGTTTTCGGGTCATGACAGGATTCGATTTTGATTTTTTTTTCATCTCTTGATCTTGGTTTGGGGGAAATAATTTTGACTGTGAATTTGAGAGAATTGTTAGTGGTGGTGGTCGGATTCTGGAAAAATGGCGGCGGTGGTCATCGGATTCTGGAAAATTGGTGGTGGTCGCGGCGGTGAATGAAGGTTGATGATGGTGGTGGTGGAGAAAGGGTATAAATGGACCTTTATACCCTTCCATTTTCAAGAAAAATAATAAAAAGAACCCTCACATGACATTCACATGACCATTTCTAGTTAACTTTCTAACGTCGTTAGGGTCATAGGTCAAACTGGGACAAATGGCAAAGTGGAGGGTCACTTTGGGACAAAATTGGGTTTGGGGTGCAAAGTGGGAATGAGTGGATACTTTGGGGGGCTAAACATATTTTTTCCTAATAGCGCTAGTCATCCGGTATAGATACCAAGTGGGACTCAAGTTCCAGTCAAGAATGTTGGGAGTTCTTGGTTACCCTAACGGGCTCAAAGTTGATCATGTTCTTAACGTACCAGATTTTAAATGCAATCTTCTTTCTGTGAGCCGAATAACAAAAGATATGAACTGTGCTCTTACGTTCTTCCCGGATATTTGTATCTTGCAGGACTTATGCTTAAGGAACCTGATTGGAGTGGGTAGTCAACGCAATGGCCTCTATCACTTGGAGTCGTCAAACGGAGGAGTTATGGACTTGTCTACGAAAGTGGGATCAGAAATCTGGCATCAAAGATTAGGACATGCATCTAATGTTAAACTCCAAAGTAATCACTCTTTAGATTTTAAAATTGGTGTCAAGCACTGTGATTCTTTTTTTAGGGTAAAGCAATCTAGGCTTCCCTTTTCTCCTAGTTCAACTAAAACCAGTATTTGTTTTGATCTCTCATATTGTGATATATGAGGAGATTATAGAATTGCGTCTTTTTCTGGTGTATATTATTTTATGACTATTGTGGATGATTATAGTAGGATTGTTTGAGTTTATCTCATGAGAAACAAGTCTGAAGTTGCATATTATTTACCAATGTTTTGCAATATGGTTCATACACAATTCGGAAGAGAAGTACAAACGAATTAGAGCAGACAATGGTGATGAGTTTCAATCTAATCTTATGTTAGATTATCATTCTAAGCAAGGGATTCTCTTTGAGACATCATGCACAGACACAACACAACAGAATGGGGTGGTTGTGCGTAAGCATATATATATTTTAGAAGTTGCAAGGGCCTTGAGGCTGGCTTGCCAATTGGTTTTTGGGGCGAATGTGTGCTCACAACAGTTTACATCATAAATAGGTTACCTTCACCCATCATAGCGAACAAAACACCTTATGAATTTTACTAGGAAAGAAACCCACTTATGAGCATTTGTGTGTCTTTGGTGGCTTAGTGTATGCTAAAGATAACAAAAAAGGGAAAGATAAGTTTAGTGAAAGGGGGAGACGTGTCTTCGTAGGATATCCAATCTCACAAAAGGGGTATCGAGTATATGAATTAGAGAGTGGTAAAATTTTTACAAACAGGGATGTACAGTTTTTTAAAGACAAATTCCCCTTCAAAGAATGTACTGTGCTGATGGGCAGTGATTGGTCTCCATATTGATAGACAAACAATGGGCAACAGACTACGAAGATTTTGGGCAGCCCGCGCTACTCAACCTGGTGATGGTCATGAAAGACAGGAGCAGAATGACAATTCCTCATGCCAATCACCAGATGACCAGATATAGGTTGAGCCATAACATGAAGAGAACATTATTGGGCTTAACCCAAGAGAAAAGGCATAAAATGACATTCGCAGAAGCAGCAGACCTCATCACAAATCAGGCAATCTTCATGACTTTGAAGTTGATCTTCCACAGTCAATAGACCATTCAATACCCACCTCCAATTCGGGAACCTCAATGATATATCCTTTATCCCACATTCTTTCTTACAAAATGTTTTCTAATGCTCATAAGTGTTTCTTGGCGTCCATCACATCACATGATGAGCCAAAGTATTTTCATCAGCTAGTTAAGAAACAAGAATGGTGCGAAGCTATGCAAAAGAAAATGGATGTACTTGAATCAAATGGGAGGTGGACTCTAGAAAATCTACCCCCTGGAAAGAAGGCTATCGATTCAAAATGGGTTTACAAGATAAAATACAAGCCCAATGGTAACATCGAATGCTACAAATCTCGACTCGTAGCAAGGGGTTCACCCAAGTGGAGGGGATTGATTTCCATGAAACGTTTTCACCCGTATCCAAGCTAGTGACAGTCCGAACATTGATTGCAGTAGTGGCTAAGAAGAATTGCACCCTTCACCAATTAGACGTGAACAACGCCTTCCTACATGGTGATTTAACTGAGGAAGTTTACATGAAAATACCCCAAGGATTTGCTCGAGAAGGAGAAACTAGGGTATGCAAGCTACACAAGTCTCTCTATGGGCTTCGACAAGCCTCACATAATTGGTACAGGAAATTCACTTAGGCTTTGTTAGTAGGGATGGCCAAACCGAACCGGAACAGGAAAACCGGACCGGAAAAGCCCGGAACCGGAGAAAACCGGGGAGGAAACCGGAACCGGACGAACCGGAACCGCAAGGCATCCGGGCCGGTTCATGGTCACATATATGCCGAACCCGACCGGAACCGTAACCGGACCGAAAATCCCTTGTTTTTCAATAATTTTAAAGGGGGACCAGAACCGGACCGAACATGAACCGGATTGTGCCAAACTGGAACCGGAACCGGGGTAAGCGCGGGCCGGTTCAGGGTCACCCTTTTGTCGAACCGGAACCGGTGGTTCCGAACCGGAACCGGTTTTGGCCATCCCTATTTGTTAGCTTATGGATTTCGACAATCAAAGGGTGATCATTCGTTGTTCATATTCGAGAAAGGCGAGGTGTATGTGTTGGCTCTTATTTTTATTGACGATGTCATTGTAGCAGGAGACAATGACAAGATAATACAAGGTGTTAAGGACTATCTCAATGACCAGTATAGTATCAATGACTTGGGGCCACTAAAAAAATTCTGGGAATAGAAGTAGCTCGTTCACTAGAAGGAGTTATGCTTAGTCAACGCAAGTACACACTAGATATTTTGAGTGAAATGGGAATGCAAGGGAGTAAGCCAAGTCGCTTTCCGATAGAACAATGCAAAACTCATTCGAGATGATGATACACCAGAAATTGATGCAGGCTTATATCGTCGGCTCATCGGGAGGTTATTGTACCTCACTATTACGAGGCCAGACATAACATTTGTTGTGAATGTGTTGAGTTAGTTTTTAATTCGACCAAGAAAGTCACATATTAATGCGGCATATCGATTCTTGCGATATTTGAAGTCCTCGCCTGGACAACGGGTGTTCCTTCCTTAACGCGGCTCATTTAATCTAGAAGCCTATTGCGATGCATATTGGGGTGGATGTTCTATGACTCGCCGTTCTAGTTCGGGATATCTCATTACTCTTGGTGGAGCTCCAATTTCATGGCGTACTAAGAAACAATCGGTGATAGTAATATCTTCCGCCGAAGCAGAATACAGGGTAATGGCGGAAACTGTGTGTGAAATAGTTTGGCTCAAGTGGCTTTTACATGACTTCCGCGCAACACAGTCTATACAAACACCATTGCATTGTGATAACCAAGAAGCACGACATATTTCTAATAACCCGCTGTTTCACAAAAGAACAAAGCATGTGGAAATGGATTGTCATTTTGTACGAGAAAGATTTGAGCTCAAAGATGTAGAGCCACGTGTTATTTCTATTCTTGATCAAGTTGCCGACATATTTACGAAAGCGTTAGGCTTAGATCGGTTCCACATTTTAGTTCGCAAGTTGGGTGTTCGTAATCTTCACAGCCCAACTTGAGGGGGAGTGTTGAATATTGATGGATATTGGCGCATAGTGATGGCGCAGCATGGGACGCATAGTGATGGCGCAGCTTGTTTATTGGCACACTGGAGGAAGTCTTCTTCCTTAAGGATTCTTTCCTTTATTGACTTTTCTTTATTAACTTGGTTGAATATATATTCTTTATTATGATAGAGTTAGAATTAAAGTATAATATTTGTTTATATCTTTTCCTAAGTTGATGAGATCATGTGGTGATCTTCTAAGCCTTGTACATGTATATATACACTTGATGTGTGATAATAAAATTAAGAGTGTCAATACTTTTCAAACTACACATTTTTATCATGGCTTTATCATGGTAATGTATAATCAAGTAAACTGTATTTTTATACCATATAATACTTTATACTCACTCGACCCACAATAATATGTACAAATTTCTCATATGTACATTCTATTGATAAGCCACAATTTTCTTAAATATAATTCTTATATATTTATTTATGACCCATTTTTTATACTCACAACAACTTTCCACTACTATTCTCTACCTCACTTTCACTCTCATACTTCACTTTTCATACTCATAACAACTACCCTCTACTATTCTCTCCTTAATTCTTGTGATCACCTAAAATTGTACACATTGTTATGAGATGCATGGAGGGAGTACGTAAAAAAAGTATTGAAGAGGTGTTATGAGTATGGAAAAGTGAGGTATGAGAAAGTAAGTTAGGAAAAATATTGAGTATATATTTGTTGTGAGTATAAAAAATTGGTCTCTCTTGAGAATTGAATTTGGGTGAAAACCATATCTTCCGATTAGATTGATAATCGAACAAAGTGTGGATATAGTACTCTGTTTATAAGAGGAAAAGAGGAAAGCTATCATAATTGCCTAGTTTGCCACGTGTAAGACTATCTAACTAAAAACGTAACAAACTAACTGTATAACAACTATGTACATCCTACCCTTAGTGTTAACACTTTCAACCTTTATAAATACATAAATGACTATTAGCTCCATTTATCAATTGTTGTAAAATTTGTGGCATTTCTGTAATTCAATACATTTTGCTTGTTGTGTACTGGTACAACTTTGTGTTGAATGCTTGAAGCTTAACGTATCCACATTAGTTTTTGTAACTTCAATACCCCCCCCCCCCCCCCCCCCCCCCCCCCCAATTACAAGTTGAATGGTTAAAGGGACATAAAACCCTTAACTTATGATGAAAATTCCAGTATAAATGTCTTGGTAAGGGATTTTGTAAAGATGTCAGCAAGCTACACGTAGAGACAAAAGTGGGAACCAATCAAACCTTGTTGAACTTTTTCTCTAACAAAATGACAATCAAGTTTAATATGTTTCGTCCTTTCATGGTATACAGGATTTGAAGCAATGTCAATATGTCCTGGAGTAAGCTATAATGCCACAAGATCTCACAAGAGGCATGGCTCTATATTCTGACTAAGCTGAAGAACGAGAAACAACACTTTGTTTCTTGAAGTGCCAAAAAATTAGAGCAGGACCAATGAACAAACAAAAACCAATTATGGACTTACAATCATCTGGATTTCTCCCCCAGTCATTGGCTCAAAAACCTTGGAGTTGCAAAGAATTATCAGCTGGAACAAATAATCCTTGGACAGGGGAAACTGTAATATATATTAAACTTTGTAAACAACAAGAAGATGAGATGTCCTTGGAGCTTGAACAATCTGACTGAGAATTTGAATAACAAAAGCTATGTCTGGTCTTCTTATGGTCAAATAGAGGAGTTTACCGACTAAACTTATTTAATGAGATGGATCAACTAACAAATCACCATTAAAACTTCTTAATTTGTTGTTAGGATCCATAGGAATAGTTAGTTGTTTAGAATCTGATATTGAGGCACTTTCAATCAGATCCAAATCATATTTCACCTAGCTTGGGTAAAATCCAGATGAAGATCTTAATATTTCAATACCTAAGTAATATTTTATTTCACCAAGATCTTTCATAAGATCTTTGATGCTGAACTTGGAGGGAAGAAAGTGCTTCAAATTGTTGATATCATCTATAGAAGTACCAGCCAAGACAATGTCATCCAATTAAACAAGTGAAACTGTGAATGAATGGCGTATTAAGTGTGAACAATGTGTAATCATTATGAGATTGCTGAGAGCTCAACTGTAAAAGTGTTGTTGTTGTAAGCTTGAAAAACCATTTCCTTGAAGCTTACTTGAGACCATACAAATATTTGTTAAGCTTATAGACAATATTTGTGCCAAATGACTTGGAATACCCTTGAGGAATTGATATGTGCACTTCCTTTTATAAGTCCCCATGCAAGAAATCATTATTGATGTCCAATTGGTGAACAAACCAATGCTTGGCAACAATAATAGCAAGAACACTCCTGACTCTAACCATCTTGGCAACTAGGGAAAACGCCGCTTTGTAATCTAATCCATATATAGTTGTTATTTCATTGGACATAACATCAATCCACCTAGAATCTTTAGTAGCTTGTGCATATGAAGTAGGTTCTACTATATGATTAATAGAGTTTATGAAATATAGACAAGATTTTGAGCAAGATTTATAGTTCAGGTAATCTGAAATGGGAGATTTGGTACAAGTGGGAACTGAAGTTTTAGGTGGGAAGTTTAAAAATATAATACTGAAGTTTAAAAGGAATCACTTTGTATCTTGTGAATTTTGTTTAAACAAAAGTAGGAGTTTGAGTCACAAAATCACTAGAAATGAGATTAACATAAGATAAAGTAGGATTGGAAGGAAGATGAAAAAAAGTAGAAGAAACAAAATCATCAACATGCCATATGATGTGATTTGGAATGGAACTAGAATTAGAAGTCTGCTCATGCTTACAAGGAAATATATCTTCATAAAATATGACACATCTACAAGTAAAAACTTGTTTAGTGTCCAGATTGTAAAATTTATAGCCTTTTTTTTTACCAAAATGATAACTAGAGAATATTGATCTTATGGCTCTAGAAGCAAACATGCCAAAAGTGCAAATAGAAGCATAACGAAGGCATTCAAAAGATCTTAAATTCTCATAAGTAGGATCTGATTTAAGAATAAGAGAGTATGGTACTTGAAACTTTATGGAACTTGAAGAAAGAATTTGAATCAAGTGTGTAGTAGTTAGGAGACAATGGCTCCAAAAAAAGATCGGCAAACTGTGAGAGCCCGCGCCCGAACCTAATCGCGCTCAAATTCTCATAATGGTTACCCTCCTTTGATTTTTTAAAAATAGAGAGTCGCCATCTGATTTTATTTAATAAAAATAGAGATAAAACCTTTTTGATTGAAAAAAGAAGTGGGTTCGGGGGCTAATTTACGAGAGGAGAAGGTGTTAGGCACTCTGCTTGCCTTTTCGGTCTCTAGCATGCTTCCGCCTACGTTCGATTTTATTTTGCCTTTTTGAAAATTCATTTTTATGCCCTAACTTTGGAAAATGTGTGTTTATGTACAAATGGGAGTCTCCTAATCTAGGTATGTTTGTTTTATCACAACTGGGAACCGATTTGGGTGGATTCCCGATTAGTTTTCAAAAATGGTTTTGAACACATTTAGAAACAAAAACATACAAGATGAAGAGGGGATTATCTACATGTAAGGATTATACAATTTATGCGCAAAATGGGAGACAAAATCTCATAAAAAATGAATGTCCACGCCAAGCCATGTTGCTGAATGAAATACCACTCTCTATTCCCATGCCAATGTACCTGTCCAAAACACATCCAAATCCATAGAAAAACTTGGGATGTTCTTCCAACATGTTAGTGAACACGTATGAGTTTTGGTTTGATTTATAGATTAAAATTCAAGCACAAAAAACCTCATGAACTCAGACCTTAAATTTGTCCAGACTGGTAAAACAGAGCATATCTCATTTTGATTTTGAAATTTACATTGTCAAGAATGCAAATCTGGGGAAACTCAGAACATTAAAGTTTAAGATAACATATCAAATATGATTTATGCCAATTTTCAAGTTCAGAAGACAAGTTTAGATGATAGAATCTGGAAAAACACATCTTAGAGTTAGCATTATAATTAAAAAATGGAAAGAGACCTTTTCTTATGTTACAAAAATATTTCAAGAGCACGAACATTTTCCTTAGTTTATTTAGAAAAAAAAAAAAAAATCATGTTTTGACATCAGATTGAAAATCTATTTTTAGTAGAGTTTTAGACATGAGAACACAGGCTGGTCACAAATATAGCAAGCAGGGCAGCACAACATCAAAACTTGACCTAAACATGGAATATGACCACGAAACATGGCATGCATCACCTTTAACATGTAGGGAACAAATTTCATGTTTTGATATAAGTCCAAAAATGAAATTATGATGGAGTAAAAATCACATGAACATGACTTATTTGAACAGAGCATGCTGGACAGATTGTAGGTACCAAAAGATGAACATGAAAACATGGCCTAAACTCAAACATAACTCATGAGACTTATGGAACTTGTACATTAACATGTTATTAACATTATAAATTTTCTATTTATGAACAAACATGAACAAAAACATGAATAAACATGGAAGAGCAAAAAGTGGACTGATTATGAACATTTTGGAAGAAACTTCATTTTCATGCTTAGATCTTTTATTTAAAATTAGGTAATAGTCATGAAATGAAAATGGAACTCATATATACATCATGGATCAAATTTCAAACACTTACAACATCTTTTACATGGATATTTACAAGCTTAAAACACGAACTACATAAATAGATGGGATCTAGCCATTCTAATGGCTAAACCCCTAAACTAGGCATACAAAGACTTAAATTTCTAACACTTAGAACATACAAGAGATGGTTCTTACCTAGTTTTAGGGAGTAGGGTATGCTTCCAAGGGAAGGCTTTTAGATTTTGAGTTGAGTTGTTTGGAGTGGATTGAAGGATTGTTGTGTTTGCTTGAGTTTGAGAGTGTTTCTAGGTTGTTTAGAAAGGTTGTTTGAAGTGTTTATGTGGTGGTGTAGTGGTAGTGTAGTGGTGGTTTTGATGGTGGAGTAGTGGTGGTGTTATGAATGCTTGAGAGAGGACTTGGAGAGCTCTTAGAATGGGATGTGTAGAATGTGTCTCTCTCTTCTTTCTTGGACCAATAAGGACTATATGGAGGAGGGAGGAGGTTTTCTTGTGACCAAAATTCCCCTCCTATAGGGGTAAAGGAGGGAGGTGGAGGTGATGGCCGATTCTTGGTGATGGGAGGTCATGGAAATGCAATGATGTTGTTGGAAATAATTGAGAAGCAATATAATCAGCCAGGGAGGCATGGCCGTACGGCTCCACAGGAGAGTACTCCCCATGTGAAGGAGTACGGTGGCAGTTATTTGCTTGTCACGTGTCGTACCTTGGTTGCTTCATCACAAATGACTCATCCAATTGAAGGTATAACATGTGGCCATATTTTTGTGGCCATGCAAGGTGTTTTTGCACCATTTCCGGCTCTGTTTCCTCATTCCGTAATGGTCCGCAACTACTCCAATGTGCATGCAATGGTGTCCCGTTCGCCTATGCATCCACACAAAAGTCACTCCTCGCATTTTTTTTTTGTCACAATGATGTATCTATAATATTTTAATAATTAAGGAAATATATATATAATTTTAAATGCAGGAATGTCTGGTTAAAGGCTCTCTTATAGTGCGGCCCTGCCGTGGGGTCCCGACGCTAAATTTTTGGAGGATATGCCTATTTACTCGGTTTTGAGTCCAGATCACGATTTTGAATTCAGTTTTTTTCATCTAATACACCGATAAGGAATCGGTAGTCCTAAACCGTCGGTTTTTTAGGTCAATTTTAGGGTTTAGACTGATTCAAAGGTTGGTTTTAGGGGTGCGAGATCGGACTGTCTACACAAACCTGACTGAAACCTCAAAGCTCTTTAAATATTAATAAGTTACTAATGTTTCCTTTCAAAACTACATTATGTTGTGGAGTTTTAACACATGATCTTTGTTGGATGATGCCTAAGGAGGCAAAGAAACAAAAAAAATCATTCTTAAAGAAGTTTTTCCATTATCACTTCTGAAAGTTTTGATAGGAACTTGAGATTGAGTAGACACATAGGCTTGAAAGTTGACATTTTGCTTACTTGACATTAGAAATGTCTAAGTAGCCCTAGAAAGATCACCAACTATGATGAGAAAGTATCTATAACCATTTAGAGTGGGTGTCTATAAGGCCCCCATAAATCACAAAGAATTATTTCAATGATTATTGCTGAAAGAAATAGTAGACAAGAACTTGATTTTCTGTCAAACATTTTTAGAAACATGCCCTAACCTATTGTGCCACATCTGTAAATTGGTAAAATCCGAATTCAACAATTTAGAAGTAGCAGTACATGTCTTATTAGAAAGAAAATGAACATCAGAATTCGTTATATATAATCCTTCATGAAGTTATCTAATGCCCACAATTTTCATCAAAGCTTGGTCTTGAAATAGGTATTGATTTTCAACAATGTGAACAAACTACAATGAGTGGGATAGGAGTTTTGAAATGGAAAGTAAGTAATAGTGTAATCAAGGAACAAGAAGAACTCTATGCAAAGTAATATGAAAGTTTAAGAATACAGATCCATAATGACTCATTAAGATTTGTGAACCATTTTGAAGTGAAAGATTGATAGAAAACGAAAGATTGATAATGTCGTACATAAGATTTTGAGAGATGCAAATGTGATAACTAGCCCCAAGTCTAATACCCAAGCATAAGATCCATGAATTGATGCTACATGAGAAGTAGATCCAGATATAATTATATTTGAAATATGGTGTTGATTTCATAATGTGGTCATATTAACCAAATGATCTTCTAGTGATTCTTGCACTTGCACTTTCTGAAGCATGCTCATCATTAGATTAATTTAATCTTGTAGATGATCAAAACATGACTGTGATAGAAATGATTTGGTCTTTTTCTTCCTCATTAGCTATAACTTGCATAGCTCTATTATCATGTATGCTCTTCACAATTGTTGTGAATGGGATGCCTTGATGGAAAGCCGTTCAGCGTGTAACAATCACTTTTGATGTGCCCCTCCTTGATTGCAAAATATTCATTTTTTATAGGAGCTTGACATGAGAATTCTTGTTATGAACTGCTGTTAAAATAGGTGTTGATTGAGATTGTGCTGGTTGAGAATTCCCAATATTTGAACTCATTACCATAATCATTAATTCTGATACTTCATGAATGTAACCATGTCTGATCGTTTCTTCCAATTTGTTCATGTTAAAAGCTTGATCCAAATTGGGTAAAGGCACAGTTCTGAGAATTTGTCCCTTCATACCAGTTAATTTATCATGTAATCCTATAACAAATTGCATAAGTTTCTTCCTTCTATCTCTTTCTTCATTACTTTCACTAACACCACATGAACAAGCACATCTGTAAACAGTAATCGCATCAAGTGTTGCATTCTTATCCAATAATCCCCTAATCTTGTGATAATAAAACACAACTTAGGCATTTCCTTGCTGTCCTTTTCCAATTGAAAAATGTGATGTGCATCAATTGAGGAAAATTTGTCAGAGAGTTGAGTCCACACACTTCTAGTCATGGTAATAAAACTCAAGGTGTTCCTATTCTCCTCTATAACTATATTGATAATCCATGAAATGAACATATCATTTCCTCTTTTCCATAACAAATTTTCCTGAGTTACTCGAGTAGGTTCAACATAAGTTCCATTAATTAAACACAACTTATTTTTCGATGATTGAGCAATATCAAGAGATCTCTTCCAAGTTCTATAATTTTCTAATCCATTAAGTTTCTTCAAAATTAAAACAAGACCAAGATGATCATTGTTATGTAAAAATAAAGGATGCATGTTTAATTTAAGAGATATTGTAGAGGAGGATGATATATTTGAACTAGAACCAGTCGTAGCCATTTCAATTGATAAATTAAATCAAATTGAAAACATAAAAGGAGAGCAAGAAATCGAATAGCAAAGGAACAAGGAATGAAAAAGAACTGAATATCAAAATTCAAAGATATGAGAATTCTAAAAAGAAATCACAAAGATGAACTAGAAACAAACTTGAATCTAAAATCGACAATATTATTCAAATTGGACAAGGGATTACCGAGAACTTATTTTGCGATGATGGTGACAAGTGAGCTAAATCAAGTTAGATCTAATCTCTGATGCCATCTGTAGACACCCCGCATTAGACCGCTCACCCCGATTTCACTCTTAATATGTGATTTTACTTTGTTTTAAACGTTTTCCGTTAGTTTGTGTTACTTCTGTTAAGTTCCTGACTAACTTCATCAGTTCTGGGGGCCAAACAGAATAACAGTTCTAACTTTTCAATCCATTCTGTCAAAAAAATCATTTCAGAGTCGGGCGCCTCCGCCCTTTAGGGTTAGAGGCGTGCACCTCCCACCCTCAAGGCAGGAGGCGAGCGCTTCTGGGCGCTAGTTACAGATTTTTTTCCAAGAATCTCTCTTTTGCTCATCAATGTCAATTTTGCTCGGGAAAAATCTCCTCCATGTCTCCGTTTTGGCACCCAAACCACCCCGTTTTCACCTATAAATACCTCCCTCTTCCACCATTACAAAGCACGAAGTATTTTACTCACCAAAACTCTACAAAAAAAAATACTCTCAAGGCATTTTGAGGAACACAACAAAGTTCTTGAAGTCTTTAGGTACTTTTATCATCCCCTCTCTCTCTACATCATATTCTTCTTCTTTATTTTTCTTAAACGTGCAATCAAACCCAACTCTTGGGACATGACATCAAAAGCCACTTTGTCATATTGAAGTTGGCCAAGAGTTATCTCCCTATATTTCAACCCATTTTACCCCCAAAATCATCTTTTCAAAGCATAGGAGGAACACTTTTATTAATGTAGAACACTTATTTGCGAGACCGGCATTAGCCGGGCGGGATGGATATTGAAGTACTTCCCATCTCATAACCTAACCTCCGAACCTCTCAAACGAATCTCTTGTTTTGTAATCAAATTAGGCTAAGACTAGGTTTTTATTATGTTCCCCTAAAAACATAGGTGGAGACTCTAAACTCTAAAACCAAAATAGACATCCCAAGAAGATCACCGCTCTAGCCATGTGGTGGCCCTCTCCCGAGGTATCTACAGTGGCAACTCTGCTGGGGAAGTTTGAGGGTTAAACTTGTGTTAAATTTGCGTTCTGCATTCTCTTGCGAGCATTCTGGTTCTTGATGCTGGGAAGCGTACGCCTCAGGCCTTCTGGGCCTAAGGCGCGCGCCTCACACATCAGAGACCATAAGCCCCCGCCCTTCATGTGTTCTTCCTATTTGTTTTCTGTGATAACCATTTCTGCAGGGGTAGGTTCAAATGTTTAGGACCAGGGCAATCCCCTGAGTCCACTGTCTCATAATTGTTGCCCAGAAGCGGGCGCCTCCTTCCTCTTAAGCCCAACACGCGTGCCTCCCATACTATAGGCTAAAGGCGCACGCTTTTGGGCAGTTTTCCAGAACAAGAGCATATTCCAGAATTGGACAGAATGATAGGGTGTGAGCACTATTTCCTGCATCAGACTATTTGGACCCCCTATTTGATTCTTATGTGTTTTCTCTTTATTAAAAAAATTTTTCTCACTTGGTTTGACCTCATACTACGTGCACCAAAACTCCTATGAATTGTTCACTATCGAGTCACGCAAAGTCTATAACATCGAACCCGTCGAGGCCCATCCTAGAGAGTTTCGAGCTCCACTCGACCTTGACTGTCTCATAGCAGTAAACCTCAGCCCGTGACGTAGTTCATGACTACATGCCGGTGTTAGTACCCAACCTGAAAATGAGTTATTAGGCATTCTAGAACTCACAGGGACCTCCCAGGTATTTACGAACTGCGCAGGACTTATCCAGGATTTCCCAAAAAGCCCAGATAAGAAGACGTTGACGACCTAATCAGATGAGGCTGCAAAGATAGACGTTATCTAATCCTTCTCCAGAGTCCAGATTGATCAGAGCCTTGGGAATTGTGTTAATCCCCGGGATCGGCCGGGCGTCCACATGTCCCGGCCGGGCGGCCACTTTTTCCAGGTGAGATTTTCTTATAAATAGTCGACCTCAGTTCATAATTTCGAGACACAATTCTCTCCCCCCGAGTTCTACAGCCTAAACTGACGGTAGAATTCTCTCTCTCTAATCCTTTCTAGCAATCCCGAAGGTCCGGCGAATCCGCGCAAGAGATTCGGCTTCGTTCTTGTCAAGATTGGTGAGAATTTGTCATGTTTTCTTAGTTTAGATCTGATTTATACTAGTTTCATTATGTTTGTACGCCTATATTCTTATGATTCATAATGTGTTCTTCATGTTCTTTCTAGAATTCATAATATGCTCTATGAATAGGGTAGAGATCTTCATGTCTATGTGTTCATTCATACATGTTCATGATATTCTTATTATTATGCTAGATCTACGGCTTATCCCATGCATAACATGCTAGATCTAATGTTTTAATCCCTACTTATAATGCATAGCCGATGATGATCCACGAGATGTAGGAACTACTTCTAAACCCTAAACTTTAGGTAATTACTCCATGATCAGTAAAACTCTAATGATGAATATGAGGACTACACGTTGATCTTATCAATGGTATAATCATTATTCTAGGATGTGATCATTTTGCATGATTCTTTCTCCTCCCCCTTCATTATGCATGATCGCGCTTCTTCTCCCTATTCTGATTATGTGCGAACTACGCTGACCTGATCTTCTCAAATGAGAGGAATGTAGGCAATCTTCGGATCCGGTCTCAATCACTAACACACTACTAACACATTCATCATGATAGAAAGTCCGATCTATCGGGCGATATGAGTGATAACTTGATATTCTTTTTTTGTCATAACTTGACCCCCGAACCCTCTTTGTTAGCTGTTTCTCAATGTTTTAGCTCAATAAAAACAACGTGGCGACTCTTAATAAGGTTAAATGCCAACTTGAATATCCTAATCCCATAGAAAAGATAAATAAAAAGAAAGACTTGCGTCGCCCGCATGACAGAAAGGGGTATTCACAGTGGCGACTCTGCTAGGGATTAGCTTTGAACATCTTCAATCATAGAGGGTCAAACTTTTGTCAATATCATGATTGTACTTACTTGTTCTTTTTCCATGTACTTTATCACTTGCACATATCTACTTCCCTTGTACTTTAGTGCGTTAACATCTTAACTGCCTTTCTAACTGTTTTGCATTACATACATGTAAAAACAAAAAACTCTCTATTTTCTCCCTAAAAAATAACTAGTTTTTGTCTGCACACTACCACTAGGTCCGTGTCACACTGCACACCCTACTGGATACTCCGCTGAGTGCATAGATTTTGGTGATCCTGTCGCCTCTATCTTCGTGGCACCCAGGCTATCTAACTCACTGTTTTCACTTGTGAAACAGTCGAGGTTAATCCCTTGTTCATTTCGGAACCATGCACTCACAGAGTCTAGGACACTCCAAAGTTGACCGGTTGGTTTGACTAGCTTTTCTTTATAGACAATTAACGTGTCGTTCATGCCGTCATCCGTTAAGTCTTTAATGAGTCGAGATCCTTCTAGAGAAAAAAGCACAAAAAATGAAATTCCCTACAAGGGTGTGCATATAGTAAGCCGAGTGATACTTTGTACAAGGATCTCAACTCATTAAATACTTAACGGAAGTAACATAAACGTTACGTTAAATGCCTTTAAACAAGGGTTAGTTGCTAGGATCCGTTAGGTCGGTGGAAGTCGCTTGACCTATAGGACCCTCGCCCAAATTGTCCGTTTGGGAAGTGCAATACAGGTGAAAAATGAGGAGTCTGTAGACGTAGTGATGACCTCCACTGATCCAGGTTTTGTAGATAGTAACCCAAAAAGGGGTACCCCTTCCAAACATTAGGACTAATAATACGTCGTTTTTTGTAAATAACTAAATGCATTGCATGAGCCTTATCCCGTCCTAAACCTCTCGTCCACTACCTCTACAGAGAAGCAAGTTTGGGTCCGTTCCGGTGGTCATCTTCAACGGTCAAGCCTTCCGCAAGCTCAGTCTTCAGTCTCTGCATCAACAATGTCTCCATCATCAGAGCCTACTACTCCTAGTTTCTCCACTCCGCCAGTCTCCTCTTCAGCCGATCCAGAGATCGCCGCCAGTATCAATCCCTCGAACACTCCGCCACCTCTCCACGCTTTCTTCACCAACCTCATGCTACAGATATTTAAGCTTGAGGATCGAAGCAAGTCTCTAAAAAGGGTCAACCAAGAGCTCAAAGATCATCTTTATACTAAGATGAAGAAGAAGGGTTTAGCCACTAGTTTTCATGATGGAGAAGCTATTTTGATCGAAGACGAAACGGTACCTGTCACCTATCCCGCCAATGATGATGCTATTCCTCTCAAGGTTCCCAACAACCAAATTCCTCCTCCTGACTTTAGTACTAAAGCAACCTCCAGCAAGGGTCCATATGAGCCGTCACCAGAATTGATGGGTAGTTACTTGTCCTCTACCAAGTTGCCACCGCCTTCACTACCGTTGAGCATCGGTGCCACCATACCTACAATCTCCACTGCTCCTCTCGCTACTCAAGCCTATGGTAGCACAGATTTCTCCAATCACCCTCTAGTGGTTGCCATGCAAGAACAGATCCGCAAGCTATCCGATACGGTCTCTAAGCAATCCGCTCCGATAGTCAAGACCATTAACCCAAGTAATGTGGGTGCTCTACCTAGAGACTTTAAGATGCCGAAGGTCTCTACATTCCACGTTATTACTTGTCCCAAGACTAATCTTGACAGTTATGTGCTAGCCATGAGAGCCCGTGACAGCACCAACGAGCAAATGGCCCGAGTCTTCCACACCACTTTGGATGGAATCGCCCTCCGTTGGTTCTTAAGTTCGGAACCGTCCGAACGAGAGACGTGGGAACAAACCACCAAAACTTTCTGCGAGAAGTATCAGTCGAACCTAGATTATCACGTCAACCGTACTGATTTAGAGAACACGATGCAGAGGCCCGGCGAGCCTATCTACGACTTCTACAAGAGGTGGAACCACAAGCTAGCAGAGGTACAATACCCTCCTAAGGCAAAGAAACAAAAGCAAATCTTCTTCAAATTCTTTTTGCCCAAGTTTAGGGTGGCAATTGGTAATGGGTACTTTCCCGATCTGCGGGAAATGGTCGATGCTGGGGTCAAACACGAAGCCGGCATTACTGGTGTTGTTAAAGAAGCTGCCAAAACAAGAAGCTCTTCCTTTCGCTACAAAGATCCGACAAGTACCGCCCCTAGATCTAAAGAGGTCGCCGGTCAAGTGAGCATGGTCCAAGACAACTCCGCCTTTGATGTCCAAGCAGCTACAAGCGGCTTTCCGCAAAGAGAATATCATTTCGATGACTTTGGCATGCCTACTAGCAAAGTCTTTGAGGTGTTGATAAAGAAGGGATTGATCAAGCCACTTGAGAATTTTGAACCCATCAACAAAAAGGTTAATCTCGATGCAACCAAGTTCTGCAAGTATACCCGCTCCCTAACAATGGTGGCGTCAACATGGTCGAGCTCATCGGAGGTGACATTGGTATTCTAGAAATGGTTGATGCCTTCACCAAACTAGGGCTAGACATGAACGCTCTATTCGGAGGACTAGTCAAGATTGGGGTGATAACTCCCTCGGAGCACGGATTCAAATGGCCCAAGCATGGTTTGTGACATGTCCAAGTTTTGATACTATCATAGAGTGTCTGGACACACCAACAACGAGTGCTTTACCATCAAACATATCGTACAGAAACTCATCAAGGACAATGTCATTGCCGACCCAAGGATGATCACCGCCATGGGTGTCAATATGTTGGAAACCGATCAAATCACTATGCTAGAACTCGAAGACTGAATCGATCAATTAAAGATCTCCATGAAGAAGTTTCTTCATGACCTTGTGAACAAAGGACTCCTTAGACAACTCATAGGTTATTCGACACACATGGGAAGCAATGTATGGAAATACTGCCACTACCATCAAGCCACGGGACATAGAACAAGAGAGTGCTTCGCCCTGAAGAAAGACATCTTGAAGTCATTCATGACGGTTCTCTCAAAGACCCTAGGCTCTCTTTAAATGAAAATAGTATAGCAACAAACATTGGTGATCTAGCCGAACCTATTATGGCAGACTCCGAGTTTTATAGTGATGATGAAATAGGCTGTACTTCAAAGTTTATTAATGATAGTAATTCTTCTTGTTATAGATAGTAATTCTTCTTGTTATATGCTGTCATTAGATGAATTATCTTTAGAAGCCTCTCTTCTAGGAGATTGTGGCTCCGGTCCACTTAAATCTCCACCACTGTCTATAGCCGAAATCTTCGCAGAGTCCGTAAAAATACCGCAATCTCCATACGACATATGAGCAGAAATTAACCTACTCACAAGGTCTGGACAGATCTATCAGTCAGACCCCAAGGGTACAAAGAAGGTCTTCAATAAAGAGTCAGATCCATCATACCCCGAGAAAGAGGATCCCAACCTCACGCAGCTTAAACAAACCCAAGCTCACACCTCATCTCTAGCTCATCGTCAAATGCTCGAGAAGAACTTGGCCGCTACTATGGTCCCATCGGACACCACTCCCGAGAATGTCACACAAATGATCGGCAACATTCACTTTGGGAATATCATCACCTTTTCAGAGTTCGATGAACCTCCATTTGAATTGATCATAATGAACCTCTGCACATCACAGTCAAAAATCAGTGGGAAGAAAATCCTCGAGCCTTTGTGGACAACGGATCCGCCATCAATGTACTACCATCACGAATGGTGGATGTGGTGGGTATAGACCCAACCACTATAAGGCCCTCCAAACAGACAATCAAAGCTTATGACTCCACATGCAGATCATTGTTGGGAATTGTTATGCTACCCACATCCGTGGGGACACAAACTGTAAACGCCCGTAGAATTTGCATGCATTCGATAGAAGTAACATTAATGTTCGTGGATTTTAATATAATAAAGATGCACTATTTATCCATATTTACTTGCTAGCTTTGTAGTATGAACTTGAACATAATTGTGTGTTCTTGTGTTTATTTTCATTTTTAACATTTAAAGAGAAAATGCTACACACAAAAATATATAGATGATTTAAGAGTGTAATTTTCGGTTAGCTTTGACACCTTGTACAAAAACAGCTATAACTCTTTATAGAAAATTTGAAATCCAGATCTGAAAAATGCTGAATAAACTAGACATCTAGAGCTTTAAAGAGAATATTTATTTGCTCAATTTAGCTTTGTAAATTGCCTTCTATGATCTGTATTAGTTGACCTTAATTCAGCCAATTGCATTAATTGAATTAATTTGACAGGTTGGTTGGCCTTCGATGCTATGCCACCTCACTTAGTTATTTTGGTCACTTATACGAGCTATGGCTGAATGGGCTGGGGAAAATATGTTTCCTTACTAATAAATTCTAGTATATAATACTCCTTTCCTACTCAGTTTACAAGGTAAAAAAATAAAATAAAATAATAAAGCCTATGGTATTGACTTTGTTGACTTAAGTAAATGGTGAAACACGTGTAACCGACCGACAAGGAGAATTCCATATCTGCCTTTACACTAATACCACCAACTCATTAGAACAATAACATAACAACAGTTACACATAGACTAGGTGCTGAACGGGCGAAGCTGGGATTCATTCGTGGAGAAATTTCCATCAATTATTTTCGGTGATGATTTCAACTTACGATTATCAAGCTCGATTAGGAGATCATTTATACCCGAATAAAAGCGAGTTTAATCGATGGCACTTTTAAGTAGGTACGTTACTACTCCCCTTTAAATTATAATATTGCTCATGCATATTATATGTGATACTTTTCTTGATAATTGTTGTTTTGTGGGAGTATTGGAGCTATTTGTTATTTGGGCTATTTTGTGAGTATTCTCACTGTTGGAATCATTTCTTGGGTTTATATATGTAATACCCGGTTTAGAGGGAGTAACTTTATTTATTTTAAAAATACTCCCTTATTTTTGTTTTGGTCTCAATAAATAAGATTGGTGTTAGGGATGGCCAAAACCGGTTCCGGGCCCGGTTCCGGTTCGGAACCGCCGGTTCCGGTTCGTCAAAAGGGTGACCCTTAACCGGCCCGCACTTACCCCGGTTCCGGTTCCGGTTTGGTACAATACGGTTCCGGTTCAGTCCGGTTCCGGTACGGTTCCGGTCCGGTTCCGGTCCACTCCTTTAAAATTATTTAAAAACAAGGGATTTTCGGTACGGTTCCGGTCCGGTTCGGCATATATGTGACCCTGAACCGGCCCGCATGCCTTGCGGTTCCGGTTCGTCCGGTTCCGGTTTCCTCCCCGGTTTGCTCCGGTTCCGGGCTTTTCCGGTCCGGTTCCGGTCCGGTTTTCTGGTTTCGGTCCGGTTCCGGTCCGGTTTGGCCATCCCTAATTGGTGTTGGTTTCCCTTAGGCCCAACTAATTAAACCCAATAAAGAAATTAGGGAAAACCTTTTCTAATTAGGAAAACCCTAAAGTATAAATACTCTCCAAAATTCCCAACTCTCTCATCATTATCACAAAGGAAGGAAAAAAAAAGGAAAAGAACGGGAGAGAGAGGCGGACAGAAGCCGCAAGGAAAAGAGAGAGGTCGGGAAGGAGAAGAAGAAGAAGAAGAAGAAGAAGAAGAAGAAGAAGAAGAAGAAGAAGAAGAGAAGAAGGGAAGGGAGTTCCATCAAGGTAAAACCCCACTCCCTAAGTTGAATCCTTTGTGTTTTATTAATCTAGTAATTGGGGAGTATAAACTAGAACCCAAACCCTAAAAACTATATTGATGAACTAGGATTGATTGAATGGAAGTAAAGAGGAAGAATGATGGAAATATTGTATGTATGTGTGTGCGTGTGCGTGCTGCAATAAGTGTGTGTGCAGCCGCATGTGTGTGTATCAGTGTGTGCATAAGTGTGTGTTTGTGTGTGTGAGCCGGAAGGCAGTAGGTGTGTGTGTGTTTTTGTGTGTACTGTGAAGGTGTATTCAGTGTGTGTTTGTGTGTGTGTAAAAGTGTGTTCCAGTATGTGTGTTGAAGCATGCTGTGAATAGTGAATTGACGTGATGTGAATAGTAATATACGAGGCTGTGAACAGTGTTCGTGAACAGTGTTCGTGAACAGTGTTCGTGAATAGTGTTCTGTGAATAGTGAATTAAGCTGTGAATAGTGGATTTACAAGATGTGAATAGTGTTTTAATGGGATTAAAATAATCCTAAGACATGTTAATTGAGAATAGAAACTATGAAACCCTAGGGGTAATTTGGTAAACCTAAAAAGGGTACTTTGGGAATAAATACTGGGGATAGTACAAACCCTAGAATGGATAGTAACCTAAAGGAGTTAAGAATGACTCGTAAGGTTAACAAAGTAAATTAAAGTATAATGGGGACGGAGAATTTAAGTAATTCATGTTCCTAAGAAAGTCTTATTGCGTGTTTGTAGATTGTGCACGTGACCTTGCAAAGGAAAATAACGCGAGCTAAGGTAAGGGATTACGATCCTAGCTTTTGAATGTCTCTATCCTTTGATGTAGGATTCTTTGAATTTCTTTCATGAGTAGTTACCATGTGGCGGTAACATTTTGAATTCTTAAAAGTTGTGAACGCCTTTTGAATGTTCCTACCCCTTGACACGTTTTAAATCAATGGGTACCAAAAATATCTTTGAAATTGTATGGTGTTCTCGTACCTTGGACACTAAGTTGAAACTTTGCTATATCTTAATTTGGTATAGACGTGTTGAAACTTTGCTATATCTTAATTTGGTATAGGCGTGTTGAAACTTTGCTATATCTTAATTTGGTATAGACGTTCGCTTAGTCTGATATGAAAAGGACTAAGTAGGTTAATCTAGTTGAAATGAAAAAGAACTAGACTTTTATACTGCTTATTGAAGTAGTTGATTATCATGATAAATCTTACTTAAATGCCCTGATCAGGTATTGCACCTGAAATGGTGATGTTACCTTGGAATTGACGGACTTGAAAGTAATGCCACATTTCGTATTGAAAAGTTTAATTGTTAACTGTCTTGAACTTAACGGTTAACTTGATATTTTATGAAAGCTTATCTTTGAAAATATTATTGTTGTTTCGTTCTTCCGGTCATCTCTCCTTAGAACCCAGAGAGATCCCGTATGAACTTACTGAGCATTGTTCGCTCACCCCTTCCATAATTATTGTTCTTCAGGTAATAAGTAGGTGGAGGATTTCAAAGGACGAGAAGAACGTTGTTAAGGTGAATTTGAAGATCTTTGATGATGAGAGGTTTTATGGATGGCGGTTACTAGCCGTTAAGAATATGAAAGAGAATCTAGTACCGTTTATTTTTGAATGTTAGTTTATGAACTAGCCGTTGATATTTGGATTATGGTTTAAGACCGTTGTTTTCCCGAGTTTGGGGACGGATGTTATTTATTTAAAAGATATTATTTTACTCTGAAAATTTGAGATGTTACAGTTGGTAATCAGAGCCCCGGTTTAGGTTTACATGGGAGACTATAGAAATAAGTTAAGACTATGAGGAGAAATAGTACTTAACGTAGATTGGGCTTTAGAACTCTGATAAGGAAGATAGTACTTTTGAGGAAACTTTCTAAATTAGGAAACTTTCTAAGTTACGGAACTTTCCAAATAAGGAAACTTACTATTTTGGGAAAGAACCTAAAGTGAGATTTGTCGAGGAGTATAAGTATATAGTGGGGAATAATCTTGAATGATTGTGAATGAGTGTTGTCTCTTCATTAAGAATGAACACATTATGAGGTTTATGTGATTCTAATAGTGGTTTGTTTTCGTTGTAAATCATGGACGGACCTAGCAAATCAAAGATGTTTTTGGAGACATGTAGCTCTAAGAAGAAAGTTGATCCAACGCTAAGTTTTGGGGATCAAAGGACTAAAGGAAGGAAAGGAAAAAAAAGTTAGGCAAGAAAGCGGAAGTTGAAAGACCGAGATTGGGCTTCACGTATGATAAATTGGTGCAAGACTGGAAAGAATTGAAAAATGCCAAGCACTAAGAAGAATTGGAAGAGACAAAGACAAAGTTGCAAAGGTATAAAGAAGATCTTAGTGACACTGAGAGATACCTTGAGCAGACTAGAGGACAAGTCTGTATATGGTTTGACGAAGTAGAACGTTTAAAGGCAACTATAGTCATAAAGCAAGAACCAATGGCTCCTATAGGCAACGAGGCTCCAAATGAAGAAGAATTGGTAGCTGAAGTTGAAATCGAGGAAGTAGATGTTATCATAGAGGGAATGAAGCTACCCCAATCATAATTGATGATGATGAGCCACAAGAAGAACCAACCAAAAGGTTTAGAGGAAGACTAAGGGATCCAAGAACAAAGTGAAGAAGGCTCCAAAATTGTTATGTGGGAGACCTAGAAGAAGGCCTAGGGAAGTTGGAAGGTGGGACAACGAATACTTTTAAATTTTCATTGCTAGTGGAAGTAACTAGTAGTAGTTTGAAAACTCATTTGAGTATCTTTTCTTTACTTTGAATTCGTTTTAATTGTGAACCTATTCCACTTATTAATAAAAGTGATTTTCTCTTATATGATTCGTAAAAGTTTTGTGATTTTATTTATGTTCTTGTTAGTACCCGACCTGAAAATGAGTTTATTAGGACTCATTTTCAAATATACAAGGACTTTATAGGAATTAGAAACCTTGCAAAGACTTGTCCCGGATTCCCAAAAATATCTCATTTATGGCAAAATCTATCAAATTAGGTAGCAAATAGTTTCCTTAAAACCATGCAGAAACCCTAGCTTAAGAATCAAGTCAGCCGACAGCCTTGGCCACGCGGCCAACATTGCTCCGCGTTGATCTTGGCCACGCGGCCACTCTTGTAACCGGCTTCAACCATGGCCAGGCGGCCAACCTTGCTCCGGATGATCTGGACCATCAGATCTTCCCCTCAGTTTACTATATAAACCAATCCCATGCTATTGGTTTAGGGATCCGATTTTGAGAGCTCTAGATCCGAATTTGGGAGTTCTTAAACAATATTTTGCTCTCTAATTAGCATTCAAACCTCCAAGAAGATCAAGGTTTATTTCTTGCCAACATAGGTAAGTTTTCTAACTTTTTCTTCGTGTTCTTGCATTATTTTTAATGTAGATCTTTTATTCATGTTCGTACATGTTTATTCATAGTTTCTTCATATTCTTTGCATGCTCATTCATATGTTCATAATATGTTCTTCGCATGTTCTTCGTGTTCATAGATTAAAACCTTATTTATGCCATATTTAGGGTTGCGATCTTCATAATTACATGTTATTTCATAGCCGATGATGATCGAGGGTTCATCAACCCGAGGATGATCTAGGAACTACTTCTAAACCCTAATCTTTAGGTAAATTCCCTCTCATTATGCATGACCCCGATTCTTCTGCCT
The DNA here is from genome assembly GCA_026119855.1 of Campanula takesimana. Taxonomy (NCBI): domain Eukaryota; kingdom Viridiplantae; phylum Streptophyta; class Magnoliopsida; order Asterales; family Campanulaceae; genus Campanula; species Campanula takesimana. Next base: position 154,644 of record JAOWBW010000837.1, read on the forward strand.
ATTCTAATTCTCTCGAACTACGCTGACCTGAGCTTCTCACATTGAGAGGAACGTAGGCAATCTTCGGATCCGGTCTAAATCACTAACACACTACTAACACATTCATCATGATAGAAAGACCGATCAATTCGGGCAATAGGAGTGATAACGTCCAATATTCTTCTCTTGTTGTAATTTGACCCCCGAACCCATTAAAAATGCTTTTTTCAATGTTTTGGCTTTAATTAAAACGGCGTGGCGACTCTCATAATTTTAATGTCGTTAAGAATATTCCTTTTGTAAATAATAATAATCACAAGATACATCCCATGCGTCGCTTCATCGGAAAGGGGTATTCACAGTGGCGACTCTGCTGGGGACTGCTTTGAAACTTTTTCAAACTTAGTGGGTCTAACTTTCGTCACATCATGATGCTTGCCATGTTTACACATGCACACACTTGCCATGTTTACACATGCACACACCTGCCATGTTTACACATGCACACACTTTCCATGTTTACACATGCACCCTACACACACCTGCCATGTATACACATGCACCCTACACACTTTCCATGTTTACACATGCACCCTACACACACTTGCTATGTTTACACATGCACACACTTGCCATGTTTACACATGCACACACCTGCCATGTTTACACATGCACCCTACACACACTTTCCATGTTTACACATGCACACACTTGCCATGTTTACACATGCACACACTTGCCATGTTTACACATGCACACACTTGCCATGTTTACACGTGCACCTCACACACTTGCCATGTTTAGACATGCACAATTGCCATGTTTACACATGCACACACCTGCCATGTTTATACATGCACACACTTGCCATGTTTACACATGCACACACCTGCCATGTTTACACATGCACACACCTGCCATGTTTACACATGCACAATTGCCATGTTTACACATGCACACACCTGTCATGTTTACACATGCACGCACCTGCCATGTTTACACATGCATACACCTGCCATGCTTGCCATGTTTACACATGTACACACCTGCCATGTTTACACGTGCACACACCTGCCATGTTTACACGTGCACACACCTGCCATGTTTACGCGTGCACACACTTACCATGTTTACACATGCACACACCTGCCATGTTTGCACATGCACACACATGCCATGTTTACACATGCACACACCTGCCATGTTTACACATGCACACATCGGCCATGTTTACACATACACCTCACACTTTTCCATGTTTACACATGCACCTCACACTTTGCCATGTTTGCACATGCACCTCACACTTTGCCATGTTTGCACATGCACCTCACACTTTGCCATGTTTACACATGCACCTCACACTTTGACATGCTTGCACATGCACCTTGTATTTTTGCCATGTTAAGATGTGTACCTTGTATTTTTCAATACATGTATTTTTGTATTTTCCTATAGTACTAAGGTCAAACGAGACTTTGCTATGCTCCCTTGTACATTCTTATCCTCTCCCTCTTCTCTCTCTCTTACATTGCATCGCATCGTTAAAGAATTCAAAAGCTTCTCTATTTTCTCCCTAAAAAGAATTAGTTTCTTGCCACACACTACCATTAGTCCGTGTCAGCACTGTACAAGTCCCCATTACCCGGAGTATTCGATGTGCAGGAGTTTGTGCGCTACTGCCTCACATTTTTCGAGTCACTCGTCTACTCCACTCACCGTGTACGTTCCACGAGCGGTGGGAACCTTTATCCTACCCGTGTCAACCCACACATATAGATTAGGACCCTCCTTGGACCACCCATTTAGGATGTAAAAAAAAAATGCAAAAACTTTTCGCAAAATAAAATATGCATTGCATCTAGGCGACCTCTAAGATCCATCGCTCATCCGTTGGGCCATCATTGCGATCCATTTGGGTCTACCCTTCACCTTCGACCGCCTAGGTCAACCTTCTCAACCTTTGACCGCCTAGGCCAACCTTCTCAACCTTTGACCGCCTAGGTCAAACTTCTCAACCTTTGACCGCCTAGGTCAACCTTCTCAACCTTTGACCCCCTAGGTCAACCTTATCAACCTTTGACCCCCTAGGTCAACCTTATCAACCTTTGACCGCCTAGGTCAACCTTAGGTCAACCTTTGACCGCCTAGGTCAACCTTCTCAACCCTTGACCTCCTAGGTCAACCTTACCACCTTCGACCTCTTAGGTCACCCCTCGACCTCTTAGGTCAACCTTTGACCCCATAGGTCAATCTCATCCGCCTTTGACCTCTTAGGTCTACCCTTGACCGCCTAGGTCAACTTTATCCGCCTTTGACCTCTTAGGTCTACCCTTGACCTCCTAGGTTAACCTTATCACCCTCGGCCTCTTAGGTCATCCCTCGACCTCGTAGATCAACCCTTGACCGCCTAGGTCAACTTTATCCGCCTCCGACCTCTTAGGTCAACCTTTGACCTCCTAGGTCAACCTTACTACCTTTGACCCCCTAGGTCAACCTTTGACCACATAGGTCAACCTTCCCAACCTTTGACCTCCAAGGTCAACCTTATCTACCTTTGACCTCTTAAGCCAACCTTTGACCCCCTAGGTCAACCTTTGACCTCCTAGGTCAACCTTACCACCCTTTGACCTCTTAGGCCAACCTTTGACCCCCTAGGTCAACCTTTGACCTCCTAGGTCAACCTTACCACCCTTTGAACTCTTAAGACAACCTTTGACCCCCTAGGTCAATCTTATCCGTTTAAGTCAACCTTTGACCCCCTAGGTCAATCTTATCCGTTTAAGTCAACCTTTGACCCCCTAGGTCAACCTTACCTACATTTGACCTCCTAGGTCAACCTTTGACCCCCTAGGTCAATCTTATCCGTTTAAGTCAACCTTTGACCCCCTAGGTCAATCTTATCCGTTTAAGTCAACCTTTGACCCCCTAGGTCAACCTTACCTACCTTTGACCTCCTAGGTCAACATTTGACCCCCTAGGTCAACCTTACCTACCTTTGGCCTCCTAGGTCAACCTTTGAACACCTAGGTCAACCTTTGACCTCCTAGGTCAACCTTACCACCCTTTGACCTCTTAGGTCAACCTTTGACCCCTTAGGTCAATCTTATCCGTTTAAGTCAACCTTTGACCCCCTAGGTCAATCTTATCCGTTTAAGTCAACCTTTGACCCCCTAGGTCAACCGTACCAACCTTTGATCTCTTAGGTCTACCTTTGACCCCTAGGTCAACTTCATCCGCCTTTGACCTCTTAGGTCTACCCTTGACCTCCTAGGTCAACCTTATCACCCTCGACCTCTTAGGTCAACCCTCGACCTCTTAGGTCAACCCTTGACCGCCTAGGTCAACTTTATCCGCCTCCGACCCCTTAGGTCAACCCTTGACCTCCTAGGTCAACCTTATCACCCCCGATCTCTTAGGTCAACCCTTGACCTCTTAGGTCAACCTTTTACCCCCTCGGTCAACATTATCACCCATTGACCTCTTAGGTCAACCTTTGACCTCCTAGGTCAACCCAATCACCTTTGACCTCTTAGGTCAAACTTGGACTCCTAGGTCAACCTTATCCGCTATTGACCTCTTAGGTCAATCTTTGATTCCATAAGTGAACCCAATTACCTTTGGTCCTAACCCGCTTAGGTCAAACCGTCATCTTGACCCACCGTTGTCCAGACCAACCTAGGTCAACCCGTTTAGGTACACACACCATCTTTGACCCATTTAGGTCAACCTGCCCGTCTTAGGTTAAAACTACCCCTTCACCTTTGACCCGCCAAGGTCACCCCGTGACCCACTTAGATCGACTTACCTATCTTGGATCCATCTAGGTCAATCTCCAACCTTCCTTAATCCACCAACCCGAATAGGTCAACCTTAGACCCGCCTAGGTCAAACCATGTCCATCCCGCTTAGATCATCCCATAGGCAAACCGCTACAACCCGCTATCTTGATTCATTCACCATATAGGTCAATCCAACCCTTCTCATTTAGGTCGACCTATCCTTTACCCATCTAGGTCAACCCACCATTATCGTCGCATCCTAGCTTGAACCACTTCTTGTCTCAAACCTTAGGTCAAACCTTAGGTCAAATTTAGGTCAAACCATACCCTACTCAATCAAAACCAACTCCTATAGGTCTTCCTCACCCATGCTTGACCAAGGACCGAGTCATCTCCCTCTTTTTGACCCCTATGGTCATCTCTCACCTCTTTTTAAAAGTCTAACTTGATTCGAACTACGGCGACCTGAGCCTCTTATTGTGTGGGACCTCTCCCTCATGATAAGGGGAACGTAGGCAACTTCGGCCCGGTCAAACTTTCAATTTTTTACCAAAATGCATTTCAAAAATGTGGAGACCGACTCTTTTCCAAAAAATGATTTTATAACGATGCCTTATCATTAAATACGAATCTAATTTAATTCAACTAAGAGGCTTAATTCTTTCATGACTATAGTTCTGCATCATGTCGGCTGCAAGGAACATCGAAGTTGCAACTGAAGCTGCTACCCAAGATCCCGAGACAATCCTCTACACCGGTACTGCTCTTAGTAAGCAAGCATCCCACTTCGAGGCCATCCTCGATGAACAAGCAATCCACTTTAAGGCCATTCCCAACGAGCAAGCAACACACTTTCAGAAGGAGATGCATAAGACCCTAAGAGATATCGAGAGGCGCCATTTGTCTGACATTCGTGGCGTTTATGATTACCTCAGTCGAGTTCTCCCTCTTGCCCAATGTCAACACCCGTACGCTCCTCAAATGTACGGGCCGCCACAGACTGTCCCCGTCGGGATGCCTCCTATGACTACTCATCAACAAGGGGTGCCGGTACCTAAATCACCCTCAAAGACAGTTCGTGAAAGGAAGGACGAGCGCGAATTCGACGACTTGGGCAAACTCTTCAAAAGTCTAGTTCAAGCCGGCAAGTTGTCTCCTTTGTTCAATTATGAACCAAGTAAGGTGAAGCAAGGCTTGGATCCCTCCAAACACTGCCAATACCACCAGTACATTGGGCATGACACCGAAGATTGCCTCCAATTGAGGAGAAAGATTCAAAGCCTCATTAACAGCGGAGTCATCACCCGCCAACGGAATACATGGGCATGGGCAAAAGAGGAAATTGGGGCTACCTCCTTTAAATAAAAGAAAAGAAAAGGGTCATTCAGTCTTCGTAGGTTCTAGAGTGTCCTTAGTCAAAAGTCCACCTTGGACGATTTTTGTTTCTTTAAGTAAAAGTCCACACCGGACTAGTCAGTTTAAATCTTTTAGTTCCAATAAAAGGGTCTTTATTTCTTTTCTTTTCTCTCTAGACTTGAGACATAAGCTTGCATATATCAATTTCATGAAAATTGTCTTATTCACCATTTTCGCTTGATTGCTATATCTTTATATGATGAATTAATCTTAATCTTACTCATTAATGACGACTCATTAAAAGGTAAATGGACCCACAAACCATTCACATAACTAAATAAACGATTAATCTCAAAATAACAAATGCTTCGATCAATTGGGATGAACGAATAACTTTCCCTTCTCTCTACATTCTACCCCCATACACTCTCTCTATACACTCACCCTTTGTACACACTTCATGTACACTCTCTATATACACCTTCTCCCATACACTATCCTCATACGCCTCTCATCCCACCATTAGACCCCTTTTTATAAGGTCGTGACAAAGAAATGGACTGCGGTTTCTCATCATCAAATAGACATCCATGCTGCCACAATTTAAAGGATTGGTTTGTTCCCATCATGAGTACTACATGCCGTTACACTGGGGCTGTCTGTATTCCATCGCAAATGTAAGACAAGTGCACGAAGTCATTCATTGGTGCATGTGATAATCCAATGGAGCTCTACCGGTGAAAATCAAGGGGCTAGGACGCCCGCCGCCAGCAAAAGGCCGCTTGAACTATAAGGAAGCTACCTCACAATCGAGAAAGGCGAAAGCAAACTAGGGGCTTGTCTCGCCCAATGTTTCATGTACAAATATAAAAAAATATATATATATATATATGGCTCGCTAGGTTGAAACCCAAAAGGGCGGCCTAGGCAAAAGTTAGAGCATTGCACAAAAAGAAGCCCGCTAGGTTGAAAACCCGAAAGGGCGGCCTAGGCAAAAAAAAAAAAAAAAAAAAAAAAAGGGGGGTGTGCACAAAGAGATAAAATAAATAAAAAAAAAAAATAATATAATAAAGAAAAATAGAAGGGGCTATCACCATGGAAAAGTAAAAGTCCCATTTTCTTTTCACCTCAAATGTTCTATTTTCCTTTCTTTCCTTACAAAGTAGATAAACGGCAGCAACCCATGACAACTACGATGGAGCAATCCACTGCAACAACTACAAAGGAGTAATCTACCGCAAAGAGCTACATAGAACAACTCACCTCAAATGAACCTCACACCCCTAAACTCAAAACCCAACTTCATCGTCAACCGGGCAACCACTCAAAGTCAAACATAACCTACCTTGGGCCAACTTTCTTTCTTTTCTTTCCTCCCACACATACCCACTGAAACCCGACACCATCGTCAAGCGGGTCATCCCCGAACTACGCGGACCTGAGCTCCTCACCTTGAGGAGAACGTAGGCAACCTCCCGGTTCGGTCCAAAATATACACAACCCACCTCGTAGCCAATTTTCCTTCTCTTCTCTCTTCCCCCATATTTCTACTCCTGACTTCTTCACTCACAATTGATCAAAACATTTATTAATTTGAGGTTACTTGTTTACCAATTAACCATAACTCATTAACTAATCAACGAGGTCCATTCTCGAGCAATCAAATGAGAATCTTGAATAAAACAATTTTCAAATGTCTCGACAAGTCTTCCGTTCTACAATCTAGGAAAGAGCTAAACACTTACTTTCTGTCAAAGCAGGGGCTTCCTCCCTTTTGTACATATATACCCTCAGTTGCTCAAAAGAGTCAAAATGTGAGTACTATCTCTCTCTCTCTCTTACTCTCCTCAAAATGCCCCCGCATGTTTTCAAACAATTCTTTTTTCCTTTTTTGAGTCGACTGAATGAGTTCAAAAAAAAAAAAAAAAAAAAAAAAAAAAAAATTGACGCAAAAGAGATGCCCGCTAGATTGAAAACCTGCAAGGGCGGTCTAGGCAGAAAAAAGGTGCGTCTTAAAAGAGGTAGGATACCCCGCTCTACGCGACTGGGGCTTCCCTAACAATAAAGGACCGACCATAAGGTTTCTCAAAGAATACCGGGGCTTCATCAAGCACATACTTAGAAGAAGAGGACTCCTCATCATCAAGCTCGACATAGGATTTCTCAAAGGAGGGAGGATACCTCGCTCTACGCAACTGGGGCTTCCCTAACAATAAAGGACCGACCATAAGGTTTCTCAAAGAATGCCGGGGCTTCATCAAGCACATACTTAGAAGAAGGGCATCCCTCATCATCAAGCTTGACGTAGAGTTTCTCAAAGGAGTGAGGGTACCCGCTCACCAAATTAGATAATCCCCAACGGAATGGGTCGACTATGTGGTTTCCCAGAGAATACGGAGGTGTCAACAAGGATACACTTAAAAGAAGGGCACCCCTCATCGTCAAACTCGGCACGCGACGACCTATTTGGATTGATTAGAATCATAATTAATTATAAGGCATCTGTATAAGATCATAACACTTTCATAAAGTTTTCTCCTCCCCGACACTTTGTTTATAAACCTGCACGCTCGGTCTCCACAAAATTGTAAAAACATCCTCGATCCATCTGAGACCCATCTCCGTGATTCTTGAGTTGACTCGGTCCTTCACCCTATTTCCTATACAATAGGATACCCTTAGGTCCCAACCTACCTGGTTCAAAACCTTAGGTCCCAAGCCTACCCGGTGAGTCTTACCTACGTTACATCATAACCTCTTAGCTCGACCTTCCGCAAGTTCGTAGCATGACCCCTTCGGCCTCAAACCGGTTCTACCCAAAACTCCAGACCTTAAACCAGTTAACTAAAGCCAAATCCTTAGGGTGACCCATTAGGTCCCGAACCTACCGGTCCCGAGCCTACCTGATCTCCTAGATCTCAAACCTACCAACACATACTCATCCTTACCTTGTCTAAGCAATAGCTCTCTTATCCTCCTCGTTCCAACCTTTTAGGTCTATTCAGTCTAACTGTTGAACGATCCCTGAGATCCCAAGACCATTCGAGTCAACCAAATACCTACCTTTTAGGTCTCTAGAATATCTGATTCATACCTTAGGCCTCAACCCCTAAACCTTTAGGTCACAAGACTTTCTACCCTTTAGGTCTCTAACCTTACATCTCCACCCTTTGTACTCTTTAATTCCCAAGCCTACTTGGTCCAATTAAAAGCGACACATCTACGTCTCCTGACTACCGTCATACCCAAACCATGGCCCTGCCACTCTTAAACCTAGTGTCACTCCTTAGCTTCAAAAGACTTCCTAGTCTGACCTTCAACCCCTAGGTCTCTAACCTACTTAATCCGAGCCGAGTCCAAACCTCGCCACCTACAAGGTCCACCCTTGAACTCCATGGATCTCAAACCTTTCTTCCCCACGAGTCCAAACCTCAAACATGCTCGAACGTATAGGATCTCCTGCGTACCGCGCCATAGACCCGTCCGGTCAGAACTCGTGCGCTTAACACCTCTGGGGTCCCATCCCTAGCCTACCTTCACAATCGCCGAACGAGCTTGGTCACGCGCAATGACCTCTAAGACAAACTTAGGTCCTAAGCATACCCATTCCAACTTAGGCACCTATTGTACTCGAGCAAAGTCTTGGACACTCAATCCCTTTACCTAAAGCGCCAACATGGTCACATGTCCAGACCCATTTCTCGCACATGGCTCACACCTAGCACACTCTAGGATCCAAGCCCGACATGCGTATTAGGTACTAGGATCATCCAATCCCAATCCATTGCTCCTTGGCCGGCCTCAACCCTGCTTGGTTCTAATCCATAGCGCGATCTCTCTAGGACAAAAGACTTACCCGCTTGAAAGCCTTATGTCCCAACGCTACCCTGCCTAGCCTTCGATCTCCTAGATCTCACGCCTACCATTCCATTGGGACCCGGTCTCCTTAACACATGTCTGAGTCTTACCCTAGCTAAACCCTAGAACTTTAGCCTAGGTCTAATCTATCGAGCCTATCCAGCCACGGGTATCAATCATTTGCCCCAAACCGCAACACTCTTAGACCTCAAACTTGCTCGGTCTAAACCAAGACAAACCTTCAAATGCTTTCGGTCTCCAAACCCTAGCCTTAAACATAGGTAAACACATTCTCTAAGCCCTAGCCTCAAGCCTAGGTAGTCATATCATTCTCTCTAAACCCTAGCCTCAAGCCTAGGTAGTCACCTTCTATCCGAAGCCTAGCCTTAAGCCTAGGTAGTCACCTTCTATTCGAAGCCTAGCCTTAAACCTAGGTAATCGCATTCCCTCTAAACCCTAGCCTCAAGCCTAGGTAATCGCCTTCTCTCTAAACCCTAGCCTCAAGCCTAGGTAGTCACATTCTCTCCAAACCCTAGCCTCAAGCCTAGGTAGTCACATCCTTCCAAACCCTAGCCTAAAGCCTAGGAAGTTACATCCTTCTTAAACCCTAGCCTTGATCCTAGATAGCTACATCCTTCCTAAACCCTAGCCTTGATCCTAGGTAGTCACATATCATCTCTAACCCTAGCCTTAAGCCTAGGAAACCACAACATCCTCTTCAACCCTAGCCCAAGTTCTAGGGAATTTCCAAAGCCCCGCATGCAACATCATTTCCAAATTCCCGAAACCCTAGTCTCGAAACCTAGGAAATTTACAATCTTAATCCCCCGTCTTATTGAACCCTAACCCAAAACCTAGGATACAATGCCCTGTCTAAAACTTAATCAACCCGCATTCGCTCTAAACCCTAGCCTCGAGCCTAGGTAGTCGCATTCTCTCTAAACCCTAGCCTCGAGCCTAGGTAGTCGCATTCGCTCTAAACCCTAGCCTCGAGCCTAGGTAGTCGCATTCGCTCCAAACCCTAGCCTCAAGCTTAGGTAGTCGCACTCTTTCTAAACCCTACCCTCGAGCCTAGGTAGTCGCATTCGCTCTAAACCCTAGCCTCGAGCCTAGGTAGTCGCATTCGCTCTAAACCCTAGCCTCGAGCCTAGGTAGTCGCACTCTTTCTAAAACCCTAGCCTCAAGCCTAGGTAGAAATTATCCTCTTTAAACTCTATCATCAAGCCTAGGATTCAATATTCCCCTCAAACCCCAGTCCTATACCTAGGAAACTCCTTCACCTTAGTCTCAAAACGTAGAAAGTTTACAGTCCTTAGCCTTAAAACCTAGCCTAAAGCCTAGGTTACCATGAACCTTTCCAAGCCATAGTCACCAATCCCGGAAAATGGTGAACCCTAACATCAAGCTTAGTGGACCTTCCACAAAAGCAATCCCTCTTCCCAACGGTCCATGGTCTCAAGCCTAGGAAGTCACAACCCTTTCAACTCCCAGCCTTGGGTCTAAAGCCAACGCCTTTGCAACCTCTGAACCTACCACAACTCCAAGCCCTAGCCGCGAAGCCTAGGATATTTCTAAACCCTAGTCCCAAACCTAGGAGAGTCATGGTCCTTAAACACCAGTTTCCAAACCCTTGTTCGAAACCCTAACATCTAGGAAGTTCCCAAACCTCAACCTCTCCAAACCCTAGCCCCAAACCTAGGAATCTGCATTCTCTCCAAACCCTAGTCTCAAGCCTAGGAAGCACCATCCCCTTTTACCCTAGCCCAAGTTCTAGGGAATTTCTAAAGCCCTGTGTGCAACATCCTTTCCAAATTCTCGAAACCCTAGTCTCGAAACCTAGGAAATTTATAATCTCGATCCCCCGCTAGTCTTATGCCTAGCATACAATAGCCTTTCCATATTCTCTCCGAACCCTAGCCTCGAGCCTAGGCAGTCGCATTCTCTCCAAACCCTAGCCCGTAAGCCTAGGAAACCCACATTGTATCCAAGACACAATCTCAAGTCTAAACAACCATAACATCTTTTGCATCCTTATCTAAGAGGCTACCCATCCCCTTTCCTTAGAAGCCTTAGGTCCTACCCTAAGCAACCAAGCAAAATGTCCCTTACCTAACACCTTGGTCTCAATGGCTCGTAGCCTCATTCCCTCCTAAATTAGGATAAGCGGAACCCAGATCATATTTCCCATATTAGCAACTCCCCGAGAGTCCATCTCCTTCGCGTCTCCCTAAAGGTCCTTTGCCCTTGTGACTCACCAAAGAGTCCCTTGTGACTCCCCGAGAGTCTATCACCTTTGTGACTCCCCGAGAGTCTATCACCTTTGTGACTCCCCGAGAGTTCATCCCGTTTGCGACTTCATAACAATCCATCATCTTTGCCTCCACATGCAAAATTTCAGGTGCCCTTAGCGCTATTTTGACTGATATTCGTTACCTTTGAATACGGAAAACCCCTTAAAACTTCCTAATATTTGCTTAGGATTCGTATGGTTGTAGAGACTTCGGCGCCTCTATGACGTACGCATCCTAGATCGATCGCAATGGGCAGAAGCCTCGGCGTTTCTGTTTGCGAGAGATCCAGCATCTATTATTTTATCACTTCCTAATATTTGCTTAGCATTCGTATGGTTGTAGAGACTTCGGCGCCTCTATGACATACGCATCCTAGATCGATCGCGATGGGCAGAAGCCTCGGCGTTTCTGTTTGCGAGAGATCCAGCATCTATTATTTTAGCTCTTCCTAATATTTGCTTAGGATTCGTATGGTTGTAGAGACTTCGGCGCCTATATGACATACGCATCCTAGATCGATCGCAATGGGCAGAAGCCTCGGCGTTTCTGTTTGCGAGAGATCCAGCATCTATTATTTTAGTACTTCCTAATATTTGCTTAGGATTCGTATGGTTGTAGAGACTTCGGCGCCTCTATGACATACGCATCCTAGATCGATCGCAATGGGCAGAAGCCTCGGCGTTTCTGTTTGCGAGAGATCCAGCATCTATTATTTTAGCACTTCCTAATATTTGCTTAGGATTCGTATGGTTGTAGAGACTTCGGCGCCTCTATGACATACGCATCCTAGATCGATCGCGATGGGCAGAAGCCTCGGCGTTTCTGTTTCCGAGAGATCCAGCATCTATTATTTTAGCACTTCCTAATATTTGCTTAGGATTCGTATGGTTGTAGAGACTTCGGCGCCTCTATGACATACGCATCCTAGATCGATCGCGATGGGCAGAAGCCTCGGCGTTTCTGTTTGCGAGAGATCCAGCACCTATTATTTTAGCACTTCCTAATATTTGCTTAGGATTCGTATGGTTGTAGAGACTTCGGCGCCTCTATGACATACGCATCCTAGATCGATCGCGATGGGCAGAAGCCTCGGCGTTTCTGTTTGCGAGCGATCCAGCATCTATTTTAGGACTCGTATGATTATAGAGACTTCGGCGCCTCTATGACATACGCATCCTAGATCGATCGCGATGGGCAGAAGCCTCGGCGTTTCTGTTTGCGAGCGATCCAGCATCTATTTTAGGATTCGTATGATTGTAGAGACTTCGGCGCCTCTATGACGTATGCATCCTAGATCAATCGTGGTTAACAGAAGCCTCGGCGTTTCTGTTCGCGAGAGATCCAACATCGATTACTTTAGCGCAATCGGCAGGAACCCTGGCGATCCTGATTGCGTCCATCATTCCATCTTGGGATTATTTAGACAACGTAGTCTTTAATTTTCCCAAATAACTTCATTGCTTACGAATGATTTGTTCTTCATACAAGATAGTGCCCGTAGGTTTATTATCCACAGTAGAAGTCCGACATCTCGTTTTATCCCCAGTAGATCTCTGAACTACGACCGGCTTGATTCCTCGGAGGATACGTAGGAAACCTGAAAAGGTTCAGCCACCTGACCAACGCGGTCATCTCTCATCCCCAGCAGGTGCATTTTCCCTAGCAGAAGATGTTGCTCCCCACAAGTGGACAGTTATTCCCAATTTCCCATCAGATTTGAACTACGTTTGGCTTGATTCCCCCGCGGATACGTAGGTCGCCTGCCAAGGTTCAGCCGTTCCCTTACCTTTCATCTGTTTTGAAACTCATGTTTCAGACGGATCCTTCTTTTATCGTCGACCCCACATTGCCTTGCAAGAAGCGTCGCCGAGGGGCTACTGTTAGTACCCGACCTGAAAATGAGTTTATTAGGACTCATTTTCAAATATACAAGGACTTTATAGGAATTAGAAACCTTGCAAAGACTTGTCCCGGATTCCCAAAAATATCTCATTTATGGCAAAATCTATCAAATTAGGTAGCAAATAGTTTCCTTAAAACCATGCAGAAACCCTAGCTTAAGAATCAAGTCAGCCGGCAGCCTTGGCCACGCGGCCAACATTGCTCCGCGTTGATCTTGGCCACGCGGCCACTCTTGTAACCGGCTTCAACCATGGCCAGGCGGCCAACCTTGCTCCGGATGATCTGGACCATCAGATCTTCCCCTCAGTTTACTATATAAACCAATCCCATGCTATTGGTTTAGGGATCCGATTTTGAGAGCTCTAGATCCGAATTTGGGAGTTCTTAAACAATATTTTGCTCTCTAATTAGCATTCAAACCTCCAAGAAGATCAAGGTTTATTTCTTGCCAACATAGGTAAGTTTTTTAACTTTTTCTTCGTGTTCTTGCATTATTTTTAATGTAGATCTTTTATATTCATGTTCGTACATGTTTATTCATAGTTTCTTCATATTCTTTGCATGCTCATTCATATGTTCATAATATGTTCTTCGCATGTTCTTCGTGTTCATAGATTAAAACCTTATTTATGCCATATTTAGGGTTGCGATCTTCATAATTACATGTTATTTCATAGCCGATGATGATCGAGGGTTCATCAACCCGAGGATGATCTAGGAAATACTTCTAAACCCTAATCTTTAGGTAAATTCCCTCTCATTATGCATGACCCCGATTCTTCTGCCTATTCTAATTCTCTCGAACTACGCTGACCTGAGCTTCTCACATTGAGAGGAACGTAGGCAATCTTCGGATCCGGTCTAAATCACTAACACACTACTAACACATTCATCATGATAGAAAGACCGATCAATTCGGGCAATAGGAGTGATAACGTCCAATATTCTTCTCTTGTTGTAATTTGACCCCCGAACCCATTAAAAATGCTTTTTTCAATGTTTTGGCTTTAATTAAAACGGCGTGGCGACTCTCATAATTTTAATGTCGTTAAGAATATTCCTTTTGTAAATAATAATAATCACAAGATACATCCCATGCGTCGCTTCATCGGAAAGGGGTATTCACAGTTCTGTAGTGTTAAAAGTGTGCGTTAACCAAGAACAAGAAAGTATAGTCTGTTGAAACGACTAATGAATGAAGGTATGGTCTAGTGAAATGGCCAAATGAAAATGATAAGGGTCTATTGAAACGACCTATGAAAGTAAATGTGGTCTAATGAAATGACTAACGAAAAGTGAAAACGGTCTAGTGAAATGACTGTGATATGTGATTAAGTCAAGTGAAACGATTTACCAAGGAAGTAATGGTCTATTGAAATGACCGAAGTGAATAGTTATGGTTTAATGAAACCCCAAAGAGTCCAGTAAAGTCGACTAATGAAACTAAGTGATGGTCTATTGAAAGACCTATGGGAAACGTTAAGGTCTAAAGAGGCGACCAAGGAGTATAGTAAGTTGACTAATGAAAGTAGTATTGGTTCATTGAAATGACCAAAGGTCTAGTGTGTGACTTTATTTGAATGATTAGTCTACTGAGACGACTTATATATGTAAATAATGAGTATTGTTAGCAGGTGAACTAACCTAGAGCAAGAAAGTATGGTTCGAGTGAAAAGACCATAAATATTAATTGGTTTAGTGGGACAGCCAAGTGTGAACCATAGTGGTCAAGTGAAACGACCAACGAAAGTGAAAATGGTCTATTGGAATGATCGGTGAAAATAGTAAGGGTCTAGTGGATCGACCTGCGATTAGTAATTAAGTCTAGGGAAACGACAACTAAAGTAAGAATGGCCAAATAAACCGATCAAGGAAGAGATAATGGTCTATGGAGGTGACCAATGAGATAGAAGTGGTCTAATGAATCGACCAATAAGACTAGTGAAATTGACTAATGGAAAGGAAGTCAGTCTATTGAAACGACCAGTGGTCTAGTACACGACCTATGATTTGAATGATAATCTGTAGGGATGATCTACACGTATAACATGAAAGATGATAAGCATTGATGGTATGAGAGTGCGTGAAAAAAAATGTCTCATGTTCATGATAGCACAGAAAGTATCATATTATTCGGCGAGTATCCATAATGCCAAAATGGCTTAGTTCTTGATGTTAACTCAAGGAAATAACTATGTCTAAAGGGAGTTCTGGAGGATGGAACCAAGACAAAAAAATAAATAAATTTGGAAGTCGATTTGATCGAATTGGAGGTTGGTGAATTCGATGTAATCTTGGGAATGGACTGGTTAGCTGCATACCATGCCATGTGGACTATTTTAAGAAGGAAGTTTACTTCAGATTATCGTCTGGAAAAGAGTTTCGGTTCCAAGGCACGGAGCCTAGGACTATATTAGACTTTATTTTGGTGATGAAAGCTTGCAAATTGTCAAGAAAGGGATGTGATGGATTTTTGGCCTACATTGGCGAGAATGACCAAAAAGGAAGTTAGCATTGAATCTTTGGCTTTAGTTAGAAATTTTGAGGATGTATTTCCAGAAGATTTGCCTGGTATACCACCGGAGAGAGGGGTGGAGTTCTTCTATGGATTTAGGACCAGAAACCGCACCAATATCAAAGGCGCCGTGCAGGATGGCTCCGACATAATTGAAAGAATTAAAGGAACAACTACAAGAATTGTTGGACAAAGGTTTGATAAGTCCGAGTGTATCACCATGGGGTGCACCGGTGTTGTTCGTGAATAAGAAGTATGGGTCAATGAGATTGTGTATTGATTATAGAGAACTGAATCATGTGACGGTGAGCAATCAGTACCCGTTACGAAGGATAGACGAATTGTTTGACCAACTTCGAGGAGAATGCTACTTTCGAAAATAGATTTGAGGTCTGGTTATCATCAGTTAAGTGTGAGAAAGGAAAATATTGCGAAGACGGCCTTTAGGACAAGGTATGCTCACTATGAGTTTTTGGTAATGCCATTCGAATTGACTAATGTGTCTGCTGCATTTATGGAACTGGTGAATAGGATATTTCAAGAATTCCTGGACAAGTGTGTCATAGTGTTCATTGATGACATCTTAGTATATTCAAAGACTAAGGAAGAACATGAAGAGCATTTGAGGTTAGTGCTGCAAATTTTAAGAGAACAACAATTATATGCCAAGTTCAAAAAGTGTAAATTTTGGTTGGAGAAAGTAGCATTATTAGGACATGTGGTATCAAAGGATGGAGTAGCAGTGGACTCAACAAAAAAATAGAAGCTATCATAAATTGGGAAGAAACCGCTACTGTTAGTGAAATAAGGAGTTTCTTGGGATTGGCTGGTTATTATAGGAGATTCGTTGAAGGTTTCTCTAAGTTATCTGCACCGTTAATAAGGCTAACCCAAAAGGGGGTAAGATTCTCTTGGTCAGACAAGTGCGAAAAGAATTTCCAAGTGTTAAAGAGACGATTGGTGTCTGCACCAGTTCTTACATTACCTTCTGAATCAAACGGATTTATGGTATATAGTGATGCGTCGATTTAAGGATTAGGCTGCGTGTTAATGGAGAATGACAAGGTTATAACCTGAGCATCGAGGCAATTGAAACTCCATGAAAAGAACTACCCGACTCATGATTTGGAATTAGCTGCGGTAGTTTTCGCATTGAAGATTTGGAGACATTACTTATATGGGACTACATGCCAGATTTACATGGATCATAAGAGTCTTAAGTATATCTTCACTCAAAAGGAGCTTAATATTATGCAAAGGAGATGGCTCGAATTATTAAAGGATTATGATTGTGAAATCTTATACCATCCTGGGAAGGCTAATAAGGTGGCAGACGCACTAAGTAGGAAGAATTATGGGACCTTAGTAACGTTAAAACCTAAGGAGGTAAGCGCATGGAACCGTATCGAAGTGTTAGGTATGAAAGTAAGAGTTCAAGGGTATATGGAACATTTGAGTATACAGCCTGCACTGTTGGACAGGATCAAAATGGCACAAGCAACTGATGAGGAAGTGAGCAAGATATGTGCGAATATAGTAGAAGGTAAAGGGAAAGATTTTCGTGTAGGAGAAGATGGGATTGTGAGGTAACAATCAAGGATTTGGGTGCCAAGCAACGAGGACATCAAAAGAGAGATCCTGAATGAAGCTCACTGTTCGAGGTTTTCTGTACATCCGGGAAGTACAAAGATGTATAGGGATTTGAGGGAATCATATTGATGGAACCACATGAAGGGGGATGTGGCGGATTTTGTATCAAGATGCTTAGTGTGTCAGCAAGTGAAAAGTGAGCATTAAAGGCCTGCTGGGCTACTACAGTCATTATCTATTCCCGAATGGAAGTGGGAACACATAGCAATAGACCTAGTGGTTGGATTACCAAAGACGTTGAAGGGATATAATGCAATTTGGGTCATTGTGGATAGACTCACGAAATCGGCCCATTTTCTGGCAATCAAAGTGACGGATTCCCTAGAAAAGATGGCTAAGTTATACATCGATGAGATTATAATGTTGTATGGAATACCGGTTTCAATAGTGTCAGATCGAGATGCAAGATTCACGTCGAAATTTTGGAAAAATCTGCAACAAGCGTTGGGGATGGAGTTGACAATGAGTACAGCTTTTCACCCGCAGACCGATGGGCAATCAGAGAGAACTATCCAGACATTGGAGGATATGTTAAGAGCTACATCGTTTGATTGGCAAGGTACTTGGGATGAACATTTGCCATTGGTGGAGTTCGCGTATAACAATAGTTTCCATACTAGTATCAGAATGGCACCGTACGAAGCATTATATGGACGAAAGTGTAGATCACCGATTTGTTGGGACGAAGTAGGTGAAAGGAAGTTGACGGGATCGGAAATTGTCCAAGTGACGGCGGATAAAGTACAGCAGATACGGAATTGTCTTTTAACCGCTCAGAGTAGACAGAAATCCTATGCCAATCGTAGGAGGCGTGATGTAGAATTTCAGATAGGGGATCGAGTATTTTTGAAAATCTCGCTAACTAAAGGAGTTATGAGGTTTGGTATTCGTGGGAAGTTAAGCCCGAGGTACGTGGGACCATTCGAGATTTTGGAAAGAGTTGGGGTTGTGGCTTATAGATTAGCCTTACCACATGTGCTCGCGGGAATACATAATGTGTTCCATGTATCGATGTTAAAGAAGTACATTCCCGACCCAAGTCATGTGATCGAGTATAAACAGCTTAGAGTTCACGCTGATTTGAGCTATGATGAAAAGCCTATGAAGATTGTGGATCGCAAGGACCAGATTTTGCAGAAATGAGTAATTCCTTATGTCAAGGTGCAATGGAGCAACCACACTGAAAGAGAAGCTACGTGGGAGCTCGAGAGCGAAATGCGAGAGACGTATCCCGAGCTATTTTCAGAATGACGTGCGTTTGGTTTGGAGGACCAAACCCTTTTAAGGAGGTAAGAATGTAATACCCGGTTTAGAGGGAGTAACTTTATTTATTTTAAAAATACTCCCTTATTTTTGTTTTGGGCTCAATTAAATAAGATTGGTGTTGGTTTACCTTAGGCCCAATTAATTAAACCCAATAAACAAATTAGGGAAAACCTTTTCTAATTAGGAAAACCCTAAAGTATAAATACTCTCCAAAATTCCCAACTCTCTCATCATTATCACAAAGAACGAAAAAAAAGGAAAAGAACGGGAGAGAGAGGCGGACAGAAGCCGCAAGGAAAAGTGAGAGGTCGGGAAGGAGAAGAAGAAGAAAAAGAAGAAGAAGAAGAAGAAGAAGAAGAAGAGAAGAAGGGAAGGGAGTTCCATCAAGGTAAAACCCCACTCCCTAAGTTGAATCCTTTGTGTTTTATTAATCTAATAATTGGGGAGTATAAACTAGAACCCAAACCCTAAAAACTATATTGATGAACTAGGATTGATTGAATGGAAGTAAAGAGGAAGAATGATGGAAATATTGTATGTATGTGTGTGCGTGTGCGTGCTGCGATAAGTGTGTGTGAAGCCGCATGTGTGTGTGTATCAGTGTGTGTATAAGTGTGTGTTTGTGTGTGTGAGCTGGAAGGCAGTAGGTGTGTGTGTGTTTTGTGTGTGCTGTGAAGGTGTATTCAGTGTGTGTTTGTGTGTGTGTAAAAGTGTGTTCCAGTGTGTGTGTTGAAGCATGCTGTGAATAGTGAATTGACGTGATGTGAATAGTAATATACGAGGCTGTGAACAGTGTCCGTGAATAGTGTTCTGTGAATAGTGAATTAAGCTGTGAATAGTGGATTTACAAGCTGTGAATAGTGTTTTAATGGGATTAAAATAATCCTAAGACATGTTAATTGAGAATAGTAACTATGAAACCCTAGGGGTAATTTGGTAAACCTAAAAAGGGTACTTTGGGAATAAATACTGGGGATAGTACAAACCCTAGAATGGATAGTAACCTAAAGGAGTTAAGAATGACTCGTAAGGTTAACAAAGTAAATTAAAGTATAATGGGGACGGAGAATTTAAGTAATTCATGTTCCTAAGAAAGTCTTATTGCGTGTTTGTAGATTGTGCACGTGACCTTGCAAAGGAAAATAACGCGAGCTAAAGTAAGGGATTACGATCCTAGCTTTTGAATGTCTCTATCCTTTGATGTAGGATTCTTTGAATTTCTTTCATGAGTAGTTACCATGTGGCGGTAACGTTTTGAATTCTTAAAAGTTGTGAACGCCTTTTGAATGTTCCTACCCCTTGACACGTTTTAAATCAATGGGTACCAAAAATATCTTTGAAATTGTATGGTGTTCTCGTACCTTGGACACTAAGTTGAAACTTTGCTATATCTTAATTTGGTATAGACGTGTTGAAACTTTTCTATATCTTAATTTGGTATAGGCGTGTTGAAACTTTGCTATATGTTAATTTGGTATAGACGTTCGCTTAGTCTGATATGAAAAGGACTAAGTAGGTTAATCTAGTTGAAATGAAAAAGAACTAGACTTTTATACTGCTTATTGAAGTAGTTGATTATCATGATAAATCTTACTTAAATGCCCTGATCAGGCATTGCACCTAAAATGGTGACGTTACCTTGGAATTGACGGACTTGAAAGTAAATGCCACATTTCGTATTGAAAAGTTTAATTGTTAACTGTCTTGAACTTAACGGTTAACTTGATATTTTATGAAAGCTTATCTTTGAAAATATTTTTGTTGTTTCGTTCTTCCGGTCATCTTTCCTTAGAACCCGGAGAGATCCCGTATGAACTTACTGAGCATTGTTCGCTCACCCCTTCCATAATTACTGTTCTTCAGGTAATAACTAGGTGGAGGATTTCAAAGGACGAGAAGAACGTTGTTAAGGTGAAGTTGAAGATCTTTGATGACGAGAGGTTTTATGGATGGCGGTTACTAGTCGTTAAGAATATGAAAGAGAATCTAGTACCGTTTATTTTTGAATGTTAGTTTATGAACTAGCCGTTGATATTTGGATTATGGTTTAAGACCGTTGTTTTCCCGAGTTTGGGGACGGATGTTATTTATTTAAAGGATATTATTTTACTTTGAAAATTTGGGATGTTACAATATACATAAGAAAAGAAGTTGTAATAGTACTTTTGAGACGGTGAATTAGAGTTAGAATGTTAAATAAATATTTGGGGGAAGTTGTAATAGTACTTTTGAGACGGTGAAATAGAGTTAGTGTGAAAGAATTAAATATCAATGGCGGAGGTAAGTGGGCGACTGCCAAAATAGGGCCGGAGACCGCACATATTTCTGGATTGTTTTTGAGCCTGGGAGAGTGTATTTGGGCGACCGTAAAGTCTGCTGGAAAAGTTAATGTGTTCCAATTTAAATGATTTTGGATTCGTTTTATGTTCAGGTCTTGAGTCCTATTCTAGGATACCTAGATAGGCATTGTGGAACACAAGGGTGTTAGGAATTGGGTTCGATTAGGAACAGATACAAGGTGTGAAATGGTGTTTAAGTTGCCCTACGTATTTGTTTAACATATTGATGGTGTATTTATTCGGATTCCCTACTTGGGAATCCTAAGTGTAAAGAAATGGTTAGGTTCATAGTCATCGTACTCTTTATGAGTAACTCATGGTTATCATCTTTATGATGTACTTGGTATGGTTCCCTACTTTGGAATCATAATATTTTAAATGTTCACTGTTGTTGGGCTCTTTATAAGCAACTCCTATTTATTGTTGTTGGGCTCTTTATGGGAAGTTTATCATCTTTATGATGTACTTGGTATGGTTCCCTATTTTGGAATCATACACTGATTGTGCTTTCGTTTAAAGTCCAGCTGGTCTTACTTGGTTGAGTTAGACAATGATGAATATTATAATGGCACCCGAGTCAAGTTCAGTATAATGTTCTTCACTGGTAACCCCCTTTTTACCCCTTCCTGATTGTGTGGTTGGGTTGAGCTAGCTCCCTTGTGTGAGTATTCTAGCTACTGTAGATACCCCGGGGAGCCACGGCTTTAGGCTAGAGCGCGTGAATTATCCTAGGATGTCTAACTTGTTTTAGATTGTTTAGAGTCGCCACCTATGTTTTGAGGAACATAAGAAAAACCTATTGATTATAGCCTAAGTTTGATTACGAAAACAGAGATTCTTTGTTTTGAGGTTCGGGGGTTAGATTACGAGATGGGAAGTACCGAAACACCCATCTCGCCCAACTAAAGTTGGTCTCGCTTAATCAAAATCTACATGAATGATAACGTTCTTCTTCTTCTTCTTTAAGTCATAAAAGGGGGGTTTTAAAATAGAGTTTGGAATGTAGGAGATAACTCCTTAACCAACCTCAATGAGATGAGGTGATCATTAGAGTCATGTCCCAAAATGATTTGGGTGATTGCACATTTGATTAGAGTAAAAGAGAGAGATGAGATGAAGTAGAAAAGAAAGGAAAAGATGGACTTTTACCTACAATTTGAAGACCTTCAAATATTGCTTGATGAGATCCTTGGAGAACCTTTAGAAAGTGGTTTTGGTATAGTTTTTGTAAGTTCAATTTTCGGTCCCTGAAAATGGAGGTAAAGGGAGCTTTTTATAGGTGAAAGAGGGGTGTTTTTGGTGCCAAAACTCAGTCACCAAGAAATCCTTCCCGGGCAAAATCCTGTAAATTGAGCAAGGGAGAGAATCCTGGCCAGAAATCTGTAACTGACGCCCAGAGGCGCGCGCTTCCTGCTTTGGGGGCGGGAGGCGCGTGCGCCTGGCTCCTCCTGTCGGAGGCGCGCGACTCAGAGAAGGCAATTTTGACAGAATGGACTAGAAAGTCAGCCCTGTCATTCAGTTTAGTCCCTGGACTTAACGAAGTCAGTCAGGAACTTAACGGAAGTGACAGAAACTAACGAGAAACACTTAAAATGGGGAGAAACACAAAATCAAATGTGCAATCGGGGTGAGCGGTCCAAGGCGGGGTGTCTACAGATCCCCTCGACGATGTGGATTACGAAGCAAAACGCGTCGTCAAAAGTTAAAAACACCCGCCGAGGACATCACCAAGAAAAAGCAAAGACTCGATGAAAGCAGGAATTTGAAATTGCGAGAGATAGTGGTGCGCTCCCTGTGTGAGCGGCTTTTGTTGATAGAGGGGGTGGCATGATCCGTTAGTGAACCTTTGAGGACGAATCCGTTAGTGAAATCCGTTGATGAGGCCGTTAGTGAACCTTTGGAGAGGCCGTTAGTGAACCTTTGAAGAGGCCGTTAGTGAACCTTTGAGGACAAATCCGTTAGTGAAATCCGTTGATGAGGCCGTTAGTGAACCTTTGGAGAGGCCGTTAGTGAACCTTTGAAGAGGCCGTTAGTGAACCTTTGAGGACGAATCCGTTAGTGAAATCCGTTGATGAGGCCGTTAGTGAACCTTTGGAGAGGCCGTTAGTGAACCTTTGATGAGGCCGTTAGTGAACCTTTGAGGACGAATCCGTTAGTGAAATCCGTTGATGAGGCCGTTAGTGAACCTTTGAAGAGGCCGTTAGTGAACCTTTGAGGACGAATCCGTTAGTGAAATCCGTTGATGAGGCCGTTAGTGAACCTTTGGAGAGGCCGTTAGTGAACCTTTGGGGACGAATCCGTTAGTGAAATCCGTTGATGAGGCCGTTAGTGAACCTTTGAAGAGGCCGTTAGTGAACCTTTGAGGACGAATCCGTTAGTGAAATCCGTTGATGAGGCCGTTAGTGAACCTTTGGAGAGGCCGTTAGTGAACCTTTGAAGAGGCCGTTAGTGAACCTTTGAGGACGAATCCGTTAGTGAAATCCGTTGATGAGGCCGTTAGTGAACCTTTGAGGACGAATCCGTTAGTGAAATCCGTTGATGAGGCCGTTAGTGAACCTTTGAGGAGGCCGTTAGTGAACCTTTGAGGACGAATCCGTTAGTGAAATCCGTTGATGAGGCCGTTAGTGAACCTTTGGAGAGGCCGTTAGTGAACCTTTGAAGACGAATCCGTTAGTGAATTCCGTTGATGAGGCCGTTAGTGAACCTTTGAAGAGGCCGTTAGTGAACCTTTGAGGATGAATCCGTTAGTTAAATCCATTGATGAAGTATTGCTTTAGAGTCTCGTGCCCCTTGGAGTCACACATGACTTTTTTGAATTGTGGGGTGCGGGCACAGTTGACCGCGACCAGAAAAAAGTTCCTGCTGGGGATGAAATGTTGAGATTGACCCTTGAGGGGGTATGGCACCCGTGACAGAACTTAGGGAGTATGGAATCCGTGGGGAAACCTTGATACGGTGCATAGATTCTTGCATGGGAGACTGCTTCTGAACCTGCCTGATGATTGGAAGAGCGCGCGTCCGGGCCTCGTTATGGGATGCACGCGCCTCTGATGAGTATGTCGGGGGGCGCGCGCCTGGCGCATAAGTTCAGCATATTTAAATAGGCTGTTCGCTGTTTTCGGCCAGTTTTCAAAAATTTGAAGAACCCTCCAAATTCCAAGCCCAATTTTCGTAGAGAAATCACCCCAAAACACTTTCTTGCTGCTCTAGGATCAATTCCGTCAAAGAAACGATGTCAGATCGTCAGCAATCACTTCCGTTTGAGATGCCACAGGGCGAGGAGCCCGAAATTGGGGTTGAAGCTATGGACCCGAGCTTGCTTACTTTCCGGCCTCATACCGACATTTCTTACTTCGTGACTTCGGGTTTGGTAAGAATGCCTCACTTTTCTTGTCGATTTCGGATTTCATGAAGTTCTGTTTTCTTTACCCAAAATATTGCTGCAGCAGCTTTATCGATCATTCTTTGCATGTTGTTCATTGTTGCTGATTTGTTGTAAGAAACATGTTGGGGCGCCCATTTTCATGTTCACATACTTGCTTGTACATTGTTCTGTCATTGAAATCTCTGTGTTGAGTTCAACCATTTTCTAGCAGTCATGCTGATGAAATTTTCGCTGTTCCTTCTTTCCTTTCAGGAGTGGACCCGTTTGACAGAGATTCGTGGTGGGGCTCATGGGCCCATCTCTATATAGAAGAGGTTGCCTGAGAATGTTAGGGCCCGAGTCACAGGGACTCATTTTGGTCTTTTTGTCACTAGCCTCCCAGCTTTGAAGAATGACCCCGATGTGGTCCAGGCGTTGAGGGAAAGATGGTGGGACACCACCCATACCTTCCATTTACCCATGGGCGAGGTGACTATGACTCCTACCGATTTCACAGCTTTGACGGGCTTACCGTTCATGGGGGTGCCTGTCCCTTTTGGTTTGAGAGGGGCCGCTCGGACTCAAGACGAGTTACTGGCTTTGGTTGACTGCCGGTTTGAGGTTAAGAATTCTCGAGTGACATGGGGGCGAATCCGGGCTTATTTCAGCATCTTGATGGCAGAGGCTGGAGGTGTTACTGCTGATCGGGTCGATGCCGTGGCCCGTTGCTTTAGTTGGTACCTGTTATCCCATACTTTGTTTGCCAACGGGGGATCTTCGGCCTCTTTGGCTCTGCTTGACTTGTTAGTGGACTTGGACCAGATCGGCCAGTATAATTGGGGCGCAGTGGGCTTAGCTGCTTGTTACCACGGCATGGATTTGACCAGCCGCTCGACCACTAGCTCGGTTACGGGCTTCAGCTTGCTGTGGGAGGTATACCACTTACTGTCCTTTTTATATTCTCCTTACCTTGGTCATAACTACCTTTTTCATTGACTGTCATTAACTTTGTTTCTGCCTCTTATCTACAGCTTTGGGCTTTTGCTATCCTGAATCTGAAGGATTTCAAGATTGCCAAGGAAGGCCAGCCCCAGTATCCGGACTGTGCACGGTGGGCGTACAAGGAGAGGAATGTGAAGACTGGCACGAACCCCATTAGTCTTACTTCGGCCCGACGGCACTTGGACACCTTGAGGCCTGAGTCCGTTGCCTTCTCTTTGTATCCGTGGAGATCAGTTCAGCACTGGTTTGTGCATACTCTTATTCCTACCCGTTCTCGGCTTTTGATGAGTTCGGGTGAGTACATGGCTTTGTACTTGGGAGATAGGGTATTTTGGCAGCATGGTACCCAGGTGACAGACTTTTACACCCCCCCCCCCGTCCTGCAGTTCCAGACGTTCCTCCTTTATGACCTCGTAACTGGAGGTCACTTTCAGAGGCTGATCGCACGGCATATATGGTAGGGGTTGATGCAGTCCCTTATATTCACTTGGATCAGGATTATGGCCTCTTCAGGGAGAACAACTTGATGCAGGGCTTTATGTTTGCTGATCCGAGGAGATCACAGGCTGCTCCTTCGACCTACGCTAGGTTTTATACTACCGGTGCCGGGTATTGTTTTGATCCTCCCTTGCCTCCTCCTTATTACACTTATTCCAACTTCGGGGTCTTTGAGGAGCAGAGGGAGATTGTTCCCGAGGATATGTCACTGGAGAGAGAGCCTCCCGCTCAGGCTGCTGTGGTATGTTTTCTGACCATCTTTGCATTTCTCAGTTCCAGTCTTGTTTTTCTGTCCTTTGTATTTATGTAGTTTCCTTTTCCTGTTCTTTGTTGCAATAGGTGCCCGTGGCTGCCTATAGGCACTTGGGTAGGCAGAACAAAGGGATGAGGCGGAGGCTCCGTCAGCTGGAGGAGAGGGTGCTGGAGCTGTGGGATATTGCTGCCATGACTAGAGGTGCTGCTGCTGCTGTCTCTGGTGCTGCGAGAGGAGCTGCCCGAGGTGCTCGGGGCATGGGACGAGGCTGCAGGGATGCTGCACTGGACATTGATGAGGCTGTCTCTTCGGCGAGGCAGTCGTTGAGCAGGAGTCTGAGCTACGGGGGTAGCCATAGTAGGAGCCTGAGCCGAGAAGGTATCCAGAGCCGGGGTGGCGCTAGTTCGTCAGGGAGAGCTGCCAAGAGGACCCGTCCCGATGTTGTGATTGAGACATCTGAGTCTGAGGATGATGATGACGATGATGATGATGAGGATGATGATGATGATGATGAGGAGACCGAGAGCGGTAGCAGGGGGTGAGCACAGTGCTGGTGATGATGTGCCCGAGCTGTTGCGGCTGAGAGGATGGGGGATTGAAAACATTTTTATTTTTGCCTGTAATAACATTTAACATGTATTTACAATCCTAGTTATCTTACTACTCGTTTTATGTTCTATTAGCGACTCGATCTTAGATGTCGACTCTTTACAAACAAATGTGTGCCCAAAGGATGCTTGTTGTCGATGCTTGAACTCCTTTTTTTGTTGCTGGGATTTGATTTTGCTGCAGGTTGGATATGTTGAAGTGCTTGGGTTCTGTTCTGAACTGACAAGGGCTGTTTCTATCTGAACTGCTGTCAAAGGCGCGCGCGTTGGTCCTTGCTTGTGGGAGGCGCGCGCGTTGCGCAGCCTCTGTCGGAGGCGCGCGCTTCTGGACTACTGAATTACAGCCCCTTTCTTTTTTCCTGATCAGAATGTTCCAACAGCTATAAATTTTGAACCATTTTCGACCAGAATGGTCACACAGCATTCTTTTGCAAACACTTTCTCCGCCTAAACCACAAAATTCTTGTCATAATGGCCCCAATGACTTTTTCCTTTGAAGTTAAGGTTTCCGTCCCCGAGGGTGAGAAGTCCGTTTCAATGGTGAACGCCGTTCCAGCTGTGGGGTCCATCCCGATGGTGGAGAAGCGTCCGAGCGTTTTTGATCGTTTGGGAAGGCCCAATGACGATGTTGTTGACCCCGTAAGACCGGTGGTTCATGTGCGGGACTATAGACCCCGTCATTTTCCCAAGAAGAAGAAAGGTAAAGGAAATTCCTCCTATGTGTGGAAGCGTCCCATGGTTGTCCCCGCTAAGGCTCCGCTTGATAAGGGCAAAGGGAAAGCCGTTGATGAAGCTCCGTCCCGTCCTAGCGTGTTCTCCCGTCTTGGCGGTCCCAAGAATGTTCCGTCCCCGTCCAAGAAGACTAATAGGCATAACAAGAAGCAATGGGTTCCCAAACCTAAGAAAGATTAGATTTTTCTTTGTACCCCAAGAGATTGCAATTAGACCACTTTGTTTTTAGGATTTAATATTTTGATGTCTTTTGTTGCTCAATAAATCCGTTGTAATGGTTTGAATAATTCATTGAATGAATAAAAATTGCATTTTGTTATTTGAAGTGAATTGGGTATTTTTGATATGTTTTAGACCGCACCCGAAGGTTGCCTACGTTCCTCCAGTTGGGAGCCTCAGGTCTTCGTAGTTCAAACAAACAAAGACCATTTTTTTTTTGTGTGTGCACCCTGTTTTTTGCCTAGACCGCCCTTTCGGGTTTTCAATCTAGCGGGCTTCTTTTTTGCACGTGCTCTAATTTTTGCCTAGGCCGCCCTTGCAGGTTTTCAACCTAGCGAGCGATTTTTTTTTTTTGATCTTTGTTTATTAAGCGTAGAACTTCTTGAGCTTGTCGAGGTTGACCTCCTTTGGCAGCTGGTCACCATCTAAATCCACGAGCCGGACTGCACCGCCACTTAGTATCTTTTTGACCACGTACGGACCGATCCATCGGGGTCCCCATTCTCCCAGGGGATTCATGGCATTAGGAGGATGTTGTCTTAAGACCAAATCTCCTACGTTGATGTTTCGAGGCTTCACTTTTTTGTTGAAAGCTCTTGCCATCCTTTGCTGATACGCCCTCGTGCGTTCGAGTGCTCTTAACCTTTTCTCGTCGAGTAAGGCTAGCTGTTCGTATCGACTTTGCATCCAGTTGACCTCGTTGACTTGATTCTCGAGGAGGACCCGTAGAGATGGGACTTCAAGTTTGATAGGGAGTACGGCTTCAGAACCATAGACTAATGCATAAGGAATTTCTCCTGTTGCGGACCGTATTGATGTGCGGTAGCCCCACAATACCAATGGTAGCTTCTCGGGCCAATCCCTTCCTGTTGAGGCCATTTTCTTGACGATGGTCTCGATGGTCTTATTTGCTGCTTCGACCGCGCCATTTGCTTGGGGACGGTAAGGAGATGATTTGTGCTTGGTGATCTTGTATTCTACCAAAAGTGCATCCATTTCCTTCTCAAAGTGAGAGCCGTTGTCGGAAATGATTTCATGAGGCACGCCGTATCGGCACATGATATTAATCTTTACAAATTCGGCCACTTTCTTGGCGTTGAGGGTCCGATAGGCTTGTGCTTCGACCCACTTTGTGAAGTAGTCGACGGCCACTAGGACGAATGACTGCCCATTGCTCCCGGCAGGATGAACTTTACCGATGATGTCTATCCCCCAACAAGAGAAAGGCCAAGGTGTGACCATGTTGTAAAGTTGCGAGGGTGGAGCATGTTGCAGATTAGGGTGGAATTGGCACTTGGCACACCTCTTGACTTTCTCGATACAGTCTCGTTCCATAGTGCTCCAATAGTAACCAATGCGAAGTATCTTCTTGACTAGCATAAACCCATTCATGTGGGGTCCACATTCCCCTTCGTGCACTTCACACATTATCTCTTGAGCTTCGGCCTCATTGGCGCATAAGAGATTGATCCCGTCGTGGTTCCTTTTATAGACTCGGTCCCCAATCAGTACGTACCGAGAGACTAGCCTTTGCAGAGCTGCTTGAGACTTCTTATTGCTATTCTCGGGATAAGTGCCATCTTTGAGGAAATTCATGATATCCGAATACCACGGAGAGTTTGTCTGAACCTCATTGATCTCGATACTCATGCAATATGCCAGACTGTCCCTTCGAGCAATTTTGAAGGGCTTCACCATTCCCTTTGGGCATTTCGACTAATGAAGCTATAGTGGCCAATGCATCGGCGAAGCGATTTTTATCCCTTGGCAGGTAGTTGAAAGTGATCTCTTGGAATTGTTCAACCAGTTCCTCAAGGTGCTGACCATACTGTTGGAGAGTCGGGTCTTGGGTTCGCCATTTACCCGATTGCTGATTGATAAGGAGCAAAGAGTCGCCGAATACTTCTAATTCCGTGATGTTTCTTTCGAGAGCTGCTTTGAGCCCTGCTATATATGCTTCGTACTCGGCAATGTTGTTGGTAGCTTCGAATTCTAGACGGATGGCAATGGGAGTGTAGATGTCTTTTGGATCAACAAGCAATACCCCTATACCAAAACCGTGTTTATTGGCGGCGCCATCGAAAAAAAGTTGCCACTTTCCTCGGTTGCAGTACAAATTAAATGCTCGTCGGGGAACTGTACGTCTTCCCCCTTCACTTCGTCACACGGGAATTCGGCAAGCTGGTCACTGAACACTTTCCCCTGACGGATTTTAGTGTGACGTAAGTGATATCATAGCCGGCGAGCATGAAGTACCATTTGGCTATTCTTGTTGACATGAAAGGCTTCTCGAAGATGTAGCGGAGCGGGTCCACCTTTGCTACTAGCTTGATCGGAAAGGCTTCCATATAGTGTTTGAGCTTTTGAGTGACCCAAACCAATGCTGCACATGACTTCTCTAGGACAGAGTAGTTCTTTTCGCCTCCTTGGAATCGGCGACTGACAAAGTAAATGGCGTTCTCCTTTGTGGACTCTCGTTGCTCTTGTGCTAACATACCCCCTAGGGCTTCATCATTGACAGTGAGATAGAGCAAAAGAGGTTTCTCCTTGTGCGGCGGAACTAGGACAGGAGAGCACGTCAAGTAATGCTTCACTTGGTCGAAGGCTTCTTGGCACGCGTCGGTCCATTCTAGAGCCACATTCTTCTTGAGTAGCTTGAAGATTGGCTCGCACATGGAAGTGAGTTGGTGTACAAACCGACTGATGTACTGCAGTCTGCCCATGAAACCTTTGATCTCTTTCTGCGTCTTTGGAGGAGGCATGTCAATGATTGCCTTGATTTTGGAGGGGTCTACTTCAATTCCCCTTTCAGTGACCATATAACCAAGGACTTTGCCTCGGATAACCCCGAACGTGCACTTTGCAGGGTTGAGCCTCATCTTGTGTTGACGAAGCCTTTCGAAGAACTTGCGGAGATCGATTAAATGTTGACCATCGGTCCCTTTGGAGTGAATGATCATGTCGTCCACATAGACTTCGATTTCTTTGTGAATCATATCGTGGAACAAGTCCGTCACGGCTCTTTGGTAGGAAGCCCCAGCGTTTCTTAACCTAAATGGCATGACTGTGTAGCAAAAGGTACCCCACGGTGTTGTGAAGGCTGTCTTGTGTTGATCTTCTTCGGCCATGAGAATCTGATTGTACCCAGCGAACCCATCCACGAAGGAGCGAACCTCATAGGCAGCAGTGGAGTCGACCAGCATGTCGATGTTAGGGAGTGGAAAATCATCCTTTGGGGAAGCTTTGTTCAAATCCCGGAAGTCCACGCAAACTCGAACCTTGCCGTTTGCCTTTCTGACTGTCACAATGTTGGCTAACCATGTCGGATACTCGATAACCTTGATGAAACCCACACTTAGGAGCTTCTCAATCTCTTCCTTGACTTGCAGAGACCATTTGGCTTGATCTTTCTGAGCTTCTGTTTTACTGGCTTGGCATCTTCTCTGATCGGAATTCTGTGCTCCGCTACCTTTCTGTCCAAACCCGGCATGTCTTTGTATGACCATGTGAACACATCCACGAACTCCCGTAGCAGTGCAGTCAATCTGTCTCTGTCGTCCCCCTTGAAGAAGCTTCCGAACTTAGTTTCTCTTGGCTCTTCTTCGGTACCCAGATTAACAACATGCAATTCTTCGTCAGTCTTTGGACCATTCTCACCACGACTACGGACTTGTTGAGCAAGTTCATTTATGTATGTTGTGTTTTCGTGGTCTATTTCATCATAATTTGAATCGTTATTAACTTGTTCGTTAAGTTCATTATTAGTTAATTCATCATTTATGATGTTTGCAATCTCAGGGTACTCAGAAATATCAAATTTTTCATTAGCAAATAAAGGAAACACACGCTCGGCTATGGCCTCCAAATCCTCTTAGGTGAGGGCATTAGAGACATTCTCGGACTCGAAAGTAAGTGTGAGCCGCTCTTCCTTCGTTGCTGTGCGGGGTATGCAACCCATTTCCTGGATTAAGAATTCTTCGGATACCACGGGCCCTTTCGTCAAATACCAATTGTTGATCGACTCGGAGCTTGGCGGGATCTCACTGATAGTCTCATTCATGATGACGGTGTCATGGATGGCATTGACTTGGCATTCATTCATTATGGAAAGCTCTTCGAACATGGAGGCTAAATCTGTTAGTTCTTCCCCCACGGTGATTTCTGTCTCGGACTCTATAGTCACCTTCCTTCCCCACCATTCACGGGGCGACATGGGAGTTGGTTCCCTTTCGGATTTCTGGATCTCACAATCGGAGAAGATTTTGAGGCCGGGCTTTTTGACACCCTTATTGTTAACCCATGGCTCGGGAAAGATCATGTATGGAACGTCTTCCCCTTGGCGGACAAAATAACCATTCAACGTCTTGCGGTAAGGCCTTAGATTAGGGACCTCATAACGACGGCCTTCTCTACGAGCTCGGGCCTTTTCATTCTTGATCGCTTGCTCTTATTTCAAGTCTTCTCTGGAAGGCTCGTACCCCAAACCAAATGTGTTCTTGACAAATGGGACTTGCACAGGATGTAGGATTCCTTGTTGATATTTCCCTAGGCCTAAACCAGGGAAGTAGTCCATATTCCTCATCATGCGGAGGACTTTGTGATTGCTGGGGGTCCATGATCCGTTTCCCCCTTCTTTGTCAATGGCGTTGATTGAGACGCCGGAGAGAGTGGAGTCTGGTAGACCATGCTGAACTTGGTGGACGGGCTCACCTTTTATGTGGATAGGAACGTTTTCAGCCATGACGGTCACTATTTCATCACCATTTTGGATCTTGACACATTGGTGGAGAGTTGACGGTACGGCATTAGCACTGTGAATCCATGGTCGACCCAAAAGTAATTTGAACGAGGCCGGGATATCAAGCACTTGGAATGGAACGGACATGACCATGCTCCCAAACTCGATGTCTATTTCGATCATGCCCATGACTGTACGGGCGGTGCTGTCATAACCTCAGATTACTTGAGTAGAAGGCTTCAAATCGGAATCCTTAAGTCCCAGTATGCCCATGATTCTGCTAGGCATGAGGTTGAGTGCGGAACCACCGTCCACTAAGACTCGTGAGATGGGCCTCCCCTTGCTCGTTCCTTGAGGTAAATAGCCTCGTTGTGGTCGGAACCAAATGGTGGAAGGTCCATATCAGCAAAGGTGATGACGTTGCCAAAATGAATGTGACCAATCATTGCCGTGAGGTCCTCGGGAGTAGTATCGGGAGAAACTGATGTATCATCGAGATTGCGGATGACAAGATCTCGGTGTTTCTTTGAGGATGCAATGAGGTCCCAAATAGAGATGTTGGCTTGAGTTTTCTTGAGTTGGACAAGTAGAGGGTCTTCGGGAGTGTCGCGAGCTTGCGGCCTTTGAGAAGAGGAGCTTGGTGCGGAAGTGGAAGGGTTGCTTGCTATGACTCGACCGGATCGAGTTAGCATGTTGACATTCCCATCTTGCTTCTTTTTCCTATTCTCTAGTACTTCCCTCATTACCTCATCGTAAGTCACTACATAACAATAATTTTCAAGTTTATTCATAACATTGGGGCCCCCATTCACAATTGGGATTGAATGGGTGGTCCCCTCGAGTTCTCCTATCTCTATTACATCGACATGTTTGCCATTAGCCACTACAAATTCTTTCTTGTCTATGAGATCTTGAATGACATTGCGGAGAACGAAGTAATCCTCGGTGGTGTGGCCACTATATTGGTGGTAGGAACAATATTTGTGGTGAGCATGATTGGGGTGGACCGTCTTGGGTTGGTATCCTTGTACGGCAGTGACTTGACCCTTTGCCTTGAGGACTTCGAACACTTCGGTTTGAGTCATGCCTTGGAGAGGTGTGTAGACACGTTCATTTCGAGACTTCTTCCTTGGGGTGGAGGAACCTTTTTGTAATTCCCCTTGTCAATAGTGACGGCGTTGACCGAGGCCTCTTTTGTGGAGTTGGAAGCGGCCTTGTATCGGTAAGTAGGAGTGGCCTTTTTGATCTCCTTGAGCAAGTCATCCATGCGTACCCCCGCCTCATACATTTGGGAGAAGTCGGAGTAGCAAGCCCCACTTAGGTGGTGTGCGGAGATCAATCTTGAGACACTTGAGAAAGATGTCCATTTGCTTTTTTGTGTTTGGCCTCTCAACAATTTCGGAGAGTTTATCATTCCATCTCCTTGTGAAGTCGATGAAGGACTCATTGTCTCTTTGAGTAGTGTTCTCTAGCTCTTTCTTGTGGGCCGGTGAGTGGTGTTGCCTTGGTATTGTGACTTGAAGGCAAGCATGGCGGAGTCCCAATCAAGACGGACAGTGAGCGGGAGAGTAGCATACCAATCTTTCGCCGCCCCCTCGAGAGTGAGAGGAAAGCATTGAGCCATCACCTTGGGGGAGACCTTCTTCGGAACCATTGCCCAAATATAAGTCTCAATGTGAGCCATAGGACAAGAGTTGTCCTTGAATTTGCTTATGTCGGGCATTTTGAACTTATCAGGAAGAGCGGCCATAGTACTCATGAGAATGGATGATTGATAAAGGCTTGTGTCGGAGCCTTTCCCCATGTTGAGCCCATTGAATTTTTGGTCGATGTAGGCCATGATAGAATCCACCATTTTGGGCTCATTGTTCTCGGAGCTTGGTTCCCCCATTTTCTTGGTGCGGGTGTTGACATAAGGACTTTTGAACAAACCCTCGGTCCCTTAGGATTCATCATCATTATTCTTGTTCTTCCCTTGGCAAGGTTAGTGAGCTTTTCTTCATTAGCTCCATCTCGGCCTCGTGGGCCTCCCTTTGGCTGCCAAGGTGGGATACCAAATGTCGTCTTTGCTTTGTGCCTCCTTATTAAGGGTGGAGACTTGCTCTTGGAGGAGTTGGACCATTGTTGAGAGCTGTTCGAGAGACATGGTGTTGCTGCTGCCGGTCATGGTTGCTGTTGGAGCTGTTGGAGTGATCTCTTCACGGATTAACCGATTTGCCGAATCCCGGTAGACTCTGTAAGTACCAATTGAACCTATATTCAGAAGAGGCCCTTGTCAGTTTTGAGTAACACTTGCGGTCCACGAAGAGGCTTAGAACACACAGTTGGGCACACGACTCGAACCACATATGAAAAGACTCTTTTTTTTATTATTTTATAAGTCGGAGGGAATGGATCCCTTTTGGGGGTTCTAAGAGAATAATGGAATCGTCACACTAGTATATAGACCATCTCGCGGTCCCATATACTCATCGGATTCCATCGCGCTTGTGAATCCTACATGTATCGGGATAAAAACTAATATAATGTAGTAAAGCATACATGCGGGGACAGATTTTTATTTTCGTCCAAAATAACCACTTTTGGGACGGATTTTTATTGCGTCCGTTTCAACAAGTTGGCATGTATGATTTGAAGACATTAGTTTAGGGAAATCTCGGTACATGGAAACCGACTTGAGTCACGGAGTGTTAGACCTTAACTAGAATTGTGTGGCTTGTGCTCGGCTTGAATATGAGGCTCAAAGGTCACCCCCGGGCATGTAGTCACGGGCTGAGGTTTACCGCTTCGAAAGAGCCAAGGTCGAGTGGAGCTTGAAACTTTTAGGACGGGCCCTCGACGGGTTTGGGGTTGGACTTGTGCGACTCGATAGTGAGCAGTTCATAGGAATATGTGCATGTAGTGTGAGGTCTAACAAGTGACAATTTTTTTTTTTTTAAAGGAAATAAAAAAAAAAATAAGCACGTAATTTACAACTCCCGAATCACCCGTGTGACCGGTAAATAAAACACAAAAATTAAAACAGTCCGAGGTTCAATTCTGCTCTGATGCAGGCAACTGTGCCCACACCCCATTGTTCTGCTTAGTCACTGAAGCCTGTTTCTGTTCTGAGAATCAACCCAGAAGCGTGCGCCCTGAGTGTTGATGTGGGACGCGCGCGCATGGCGCAATGCTATTAGGAGACGCGGCGCCGCTTCTGGTCACACTGTCAGAATGTCAGATTTTGGACTCAGGGGATTGCCCTGGTCCTATGTTCATATTGTAACCCCTGCAGAAATGATTAGTGCAGAATAGCAGAAGAAGAAGATGAAGAACATGAAGAAGTGGGCGATTCTGGTCCTTGATGCGGGATGCGCACGCCTTAGGCTGAAGAGGCCAGAAGCGCGCGCCTCCCCCATCAGGAATCAGAATGCCCAGAAAGGATGTAGATTTTGATCAGATGCAAGTTTAACCCTCAAACGTCCCCAGCGGAGTCGCCACTGTAGATACCCCGGGGAGCCACGGCTTTAGGCTAGAGCGCGTGAATTATCCTAGGATGTCTAACTGTTTAGATTGTTTAGAGTCGCAACTATGTTTTGAGGAACATAAGAAAAACCTATTGATTATAGCCTAAGTTTAATTACGAAAACAGAGATTCTTTGTTTGAGGTTCGGGGTTAGATTACGAGATGGGAAGTACTGAAAACACCCATCTCGCCCAACTAAAGTTGGTCTCGCTTAATCAAAATCTACATGAATGATAACGTTCTTCTTCTTCTTCTTTAAGTCATAAAAAGGGGGGGTTTTAAAATAGAGTTTGGAATGTAGGAGATAACTCCTTAACCAACCTCAATGAGATGAGGTGATCATTAGAGTCATGTCCCAAAATGATTTGGGTGATTGCACATTTGATTAGAGTAAAAAGAGAGAGAGGAGATGAAGTAGAAAAGAAAGGAAAAGATGGACTTTTACCTACAATTTGAAGACCTTCAAATATTGCTTGATGAGATCCTTGGAGAACCTTTAGAAAGTGGTTGGTATAGTTTTTGTAAGTTCAATTTCGGTCCCTGAAAATGGAGGTAAAGGGAGCTTTTTATAGGTGAAAGAGGGGTGTTTTTGGTGCCAAAACTCAGTCACCAGAAAATCTTACCGGGCAAAATCCTGTAAATTGAGCAAGGAGAGAATCCTGGCTACAAATCTGTAACTGACGCCCAGAGGCGCGCGCTTCCTGCTTTGGGGGCGGGAGGCAGCGCGCGCTGGCTCCTCCTGTCGGAGGCGCGCGACTCAGAGAAGGCAATTTTGACAGAATGGACTAGAAAGTCAGCCCTGTCATCAGTTTAGTCCCTGGACTTAACGAAGTCAGTCAGGAACTTAACGGAAGTGACAGAAACTAACGAGAAACACTTAAAATGGGGAGAAAACACAA